>CVRI01000067.1:513344-737801 GCA_900005825.1 Clunio marinus | reverse complement strand
CCGAGTTTCTTTGTTTCGGTTACTAGGTTAACCGAAATCTTAAAAATACCGGTTAAAAAATATCTATAGTCAAGTGAGAGTGACTGACAGAGTGACCAAAAATAACAAAATTAAAATTTTTAATTAGAAATTCAAAGAGTTTCTAGACTGTACAAAACAGTATTAAACATAAATTTATTGCCAATAAAATATTTATAAATGATTTGTGAATTAAATTCGCAGATATTAGAAAAGCAGAAACTACTAACGCCATCTGTGTTTTTAATATTGAAACTGTCAATCATAACAAAAATTGTGCCGGTGTGCTGAAGTTTCTAGAAATTTGCTCATTTTCTAAAAAATAATTAATTTAGAGATCAAATAACGCATTTTCCAACTCCCAAAAGATACAGCTAATATCCTCAAAATGTACAGCAGCTTGGAAAATTCCTTAAATTCGAGTTT
Source organism: Clunio marinus (assembly GCA_900005825.1). NCBI lineage: Eukaryota > Metazoa > Arthropoda > Insecta > Diptera > Chironomidae > Clunio > Clunio marinus. The sequence continues at coordinate 737,357 of CVRI01000067.1, read as the reverse complement.
GGATGCTGGAGATGGAAAAAGACGAAGGTTTGTTTTGTTTACAACTTTCTGACGCGCCTTTTACGATTAGAAATATTTATAAAATTTTACGGTCAAAACATTTAATTAAATTATTCTTTTAGCTCTAATCGATCAATCAAACGTAAAAGATTTGATGACGAAATCGTGGAATACAGTGTTGGTCAACAAACTCGAATTCGGACTCAATCACAATCATTTCCTGGGAGTTCCTTTGATTTGCCATCTCCTCTGACGCCACAACCTCAGACTCCAATATCAGCACCTCCAACTTTAGCTTTAGTTCCACCTGTTCCTACACCTCCTGTTCTTCATCAACAGATATTGCCGGAAAAGCGTAACAAAACCATGAAAAATCTCAAAAAGAAGAAAAATTTAAAGCACGGATCGACAATTAAGGATTTGGGACGTTGGAAGCCAGTAGATGATTTAGCTTTGATCATTGGTATACAGGTAGTAAATGTTTATGATAATCTTACTGTCTTTATTAATTAATTCTCATTTTGACAGCAAACGAATGACATCAAAACAGTTCATCGTGGTGTTAAATTCTCATGCAAGTTTACGCCACAAGAACTTTCAAGTCGTTGGTATTCTCTGCTGTATGATGAACCAATAAACCGAATTGCCGTTGCAGCAATGCGTAATCTTCATCCAGAAATGATTGCAGCAGTACAAAGTAAAGCATTATTCAGTAAAGGTGAAGAAGAAATTCTGGCAACGATAAAAAGTTCTGAGTCACCAACAGAAGAAACATTTCAAGATCTGTTGACAAAAAACGCGACTGTTTTTTATCACGCGCGTACACCGAAAAGTTTAATGATCCATTGGGAACTTATGCGACAATATTCATTACTTGCCGATCAGAATATTCCTTCACTGACATCTCCTGATGGACTTCCAACATTTTCTGACTATGAGGAACTCATGAACGACAATGAATTAATGGCTGAACACAGAGATGAGCATCTTGACATAGAAATGGCTCTCATTGATAGAAAAAATAAGCGTGAAATACGAACAATTGAAAATGAATTGTCACGATGGTCGATTCTTTTGGATAACTGCACGGGAATTGGAATTTCACCAGAATTCGATAATCAAACTTTGGCTATACTTCGAGGACGTGCTGTTCGATATCTCATGAGATCAAGAGAAATAACGTTTGGACGAAATTCGAAAGATTTGGTTGTCGATGTTAATTTGGCGTTGGAAGGTGCAGCACATAAAGTGTCGAGAAAGCAAGGAACGATCAAGTTAAGAAGCAATGGCGACTTTTTTATCGTTAATGAAGGAAAACGTCCAATTTTCATTGATGGGGCACCAGTTATTACAGGAGGGCGATCAAAGCTCAGTAATAACAACGTTATAGAGGTAAAATAATTTAATTCAAATAATTTTCATCATTTTTCATCAACAAAACGTTTTCTTTTTTCAGATATCTGGATTGAGATTTATTTTCTTAGTTAATTTTGATCTGATTCAAGCTATTCGAAGTGAATCTGCGAAACTTGTAACTCCTCTTAATTAATCATTTTAATGAAATAAATTTATGAAAATTAAATGAAAAACTTTTAATATTTGAATTTCAGGTTCATTGCACGTTTCATTGACGTCAATGAAACCGACGTGATATAAAATATTTTTAAATTTATTTTGTTGCTCACCAATAAGAAAACGGAGGTAAATGTAAACATGAATGAACGTCAATTATTGAAACATGAAGTTGATGAGTTTTTATTTAATCAAATGCTTTTTGCAGCCTTGTTTTTCGGATGATCAATTGAAAACAAGATAGCTTCGAAAAAGTTTCCAACTTGATCAATGAAAATTTCAAATTTAAAACAATTTAAAAATATTTCACAAAAACATTTCATTTCATGAGATTTAAAGTTTAAATTGACTCATCATAAAATGAAAGTAGGTACCTAATCAAAAAAGAATTAAAAAATAAATCGGACTTTTCCTTTTCAGTCATTAAAGTTAATTTAGTTAACAAACGTCTTTAACTAAATTTAAAAAAGAAATCTTATTCGTATTTTGTCAATACTTGTAACTTAAGCTTAATTGACATTAATTGAGTAGACTGATAAGATGAGAAAACAGATATTTAACATATTAAAAAATGTCATAAGATGAATTAAAGTAGCAATTTTATTTAAGTTAAGTATTCTTAATCATAGATAAATATTCAATTACCTACTCTTATTAGTGATATCTAACAGTGTGTCTTGTGACATTAGATCTTGACGTAGATAGTTTCAAGGTGAAAGAAAAACAAATAAAATTTTTGTAGCGACAAACAGATGCTTGCTTTTTATTTTATGTCTCACAATAATATTTTCATCGAAGAACCTTCTCAAAAACCTTTACACGTTTCATCTTATTTTTACAAAGGCAGATAAATATTTTCACGTGACTCTTAAAACCTGAAAAAATATCGGAGAAAATAAATTAAAATTAATTTTAAATTTTTTATTTTCTTGTCAATCATAATCATACGAAAGAAAGTCTTCTAATGTTTAAACTCTTTTCAGGAATATTTTTACTGATAATGTTTCTTCTCATTTCTATTATAAATACAATCTACAAGAAAAAAAAAAATTCTTGATTGAAGCTCAATATTTATTAAATTTTTGGTTCAATTGAAACATTCTTATTTAAGTTGTGCTTTNCCTTATTGAGAACTTCGTTGCTTTCGCATGGACCTTCCAATTTACATTCACTTGATGGATTATTCTTGTCGTAAAAATCAGCAAAATCGTTTTCTAGTTGTTCCACCTTTTCAGTGATTTCTTGAATCAGCGCATCAATTGCAGCATCATCAGGTGCTTCACTGTTATTATAGAAGTAATTGAACAGTGTTTCAAACAGATCTCGAATAGCCATAGCTCTTTCTTTTAATCCATCGATTTCGCCATCAGCATCTTTACCATTATAACTGAAGATTTCCTTGTCAAGAATGTTGAATCTTGTTAAGATTTCAAAATGTTTTTCAACTTTTCCAGATGTATAACATTCACAAGTTTCCTTTACTGGAGTGTAGTTTTCGGGACAATCGCTTCCTGCACAAACTTGTTCTGAGGTAATGTAAGTATTGACTTCTGTTGTAATTTCATCGATTCGTTTTGTGATTTCTTCAATTCGTTGTTTCAATTCATCCTTATCAAGATCTTCGAAATTGCGCTGCATATCCTGTCTAACTGCTTCTGCATCATCATAAAGTTCATAAAGTGTAATGAGTTTAGATTTCACAACTTCAGATTCACTTGTGATAACAGAAATCTTGTCAATGAGATTATTAAGAGTAGTTCTCCATCCATAAGCGACTGTTCCTTCTTCGAAATCAGTACAAGTACATTTTCCCCAATAGAATATTTGTCCTTGTGATAAATTGCAATCCAATCGACACACACAAGCACAATCTGTAACACGCAAATAAATGTTTGGATTCGTTCCACAATCTTTGCCACCACATGAAAAGTTTGCTTCTAAATCATCTGTGAATGCTTCGACATCAAATTGTAAATCTATCAATTTTGTTTTGATGTATGAGATTCTTTCACTCACAAAAGTGACATCTAAATTGTCACAATTATTATTCAAATAATTAACAAGTTCATCGATGGCATCTTGAATCAGATCAATTTCACTGTCAATTTCAGATGTGGATGATCCAGCAGATTGAAGATCATCTCTTAATTTCTTTAAATCATCAACAGCTTTTTCGAATTCGTCACTTCCAGCATAATTTGTACAAGGAGGATTGGTAGCTAGTTATAAATAAATTTAATTATATGAAAAATAACAATTGATTAACCACTCAAAAATTCTTACGGGGATCTGTTGGAGGTTCTGTTGGTGGATCTGTTGGAGGGTCAGTAGGTGGATCAGTTGGTGGATCAGTAGGGGGTTCTGTTGGTGGATCTGTTGGAGGTTCCGTTGGTGGATCAGTAGGGGGTTCTGTTGGTGGATCAGTAGGGGGTTCTGTTGGTGGATCAGTAGGGGGTTCTGTAGGTGGATCTGTTGGAGGTTCCGTTGGTGGATCAGTAGGGGGTTCTGTTGGTGGATCAGTAGGGGGTTCTGTAGGTGGATCTGTTGGAGGTTCCGTTGGTGGATCTGTTGGAGGTTCCGTTGGTGGATCAGTAGGGGGTTCTGTTGGTGGATCAGTAGGGGGTTCTGTAGGTGGATCTGTTGGAGGTTCCGTTGGTGGATCAGTGGGAGGGTCTGTTGGAGGATCCGTTGAAGGTATGCATTCTGGTTCTGTAATAAATTAAATGCTTTGAGTTCATAATAGAGAATAATCTACATTTTCACCATTTCCACTTTTATCCATGCAACAAATCATTGTTTCTCCATTTGGATGTTCAAGAATTTCAGGCTTTGAATCTTTTCCACAGATATAATCTGGAGCATATGTAACCATGCTGCAAATGATATCACAATCTTGATTGTAGACACACTTTGGCGCTACTCTTCCACATTTCAAATGATCACCTAGTTTTAAGGAAAAATTCACTTAATAGTTAATATTCTCCACGAAATATATTGAAATTTAAAGAGACCTGAAGCTAAAGCTATTATCGATGATGTAAATATGAAAAGAATAATCTTCATATTTAAAGTTTTATTCTTCACAGTACTAGTTCAACTGAAAAGGATAAATGTGTATCTGCTTTTTATAATAAAAATAAGCTGGATCTAATACAGATGAACTAAACTTTAGTAGAATATTTAATTTATTAAATTTGCTAGTATATGTGCAATATAGTGTCGTCATATGAAACACATATTTTTTTGCTTTCTGTTTTAGTCTAATGAGACGTGATGAGATGTATGCAAAATGTCTCGTTAGAACTTAATACGTAGCAAATATGTCAAGCAACAATGTAAGTCTTTCATTGCACTGTTAGTCTGATTGACTTTGACTAGGTAGTCTTTTGCGTTGAAACCAATCGAAATTTTACGATTCTCAAGGATATAACCACGATGAAGAGAAAATAATCAATTTTCATGTAAAACACGAAGAATTTTGAAACTTCAATGTAAATATATTTTTTATTATTACATTGACAAATTTTGGTTTGCAACATATTTTTTGATGTGTGCTTCAAAAGAAATTCTCTAACTTCAAAGAAACTAAGTTTCTTCCTAAATGTGAAAAGTTTAAGCTGAAAATTTTTGTCGAATAAAAAAAATCATGTAAAGAGCAATGTAAGAATGTCTATAATTAATAACCAGCAATTCGAAGTATGACTTTTGATATTTTTGATATACTCAACAAGATACCACCTCGACAGCTGAATACATTTTCTTGGCTTATTTTTCGGATCATCCAGTAATATATATAAAATCTGCAAAAAACGCGTTCCGAAACCAAATATAATTTTTCAGTTGAAGCTCAATATTTATTAAATTTTTGGTTCAATTGAAACATTCTTATTTAAGTTGTGCTTTAACTTTAGATTTTATTTGCTAATTTTACTTATGAAATAAACATTAAAATAATTCCCAAATTAAATCTATCCAACTTTTATTTATGTTATCAAAGATTGATTTAAGGCGCTGGTTTGCATTCACACATTGCATAATCCAATATATCGCCATCGCCGCATGAATCTGAAGTCTTAAGGCAATCAGTTTTTTCCACACATTGACAACCCCAAGGGTCAACGACTTCTTCACTTTCAAAGCAAAATTGAACGTCACATGTACAAGAACAGGCTTCGGCATCATAATTCCATCTGGCATTAGGGCATGATGCATCACATATTTCGACTGTGTTATCTCCTTGAGCTGCAGCAACATCAGAGTTAAGTTTCGCATACCATCCAACAAGTTGATCTGTTCTTCCTTGCACAAAGGTCATATCCAGATTTTTAGAGAACTCGTCAACATAATTATGCAAGTCCGGTATTCCTTGTTCTAACCTGTCTAAGTTTTCAAGAAGAATATCCTTTTTGTCTTGAGATACCTCAAGGGCATTTATGTCAGTTCTTAGTCTTTCCAAGTCATTCTCAATATCTGGAAGCATTTCATAGTTTTCTACTGGAATACATGCGCAAATACTTCTGGCCTTATTGAGAACTTCGTTGCTTTCGCATGGACCTTCCAATTTACATTCACTTGATGGATTATTCTTGTCGTAAAAATCAGCAAAATCGTTTTCGAGTTGTTCCACCTTTTCAGTGATTTCTTGAATTATCGCATCAATTGCAGCATCATCAGGTGCTTGACTGTTATTATAGAAGTAATTGAACAGTGTTTCAAACAGATCTCTAATCGCCATAGCTCTTTCTTTGAATCCATCGATTTCATTATCAACATCTTTACCATCATAACTGAAGATTTCCTTGTCAAGAATATTGAATCTAGTTAAGATTTCAAAATATTTTTCAACTTTTACAGATGTATAACATTCACAAGCTTCTTTCACTGGAGTGTAGTTTTCGAGACAATCGCTTCCTGCACAAACTTGTTCTGAGGTAATGTAAGTATTGACTTCTGTTGTAATTTCATCGATTCGTTTTGTGATTTCTTCAATTCGTTGTTTCAATTCATCCTTATCAAGATCTTCGAAATTGCGCTGCATATCCTGTCTAACTGCTTCTGCATCATCATAAAGTTCATAAAGTGTAATGAGTTTAGATTTCACAACTTCAGATTCACTTGTGATAACAGAAATCTTGTCAATGAGATTATTAATAGTATCTCTCCATTCATAAACGACTGTTCCTTCTTGAAATTGAGCACAAGTACATTTGTTCCAATAGAATATTTCTCCTTGGGAAGTTTGGCAATTCAATCGACATACACAAGCACAATCTGTAACACGCAAATAAATGTTTGGATTCATTCCACAATCCTTGCCACCACATGAAAAGTTTGCTTCTAAATCATCTGTGAATGCTTCGACATCAAATTGTAAATCTATCAATTTTGTTTTGATGTATGAGATTCTTTCACTCACAAAATTGATATCTAAACTGTCACAATTATTATTCAAATAATTAACAAGTTCATCGATGGCATCTTGAATCAGATCAATTTCACTGTCAATTTCAGATGTGGATGATCCAGCAGATTGAAGATCATCTCTTAATTTCTTTAAATCATCAACAGCTTTTTCGAATTCGTCACTTCCAGGATAATTTGTACAAGGAGGATTGGTAGCTAGTTATAAATAAATTTAATTATATGAAAAATAACAATTGATCAACCACTCAAAAATTCTTACGGGGATCTGTTGGAGGTTCTGTTGGTGGATCTGTTGGAGGGTCAGTAGGTGGATCAGTTGGTGGATCAGTAGGGGGTTCTGTTGGTGGATCTGTTGGAGGTTCCGTTGGTGGATCAGTAGGGGGTTCTGTTGGTGGATCAGTAGGGGGTTCTGTTGGTGGATCAGTAGGGGGTTCTGTAGGTGGATCTGTTGGAGGTTCCGTTGGTGGATCAGTAGGGGGTTCTGTTGGTGGATCAGTAGGGGGTTCTGTTGGTGAGTCTGTTGGAGGTTCCGTTGGTGGATCAGTGGGAGGGTCTGTTGGAGGATCCGTTGAAGGTATGCATTCTGGTTCTGTAATAAATTAAATGCTTTGAGTTCATAATAGAGAATAATCTACATTTTCACCATTTCCACTTTTATCCATGCAACAAATCATTGTTTCTCCATTTGGATGTTCAAGAATTTCAGGCTTTGAATCTTTTCCACAGATATAATCTGGAGCATATGTAACCATNATACAATCTACAAGAAAAAAAAAAATTCTTGATTGAAGCTCAATATTTATTAAATTTTTGGTCCAATTGAAACATTTTTATTTAAGTTGTGCTTTAACTTTAGATTTTATTTGCTAATTTTAGTTATAAAACAAACATTAAAATAATTCCCAAATTATATTTATCCAACTATTATTATTGTTATCAAAGATTGATTCAAGGCGCTGGTTTGCATTCACACATTGCATAATCCAATATTTCGCCTTCGTCACACGAATCTGAAGTCTTAAGACAATCAGTTTTTTCCACACATTGACAACCCCAAGGATCAACGACTTCTTCATCCTCAAAGCAAAATTGAACGTCACATGTACAAGAACAGGCTTCAGAATCATAATACCATCTGGCATTAGGGCATGAAGCATCACATATTTCCATTGTGTTATCTCCTTGAGCTGCAGCAACATCAGAGTTAAGTTTTGCATACCATCCAACAAGTTGATCTGTTCTTTCTTGCACAAAGTTCATGTCCAGATTTTTAGAGAACTCGTCAACATAATTATGCAAGTCCGGTATACCTTGTTCTAACCTGTCTAAGTTTTCTAATAGTGTATCCTTTTTGTCTTGAGATACCTCAAGGGCATTTATATCAGTTCTTAGTCTTTCCAAGTCATTCTCAATATCTGGAAGCATTTCATAGTTTTCTACTGGAATACATGCGCAAATACTTCTGGCCTTATTGAGAACTTCGTTGCTTTCGCATGGACCTTCCAATTTACATTCACTTGATGGATTATTCTTGTCGTAAAAATCAGCAAAATCGTTTTCGAGTTGTTCCACCTTTTCAGTGATTTCTTGAATTATCGCATCAATTGCAGCATCATCAGGTGCTTGACTGTTATTATAGAAGTAATTGAACAGTGTTTCAAACAGATCTCTAATCGCCATAGCTCTTTCTTTGAATCCATCGATTTCATTATCAACATCTTTACCATCATAACTGAAGATTTCCTTGTCAAGAATATTGAATCTAGTTAAGATTTCAAAATATTTTTCAACTTTTACAGATGTATAACATTCACAAGCTTCTTTCACTGGAGTGTAGTTTTCGAGACAATCGCTTCCTGCACAAACTTGTTCTGAGGTAATGTAAGTATTGACTTCTGTTGTAATTTCATCGATTCGTTTTGTGATTTCTTCAATTCGTTGTTTCAATTCATCCTTATCAAGATCTTCGAAATTGCTCTCCATATCCTGTCTAACTGCGTTTGCATCATCCAAAAGTTCGTATAGTGTAATGAGCTTAGATTTCACAACTTCAGATTCACTTGTGATAACAGAAATCTTGTCAATGAGATTATTAAGAGTAGTTCTCCATCCATAAGCGACTGTTCCTTCTTCGAAATCAGTACAAGTACATTTTCCCCAATAGAATATTTCTCCTTGTGATAAATTGCAATCCAATCGACACACACAAGCACAATCTGTAACACGCAAATAAATGTTTGGATTCGTTCCACAATCTTTGCCACCACATGAAAAGTTTGCTTCTAAATCATCTGTGAATGCTTCGACATCAAATTGTAAATCTATCAATTTTGTTTTGATGTATGAGATTCTTTCACTCACAAAAGTGACATCTAAATTGTCACAATTATTATTCAAATAATTAACAAGTTCATCGATGGCATCTTGAATCAGATCAATTTCACTGTCAATTTCAGATGTGGATGATCCAGCAGATTGAAGATCATCTCTTAATTTCTTTAAATCATCAACAGCTTTTTCGAATTCGTCACTTCCAGCATAATTTGTACAAGGAGGATTGGTAGCTAGTTATGAATAAAATTAATTATATATTAAAGAGAAAAATATTAATTAACCACTCAAAAGTTCTCACGGGGATCTGTTGGAGGTTNTTAAGTTGTGCTTTAACTTTAGATTTTATTTGCTAATTTTACTTATGAAATAAACATTAAAATAATTCCCAAATTAAATCTATCCAACTTTTATTTATGTTATCAAAGATTGATTTAAGGCGCTGGTTTGCATTCACACATAGCATAATCCAATATATCGCCATCGCCGCATGAATCTGAAGTCTTAAGGCAATCAGTTTTTTCCACACATTGACAACCCCAAGGGTCAACGACTTCTTCACTTTCAAAGCAAAATTGAACGTCACATGTACAAGAACAGGCTTCGGCATCATAATTCCATCTGGCATTAGGGCATGATGCATCACATATTTCGACTGTGTTATCTCCTTGAGCTGCAGCAACATCAGAGTTAAGTTTCGCATACCATCCAACAAGTTGATCTGTTCTTCCTTGCACAAAGGTCATATCCAGATTTTTAGAGAACTCGTCAACATAATTATGCAAGTCCGGTATTCCTTGTTCTAACCTGTCTAAGTTTTCAAGAAGAATATCCTTTTTGTCTTGAGATACCTCAAGGGCATTTATGTCAGTTCTTAGTCTTTCCAAGTCATTCTCAATATCTGGAAGCATTTCATAGTTTTCTACTGGAATACATGCGCAAATACTTCTGGCCTTATTGAGAACTTCGTTGCTTTCGCATGGACCTTCCAATTTACATTCACTTGATGGATTATTCTTGTCGTAAAAATCAGCAAAATCGTTTTCGAGTTGTTCCACCTTTTCAGTGATTTCTTGAATCAGCGCATCAATTGCAGCATCATCAGGTGCTTCACTGTTATTATAGAAGTAATTGAACAGTGTTTCAAACAGATCTCGAATAGCCATAGCTCTTTCTTTTAATCCATCGATTTCGCCATCAGCATCTTTACCATTATAACTGAAGATTTCCTTGTCAAGAATGTTGAATCTTGTTAAAATTTCAAAATGTTTTTCAACTTTTCCAGATGTATAACATTCACAAGTTTCCTTTACTGGAGTGTAGTTTTCGGGACAATCGCTTCCTGCACAAACTTGTTCTGAGGTAATGTAAGTATTGACTTCTGTTGTAATTTCATCGATTCGTTTTGTGATTTCTTCAATTCGTTGTTTCAATTCATCCTTATCAAGATCTTCGAAATTGCGCTGCATATCCTGTCTAACTGCTTCTGCATCATCATAAAGTTCATAAAGTGTAATGAGTTTAGATTTCACAACTTCAGATTCACTTGTGATAACAGAAATCTTGTCAATGAGATTATTAATAGTATCTCTCCATTCATAAACGACTGTTCCTTCTTGAAATTGAGCACAAGTACATTTGTTCCAATAGAATATTTCTCCTTGGGAAGTTTGGCAATTCAATCGACATACACAAGCACAATCTGTAACACGCAAATAAATGTTTGGATTCATTCCACAATCTTTGCCACCACATGAAAAGTTTGCTTCTAAATCATCTGTGAATGCTTCGACATCAAATTGTAAATCTATCAATTTTGTTTTGATGTATGAGATTCTTTCACTCACAAAAGTGACATCTAAATACAGTGTTAATAATAAGTTATAATTAACAAGTTCATCGATGGCATCTTGAATCAGATCAATTTCACTGTCAATTTCAGATGTGGATGATCCAGCAGATTGAAGATCATCTCTTAATTTCTTTAAATCATCAACAGCTTTTTCGAATTCGTCACTTCCAGGATAATTTGTACAAGGAGGATTGGTAGCTAGTTATAAATAAATTTAATTATATGAAAAATAACAATTGATTAACCACTCAAAAATTCTTACGGGGATCTGTTGGAGGTTCCGTTGGTGGATCAGTGGGAGGGTCTGTTGGAGGATCCGTTGGTGGATCTGTTGGTGGATCAGTAGGAGGGTCTGTTGGTGGATCTGTTGGTGGATTTGTTGGAGGGTCCGTTGAAGGTATGCATTCTGGTTCTGTAATAAATTAAATGCTTTATGTTCATAACAAAGAATAATCTGCATTTTCACCATTTCCACTTATATCCATGCAACAAATCATTGTTTCTCCATTTGGATGTTCAAGAATTTCAGGCTTTGAATCTTTTCCACAGATAAAATCTGGAGCATACGTGACCATACTGCAAATGATGTCACAATCTTGATTGTAGACACACTTTGGCGCCACTCTTCCACATTTCAAATGATCACCTAGTGTTTAGGAGAAATTTACTTTATAGTTAATATTCTCCGCCAAATATATTGAAATTTAAAGAAACCTGAAGCTAAAGCTATTATCGATGATGTAAATATGAAAAGAATAATCTTCATATTTAAAGTTTTATTCTTCACAGTACAAGCTTGACTGAAAAGGATGAATCGAGTATCTGCTTTTTATAATGAAAAAGTGCATTATTCATTTGCATTGCGCTTTATTAATGAGTATAAGTTAAGTGAAATGTTTTTAAAAAAGTTGGGAGGGAGATCTGTTTTTGCTTTGTCTTTATTTTATTTTAAATACGAGTAGGCATAAGCAGGCTTGAATTTAATTTAATTTAATTCAACTAGATCGTAAAGCTTGAAAATGGTAGAACTCAAAAGAAAACTATACATTTATTTAAATTTTTATCATGTCGAAAACTAATCATGAGTGGAGTTATGAGTTAAAAGTTATTTTCCGATAATAATTTCTCATACATATAAGTTTGGTGGTAAACGATTATTCCTAAATGAATTAAAGTAAAAAATAATTGTAATATTGGTGAACAAACTCAACTACTCAACGATGGAAATTAAATTATAGGAGGTGGTACGAAAAATTGATATGATGCATGAACAAATTTCAATTGTATTCAACAAAATTAAAAACACCTGCTCAGTTATAAGAAAAATTAAATGGCTTAAATACCTACTTAAAAGAATAAATGACGTGAATATTTTTATCGTCATCATTCAGAATATTAAAAATGGCATGTACTATCATAGTAATTTCCCCTCATTTTTTTTTATATGAGGTGGAAAATAAAGCATAAAAAGATTTTCTAGATCATTTCAGAATTGAAAATTAGTAAATAGAATTATTAGTCTTTTGCAAATATAATTGAAAATGCTGAAATTATTTCGTATTTACTAATAGTGTTGGTAGTCTCATTTATGTGTTGAGTTTGTGCTATTTCGAAAACTTATTTAATATTTCATTTAAAAATAACAAACTTAAGATCAACAATTTGCTGTATTTTTTTTCTTCAGAATAATTTTTAAAACAAATTGCGATACTTTACTTTCTGTTCGCTATATTATGCATATACTTTGATTTATAAATATCCTAGATCACTATTTCATTCTCAATCTTTCAATTTAAACATACATATAAGTTATAATCGGTTCACTAGACTTAAAAGAACAAAGTTTTCCTTGGTTCTTTCCAGTCAAGTATTTTGGCTTTCCTTTTAGTCCTCTCATGATAATGATTATAATGAATGTGATAAATTAAGTAACTTTATTAGTCTGGATTGGGAGTTTTTATGAATCTTTTGATCAGACTTATTCATCTCCTTAGGATGTGTCATCATAAGATCTAGCATGAGTTTTCCACAAACCTGTTAATAAGAAACCCTCTATTTTATTGCTTAAAAAGATTGTATTTAATCAAATTTTGAATAAAATAATTACTTGACAAAAGCTTTTTAATTAAAAAGGGTGTACGTGATATTTACCTCAAATTTAATACGTTCTTTGTTCATTTTTCAATAACACCAAAACAGATGTGTCTACGTAAATTAAGACACGTTTTTCATTTTGTTGAATTATCTTGAAAACTTGTTACTACTTGATGCGAGAAAACAAGTGACGTGGAAAGTCAAACAGAAAATAAATTCTGAAGAAATATAATCTGTAAGAAATTAAGAAATTTTTACATAATCAACTATTCATCAATTAAAACCAACAAATTATTATATTTCATCAATATTTCGGAAAACTTTTATTGTTAATAAATTAATAAATAAAAATCAAGATACTTAAGATATGTACAACCTAAATTTTAATCTTTGTTTTTTTCTTTGATAAGAACATTTTTAGTTTCTTCTTTGTCTCCTTGCTTTTCTTTTTCTTCTTTCTTCTCGCTTTCTTTCGCGATTTTTTTTACCTTTACTCATTGCCCTTTCTTTTCTTTCATTTGCGCTAAATCCATGTTTACTAACGCATTGACATTTGACTATGTCAAACCTTTGTCCATTCGTACATGGAGTTACAGCACAATCGTGTAGAATAATTTCTTGATTATGACTGCTTGGCAGGCTTGCATATGCTGTCAAAAAACCAAAATTATTTTGTTTCTACGCAAATTAAATTTTTTTCTTACCAGCCGCAACGAAGATCATTCCAACAAATAAGATCAGAAGTTTCATTTTCGCTGCTTATGGTTGGCGTTTCTCTTAGTAAGACGAAACAATGACAACTAAGCAAAAAGTTTTATTAAAAAACTCTTTTATAATCAAAAGGATGCCTTCCCCTCAATATTGTACTGGAATTTTATATGGTGGGGTATAATGAAAATCAACACTTAAAGATCATCTCTAAATTCACATACATAGCATGTAACATTAAGTAAGTGTCATTTTGATAAACTGTCTAAGTAGATGTATTAAAACTTTTATTTCATGTTGGAAATTGAGTCTCGATTGATCCAAAATTGAAGTAACAATTTGAATATTTCACTTTAGCTTTTATTTTACTTTTCATGGTTAAAAAAATTTGAGTGATGAAATTTCTTGTCTGAAAAGTTTTCCCTTCAGAATCAAGCTATCTGCATAGTCAAGTTGTATGAAACTTTGACAAAGAACAGCAAAATCGACTATTTAGGCAGAATAAAATTATAAAAAAAAATTTATTGTTAATTTTGCAAGAGTCCTAAATAAAAAAAATTAAACAATTTTAGTTGAATAAATAGTTATTGGGAATAGTTTATTGTTCATTCTTTAAAATTAGCATAGTATAAAGCACAACTTAAATATCTATTGAATTCAATTCTTGGCTAAAATCTTAGCAATTTTGCTTTTATCTGCAAGGGAATGAATGCATCCGCATTCACAATCATCGTTCAAAGCTTTACCAGCAGGACAGAGTTTCCATGGACATAATTTTTTTTCTTCTGCGAAAGCTGTGAAAATGTTTCAATTAGAATCTACAACTTGATAAAATCAAAAGATGAAACTTACCAGATATCACGACTACCAACATAATAATCCAAAATAGCAGTTTCATTTTCTCAAAGATCACCCTCAGAGTAAGACGAAAAACTGTAAACTGAACTCATTTAACGATATCAGATAGTTCTTATAATTAATGAATGTTCAATATTTTCTTTTTTATTTCCCCTCAAAGCCTTTAACTTTGTACGGTGAAATGTTTTTGAATGGTGTAAGTAGTTGGTTAACTTCCCCTTAGGAATATTAATGAGAGTGAATAATTTCACACACCGAGAAAGTTTAAAATGAAAGCCTTTAAAAATTTTCTGAATTAATTAAAGTTGGTTGATGACTCATCATCAGATCATTTGGTTTGGATTTTTATTTTTTGATTATTAATATAATATTTTTCTTTATTGAAGGATCTGTTTAATTAAAAAAAGAAGACTTCCATTTACACCTGTGAAGCCCACAATGCACCGTTGCTCCATCTACAAGTGAAATTAAAGTTTCCCACATTTCGAATTGTATGTTCGAATTCAGTTTTCGAATTTTAAAGAAACACAACAAAATTGAAAGAATTTAATAAAATTAAAATAAAGAAATGACACGAAGCACAGAAGATAATATGAATGCAGTAGCAAGTGAGACTAATCAAATGGATACAGATTACGGTAAAAACTTCAAAATTCTTCTGCCAAATCATCAAATAAAGGGTGAGAAAAACTAAACACATTTTTTTTTCTTTGGTTGTTACACAAATGAACGTGTTTTTATTTCTTTTTTAGAATTACAGACAATTTTAAGAGATAAAAATACCAACAGAAGTGACTTCAAATTCTATGCTGACAGATTAATTCGACTCGTAATAGAAGAAAGTTTGAATCAACTTCCTTACTCAGATTGTTCGGTTGTAACGCCTACAGGTAATAAAATAATTAAAAAGAAAGAAAGAAAAATTTAATTATGTTATGTTATTTCTAATAGGGGGAATTTATGAAGGCTTAAAATATCAATCAGGAAACTGTGGAGTGTCAATTGTTAGATCTGGCGAAGCTATGGAGCAGGTTTTTTCTTGAAGTTTCGACTTGAAGTTCACTTTAAAAATTATTTTCTATTTTCTTGTATTTCAGGGACTTCGTGATTGCTGCCGATCAATTCGAATAGGAAAAATTTTAGTCGAGTCAGATGCTGAAACTCATGAAGCTAAAGTTGTTTATGCAAGATTCCCCGATGATGTTGCGAGACGACAAGTTCTGCTTATGTACCCAATTATGAGCACTGGGAACACAGTCGTACAAGCTGTTAATGTCCTGAAAGAACATGGCGTTCCTGAGAAATGTATTATTCTCTCAAATCTCTTTTGTACACCAATTGCAGCGCAAATGGTCATTCAGCATTTTCCGGATATGAAAATCCTCACATCGGAATTAAATCCAGTTGCGCCAAATCATTTCGGACAAAAGTATTTTGGCACAGATTAATAAAGATGAAAATGTTTATATTGTGCTAGTTTTTGCTATTAATGATCAACTAGATGGGATCATTTGAAAAAAGTTTAATTTTTTATAAATTTATGTATTTCAAGCTCAAATAAATCATCGATTAAAGATGAATGTGTTTTAAATTATTTCAACATATGTTTTATTATTTCGACACTATTTACAGAGCATAATAAAATATTTCCAAGTTGCCTTCTTTTGTATTTGGAAATTTGTTTCATAACAAAGTGAAAAGAATTTTAAAAATCGATACGAAGAAAAAATTCGTATTCAAGTCATGCAAAGCAAACTCGTTTCCTTGATATTGTAAGGATGAAATTTCATTCTTGAATGAATCTAAATAGGGGGAAAAATTAGAAAGGAAAATTGAATTCCTTCATATTTTCATTTAGATGATTGAAATATGTACTAATAGGAAAAAAAATTAAATTAGTCTTCAGTTTTGATGGAAAATAATTAATATCATGTTTATTATTTTTCTTTCTTAAATATGAGTTGACTTATTCTGCAGTGATTTCCTGTTACTCCAAGTAAATTTCAAAACTGAAGCTTCAAAAATGAAGAGAACTTTCACAAACTAGCAAATGGAGCAAACAATAATTCATAAACTTGTTAATGTAACTATTATAAAGATAGTATCATGTGTTAATGTATACAAAAAGTGAATCAATTCATCGCTTAAAATCACATTATGTGGGAAGCAATTGTAGTAATCTCAAGAAACTTTCAGTTTAACGGTGATGTTGAATGAGTCTTACGCACGTTTCATTTGATGGATGCCGAAAAGAAATCTGTCAAGATGATGTCTTATGATGATTTAATATTTATTTCTTGGGTTTAAATATCCATATTTACGTTTCCGAGCTAGAAAATCATTTACATGAGTTATGATGTGCTAAAATTATTATACAGTTCTGTTGATTAGAAAGGAAGAAGATGAAGGTATAAATTACCAATTCCAAAAAAGAAGATTTATTAGATTTTGATTGAAATGGATCTTTAAATGTATTTCTTAATTATTGAGGATGTATCCAGTATCCAAAAAGTATTCAAAGTTTTCATTTAAACATCAGTTGGGACCGACCATTAAATCAAAAAAGATCAACGGAAAGAAGAAATGAATCTTCATTAAAGATGGAAAAGTGTTTCTATTTCTTATTACTTTTGAATGAAAATGAAAGTTGAATTTCATGAGAATGTATGTAGACAGTTAACGTATATGAAATTATACGGTAAACATAAATTTAAGGCAAGCTTTTAGACGAGTCGTCAATTTTCTTACCAATAGACTCTGTTTAAATCAAACAAACTTTTTATTAAGATTTTCCTTCATAAAACAAAAAGTTTCGAAACAATATAGAATGAGTAGTATTTCTTTCTCCTATTAGATAATTGAAACTTTAATCATCATAACATAATCTCTTACATTAGAAAATTATATTTGCGAATAATTATTTTTAATTATTTACGTCTATAAAATTGTTGAATGAAACCAAGAAAAATTCCACCATAAAACGCAAACATAAAGCATTCCGCACCACAAATTTGTTTCGAGTTGTAAAACAATATAAAATGATTTTATCTTGTCCGAAAAGCATCTTTGCGTGTAAGTAAAATGATGACGGTTTAAAATGAAACCTTAAATGAACTTTCACTAGCGCGGTTATAAATTCAACTTCAGCATAAGATCAGAAGATGCGCAGTTTATCTATGATTCAAGCAGCGTAACGAATCGTTTGATTATCGCTAATCGTCTTTATGGCGTTTTATCAAAAAACTTACTTCTTGTAAGAAGGAGAAAGCAAAAACGTTTAAATTTTATAAATGACACTTACGAAGATACCCACGCGTGTGAACTTTCAACACATCTTCAATTAAATATAAACATGATAAGGTTTAATGTTAAGTTACATAAATAAACTGAATAACTTATCACAATAATATTTGAACGAGCTTCGTTCCTGAGTTAATGTCTATTGATTACACATATTACGTTCAAAGCATAATTAATACTTCAATTATCCCACAAGCTGTTAAGTTTCATGGATGTTTTTCATGTTGAACAATTTCTTATTGCTTTCTATGAGTTTTTGCAGTGATTTAAAATGAATTTTTTATGCACAGTCGGATTGGATCGTAAGAAATTTGGAATTAGCAGAAATTCATTGGTTAATAAGTGAATTTTTATTACACATACGGAAGAACAAATAAATATTTATTTGTAGTTAATGTACCTTTGCACGATCAACGAGTGCAAAATGCGGGTTGACTTCTTACGATGAAAGGAGGCATCGAATGTATTTGCGTAACTTTTGATAGATGCTTTCATTTTTTAAGTCTTTACCTTTCAGTTTTCTGTCTTAGCAATCTAAACTTTTCATAACTTGTTGTGCAACATTAAGTATCTTATGCGAAAAATGTTTCTTTTAATTGTTTAAGGCAGTAGCGTAGTTAAATGCTTGTTAATAATATTTCCGTCTTGTTTTTTGATTAAATTTTCTCGACTATTTTGCTACTACATGTCAACTCCGTTGATAGACAATGGACCACCATGAAGTCAGAAATATGTATGCTGAGTTAAAAGTTAAAACACAGCATGAAAGGTTGTTGAGTGTACATTGCAGGAAGTTAGATCTAAATGAGAGTGAGTAGTTTTACATAAAAGTTCACAAATCAATCGCTTGATGGATGAAAAGTTGTCTTTGTTAGTGAATAAATTGCTCATTAAACATCAGAACTATTAGCTTAACAATTGCAGATTCCTTTTATTTATTTTGAACTTACTTTTACATTAGTTCAATTACTACATCGCTAAAGTATCTCGTTTCTTAACTAAGTAGAGAGTAAATATCAATCTAACAACTTTTAAAGTCAAGATGAAATGTAATGCACATATATAAATATTTATTTCATTAAAAAGTGTATTTGAAAATAATAAATCTGTAGTTTCGATTTCGTTGAATGACGCTATAATTTATCTTGCATGCATAAATATTGATCGGCACGTTTCTGTCAATCAGTAATGGTTGAACATGTTTGCTTGCGCAACAAGGAATTTTATTGAATGCGTGGTCAATATTTGCTTAATAAATTATTATTTTACACTACAGTTGAGTGTGAAGCTACACATTGAAGAGAGCTTAATGAATCTACAAACAGAAAACTATTTATAGTATGAAAAAGAAACCACAAAATCCAATTAATTGAAAAAAGGTAAAAGCCTTGTTTGTAATCATCTTCATGCTGGCTCAGTGTCAATGTATTCACGACTCACTTTATTTTTATCAAGTTTCCTTGTTCTCTTTAAAAGTCATTAATATTCGTAGCAAATTGTAAATAAACCGACCTAAGCGATCATAAAAAAAGCTACATAACATTAAGAGCAAGACATCGAGAATTTGAACGCGTGGGACGATTTAAAACTTGTTTATTTTTAAACTGATATTTTGAGAAATGATTTCTGTTTAAATTTCAAGCTTCCTATTAGCAACAGAGAAAATCTTGAAGTGATATTCTTTTCTCGTCATTAGGTGCACATGCGCTGCCAATTCATCATGATAATTCAAGACATTGCAATGCATTGTACAGTTTCTCTAATTAATATTCCATCTTTTATGGTTGCAGATCAATAAGAAGAATTAGTTTGTTGAAAATATATCACTGTTTGCATGTACGTTATCATTAAAATCTATGTCAACCCATTTCTCTCGTTATACATTAGAGAACATTTATTTTAAACTTTTCAAACTCTTATGCTGTGATTTATGTTTAAAAAACATCGGAAAAGCATTAAAAACATTGGAATGTTTTGAAACATCAACATTTAGTGCGTTGAATGTTCCACTGAATTTGAATGTTTTCTTTGTTGCTGTGAAACATTGGAATGTGCTTTCAAGCACACATGAACGAATGTGAACATATGAAATATTTCATGTGTCTCTTCTTTCTCCGGTTTTGTAGAATATTTTTTATATTTGCTTCTTCACTGCGAAATATTGAAAACTGGTTTTTCTTCTCAGCTTCTTTTCAAGTCGTTTTCTTACGCTGAAAATGATTATGAACATACAAAGAATTCGCAGAAGATCAAAATAAAAATTATCTGAACAAGAACAAATCTGGAACAATTTATGCTATAGACGAATATTATTAGATTAAGACGCTTCAAAATTTTATTTAATTTATCTTTCCTTATTTTAGAAAGCTTAAAGAATCTTTAAGAATAAGTTTGAAGAACAGCAAGGAACATAATTTGAATGACTAAATTCTTGCCGAAATAAATACGAAAATGACTAAAATGATGAAATTCAAAAACAAAGGAATTTTTACAGCTTGAAATTCTTTTTGACGTTTTTAATTTTATGGCAAAATTTGTTCAATTTTTCTTCAAAATATTAAACTTTAACTACGGTAATTTCTCAAGAATTATTTTGGTTTCATATTTATTCATAAGTCAACGACACTTGAAAGCATAACTCATAAATCATTTAATTTATTTTTTTCACGGCAAAATGCATTCATTCACCATTCGACTTTCTAAATTCAAGTCAATCACACATGTTCTGTTTTTTTCTTCTTTTCTTACCTTCTTGCAAATGAAGAAATACTGAAGACAAAGCGATTTTTTCATGTTACATTGCAACAATGAGAAAATTTACGACTTAGCAAATCCATTGTCTAGATAGATGCTACGTTTATGTGTTTGTGTATCATGTCAGAAATTACGGTGTGAAAACAAACAATTTCATGCTTTTTAGCATGCTTTCTATTACTGAACTACTTTTACGACTCTCATTCGATTATCACATGAGATACATTGTTAATTGTTTGTCATGTTAATTCTTTTTAAGCAAGATTTATTGCTGTCAATGCAAATTTTTCCATTCGAAGAATACCTTTGGCTTAATAAAAGATTTTCTTTTCACTAATTGTGACCACGATTCATTTATGACAGCGATTTCTTTCCATCCGTTCGTCCACTAAAAGTTAAGAGAATAAAAAATGGTAATAGCTATGTGCAATAAATTAATTAAACACTATATGAATGTCCAAAGCTGGTGTATAACGATATGTTGTTTCTCTTAAATGGTCAATGTTAAGAATAATTTTTGCCGCTCAATTTCCATGATCTTCACATCTGAAATTCGAAATCATTAACTTTATTTATTATCTCGTTCCGCTTAATTTTAACTTGTTGTACAAAACTTTCGTTTGCCAAATTAGAGCCGGTTGAATCTACACCGAACCTGAAATAGTCATAGAAAGAAGAAGAAAATAACTTCTTTACTTTATGCAACATGAAGTTGTAAACGGTGAGTTATGTTTTGAATATATGTTCAACATAATATTGCAACTAATTTCTAAAGTTTGATGCAGTAATAAAAACATAATAAAGTCAACATAACATGCTGTTTTGACTTTCTTTTTCAGTCATTCACAACAAACTTTTAAAGACATTTTGTTAATTTTCTAAGCCGAACACCGCTCATACCTGTAATTGAGATTGATGAAAATGAAAAATTCGCATAAAAAATTTCCTGTGAATACTTTAAATTCCAAAGCAAGAGACAATGGATTAACTGATAACTCAAATAGCTTTTTAATGATGTTTTCTTTTGAAGATAATTCCTTGAGATAATATTGCTTTAGCATGTGCACGACAACCGCGACAGTTCAGTGTCAAGATCCAAAATTATCAACGCCAGCTAAATTAAGTGAAATCATGTTGATGAGGTCGAAACATGAGACGAATAAAAGTGAAACCTAAATCACCATTAAAACTTCTATGTTTGTAAGCTGAAATCAATCAGAAGCACAGATATGTTTACCTATAAGGCAACATTCAGTGAAAGTGTTGTTGCTTGATACTCAGTTCATAGGTTGATGTTAGATTTTAATTCCATACGCTGTCAATGTTTGAAATTGTCCGTAATTGAAAGTAGAAACAAACAAACAATTACGCAATTGCCAGCTCCTTATACATCAACTACTTGATTTTCATTCAGAATGTCCATAACTCATTGTTTATTCAATGTAATGACAGCTTACAAACTCAATGAACAACAATCACAATTTCTATTAATTTGCATTTTGCTACTGGTATCTCTTAGATCGAGATTCGAAAATCAATGTAACAATTATAAAAAATATTTGTTTAAATTATGCATACAAATTTCTTTTGAAATTTAATAAAATTTGTTCAGGATTAGGTTGCGAACATATGACATAGTTGAAGGAGTTTATTGATGAAATATGACAGAAACCTCAATATGATATTAAAATTCTAAGTTTACTGTTAAGAAGTTAGATAGTGTTAGAAGAGAGTAAAAGAGTTTAACTCTTATCATTCATGTAACCTTGACAATTCACATATAAACCTCGACAAACTGAAATAAAATTCTTTCCGACTAAAACTTAAAACATGAACTAGCTCGTGTTAAAATAATAAATAAAACTTCAACTTTCAGAGATATGAAATTTACACGACAGCAACATCTGGTGATGGAAAGTTATCTCGACCGTTAAAAAAATTTATCGAATTCTCTGGAAAGAGTTAATTACTATTTAATTACTTTTTAATTAATTATATTCTAAGTTAATTACTTAGAATAAGGAGAAGAAAGTAAAAGAAGATTTGTAATCAGTTCTGAACTCACATTCAAGTTGTTAACATCAACTACAATGTGAAAAAAGTGTAAAAGATTTTTAATTAATTTTTGATTTAATATTTTAAAAGTGTAAAATATTCTTAATTACTTTTTAATTATAGTGCTGTATGAAATCCGTAAGAAAAACATCTGATCCTGGAAATTTCCAAGAACTGTGGCATAAATGAGGAAAAACGTATAAAAGCAGTAAGAAAATTTTATCAGCTCAGTAACTGTTTATACCTTCAGTGATCAACTAAAAGTAGTTCTATATAAAAAATATATTTATAAAATTGTTTAAATCAATAAGTCATTTTCATTATTTTAAAGGATATTTTAACTTGGATTCAAATTTCTATTAAACGAATGAAGAATAAGATTATAGTGTTGAGTTAGTTACAGCTCGAGTTTTTAGTTTTTTACTGATTGAATTATTTTTTATCAGTTGTAATTACCTATTATTATTGAAAAATTCGTTAATATACCAAAGTTTTTGGGATGACGGCATAGCATATGTTACCCCGATCCACTGTTCCAACTTATGCTTTAAGTTCGTGTCTAGGGAGTTCAGCGGTGATGTTCCTGGTCTTTGCTGCCTTCAGGTATTGATCGGTTATATGGAGCCTGATCGTCTTCTCTTTTTCTAGATAGTCTTCCATCGCTTGCAGTGGAGGGTTCTCTAGTGCTTCCATTTCCTTGGCCAGCTGTTGATACCGGTCAAAAAACCCTTGAAGGTTTTCTTCCGTTCTATCTCTCATGATCTTTCGCTTCACTTCACTTTCCACGTCTCACTATTTTTGTTTTCCGGGTTTTTTTTTTCTTTATTCACTTTTGGATCCTGGTTGGATCGCCAATTATTTAAATTGCTTTGAGTTTAATTGTTTTTATGAACATTTTATTTATTCCTTATGCAGGATACAATTTGCTTTAAAAGTTTGATTAATTATGTTTGAAATTCTGAGATTGCAGAGATTTCGGGAATGGAAAATTCCATCTGTTACGGATAATTTTAGGATAAGGGATTTTTATGATTCTATGGGCTAGTATGACTAATATTCGGAGGAGACAGAAAAGGGGATTATTCTTTATCCTAATCCTTTGTTTCGCCAAATGCCAATCGTAAACCTCATCCGGTTAGTGACTCAGCGTCACTTAGCCGTCTGAACAGATACATTTTTAATTTCTCTCATGTTGAATGTTCTTCATCTCATGAGCATGAACTTTCAATTATATCTTGAATTATATCATCTGAATCATTACAAAATACGTTCAATGAACATCACGATCTCGCTTTCGGTTGTGCTTTTGTATTTTCTTTCTTCTTTTTCGGACAACGAAGAAAGAAATGAAAGTGAAACGCAAACAAGAACTTTAATGTGATCTATAAATGGTCACAGCTCCACACGAAAGAAAAGGAATGAAAAAAGTTAATCCAATTTAGAGAAATTCCGTTAAAAATTTGAAAACGAAATTGCCTTTATTTTGTAACAAAAGATGATGAATAGAATGATGAATTGAGTTTCATTGTATCAAAGCCTTCAATTAGATGCTTTCATCTTACTTTTAATGATAGCATTTCGCTACTTTAGATTAGTTTTTAACCGACAAGACCACAGGCGAAAACGCTTCGAGCACGAATATTTCTAATTAGTATCAACAATTTAATGAACAATTGTCAAGATGAAGAAAACTGTATGAGATTTGAATATTAAATCTTAAAATGATCAAGAAGAAAGCAAAGATCTTCCAACTTTCAACCATCTCTCTTCGAATAACAATTTATTTACAAGTCTAATAAAATTTAATTCACAATCTTAGCGGCAATGTGTTTTATTATGCTGTTAATTTATGAACATAATTAAACAGCTATTGAGTATATTTTAGAAACCAGCAACTTGATTTCAATAGACTATGGTAATTAATCACTTTTTTTAATGACTGTTTTATATTTTCTAAGGTAGATGTAATTAAAATTCAATATATCGCTTTGGCGCTCAAAAGTATATCATCATGGTTTTTATTTAAATACTATTGTTATGCTTAATAAGTTTTTTGAAAAGTTCTCTTTTTCCTTAACATATATGTAAGCATAATAATTAAATATTTTCAGGTTTTTCGACATCGAAGGAAATTCTGAAAATAAAAGTGAAAATTTACTTTCATTAGAAAGTTCCATCGATTTCTGTGCATTTATTATTTGCATTGTTTATCATTCCAATCATCTTTCGATCTTCGCTTATGTGCATTTAAATGATTTCAATCATAGAAAACTTTATACAAGGTTTAAAGTCAACCACCTACGTGTACGTCATCGATTATTATTTTTTCAAGGCATCAACAGTTGATTGCTGAATGAGATTTTCACATTGAATACTTTTTAAACATTTTAATATCAACAATTTCTTTTTATACCAGTTTGATGTCCAAACATTTATTTATTGTTCGGTACATCAATAACATAAAACATGATGGTGGAGACAAGAGAAATGAGTTTGTTGACTTAAAAGTAGTGGTTTTAATTTGAAATGTGTCACAATCACTTGTTACAATTATTAATAATTGCTTTTGCATTACAATTAAGAAATTTTTCTGGTGGTTATGATGATGAACTTGTTGATTGTTAAAAGATTGTTTCAACATTTCAATAGTCTTCAACTCGGCATTTTTTCGATCGTTTTGCATAATATTTCAAATAAGATGCACTCGTTGATCTTAATTTTTTTTTGTTTATTGAAGATGATGTTATGAAACCTTTTTGAAGCAACATAAAGTTTATTGAGATTGCTTTAAATGATGACCTTCTTTAATTAAAGCGATTTTTCATCGATCGATTTGAACAAGTATCACGAGAAAATAATGAAAGCAAAAGCGGCTTGGCTTTTAAAAAACTGTTGTTATAATCTGAAGTTGACTTAATTCCACTACATACCGTTTAATTGCTTTAATCGAATTAAAAGTTTAATAGCAACATTAAGAGCTTGATGTAGACAAGATAAAACGATCGGGCGATTTATTATATAATGCAATCCCTTCAAAAACATTTTTTCATTTATCACTGTAACTTTCCTGCCCTTTTCAATGCTTTCAGGCATAAAGGCTTAACTATAATCTCTTTAAATCTACTCACTTATTTCAAAGAAGACAACAAGATACATAGAAGATGTCAGAAAGGTCTTGTCCATTCATGTTATTTCACATTTCCGACTGTATTGAACTCTATTGAGATGATAATTCAATAAAATTCATCCTTGAAAATGGAAGAAAATTGTCAAAATTCATTCACCATGACGTGGAACAAGCCTCCGTGTTAAGTATGTACTATCGTTTGTTCACGCTACTTCAATGTCAGAAATTTTACGTTAATGAATCAGCTTTACAGAGAGTCAAGGAAAATCTTTTGATATTTGCTGACGTTTTGGTTATTTAACCTGACTTAAATATCAAGACAAAGAATATCACTTAAAGTTTCTGATTGCGAAGAAGATCAACTTAAGCAGTCAACAAGACACTTTAAAGCATTCAATAAATATTGATGAGAAATAAAATTTTTCTGAATAGTTTTTTGATTTGAAATATTTCAGGAAGCACTCAAATATGTTAAAATTGCCGATTGAATAATTGGTAAATGTTGAACGGGAAAATCAACATCTTAAGAATTGAAGTGTTAAAAACTTGAAAAGATGCGCAATTCAAATACTGTTCTTAATTATTATGTGTCAGGTGGTCGGAAATCTTGAATTAGCATTGAAAGCGAATGTATAAATATGTTAAAGATGACTGGGAAATATCAAAGATAAGGTTGAGGGATTAGAAACTCGTTTCTTTATTCGATGAGTTGAAATTTTTGTTAATGCTTTATGTTAAGTTTGAGAGATTTAGAAAATCGAAAGAAAACTTGGAATTCAATTAAACAAAAGAAAAACAAAACAAAAAACTTCCCCACGCTTGCATTCACTTGGTGTTGAATAAGCGAGAGATGAAAATGATGGAATTATGAAATCGAGACAATTTTGTGCAGAATTCTTGGAATTAATGGAAATTACCTCACACTTCATAGATACATCTAACGCTCTTTCTTTCAATCAACATTTGAGTCGAACATCGATGCAGTCATTAAAATTATATTAAAAACCACGAACATTCAATGTTTTAGTCACGATTTATGCATCAAATTCAATCGACATGTACTTATCTTTTAATGTATCATGTCTTAATTATTTTTTCGCTTCACTTTCAACCGTGATCATGCATGAAATTGAAACTTCTGAAGCATCAACATACTTTAATTGAGTTATACATATTTTTATGTCTAATTCAGTCACTCTTTGATCGCAATGCTTATGCAATCAAAGTGTTCGCATTGAAATCATATAGAATGATCTTGAAAACGATCGCAGAACAATTCATCGATTTATAATCATTCAGGCTTAAAGTAACGGTGCATTAGTTATGGAGGATTAATGTGAAGGGCTTGAGATATTTTCAATCATAAAACATAAAAAATCTGAAATTAAATCGAGAAAGCTTAATTTTTAATAATATTTTGCTTTACAATCATCAAGTTTAAGTTTAAATTCAGCTGAATGTGTAAAGAAACTCGATTGATTAATGACCAAGTCTTTAATTAAAAGCTTATTATGTTTTCATATTGAGTTAAATCTGATATTCATTACTTCAATGTTAAACGAAGAAAGTTGCGAAGAACTGAGATTCGAAATAAAACACACAAAAGGAGTTTCTGAGAAATGTTCAACAGTTGGGCGTACCAAATCGAACTTCAAATTAATCTTGTAACTGATTGAAGTAAATGAGTAAACTTTTGAACTTAAAGACTTTCTAAGAGACATCCTTAACTTGTCAGAGAAATTTTCCATACTTCAAATCACCTTGACGTTGTCACTCTAAATTAAGATTAAATTATTTAAGCTATCAAGCACTAAAGCACCAAACTAATTTATGGAATTTATTTGCATCAATTCTCAAAAAAACCTAGACCAATTAAACCTGTTAATTATGATAAAAATCAAGTTAAGAATGAATCCATTTAAGACAAGATCAAAGTTTTCTCAAGCTTTAACAAAATACAAATTAACACATAAACTCATCAACATTTAAACATGAAATTTTGTCTTATTACATTACCTACAAATTTACATAAGTAAGTAACAAAAGAAACCTCAACACTTGCCTCAACAGATATTACATTGTGTGACAATTTTCATCTTATTATTTCACTTTCCTTCTAAGACTTTACAAATAATTAAAATTCATATAAAAAATGCTTTTTCATATTGTAATATTCAAACCTAAACGAAGCTATTGTCTTACTTAAATATTTATTGTTACAAGGGAAAGGAAAACTTGAGATAATAGGAAGAGTATTTGCTATTAAGCAAATAATTAAGCCGTCTTTTCGACTTAAGGTAGATATTTAAATAACGATCAAAAGTTATATAATTTTGTCGGAGATTTAACGTTTTATCTTTCATTAAAGAATTCATGAATGTTCATAAATTATGTCAAGAATTGTTAATTTTTTTCGTTAAGCAAGATAAATTGAGATCAACACGCGTTGTAATGATATTAAATAAAAGTAAATTGTGAAAGGGCCACGCATAATTGTAGGTAAATTCAATGAAATTATTATCTCAGGCTATTAAATCGATAACGACCTTAAATTTATGGGTCGGTTACAGTTTAATAAATTATTTAAATGTTCAAAGCAGTTTAAAGTTCGTATAGAACAAGTGTCCACTTTAATACTTAAACATTAAACGCACGTAAATATAAAAGAGTGTTATTAATGATACTTATTATCTTCAGAATTGTAGATTGCATTGAGTTTATTGTCGTGAAAGTTTTTAACTGCGCTACATCAATTGCGGCGTGCGTTATCGTTAAAATTTATGTTTCATTTGGAACACATGAATGTGATTTTCTGTCGCATAATTTTGTAATCTCAAATTCTCAAAATAAATAATAATAAACAACTTAGACAGTTTCTAATGCATTTCTATTTTCTTTTCTCATAATTATTATTATCGTAATGAATTAAAGTTTATTGGAAAGATCAATGAAAGCTTACATAAGAAAATATTTGAAATGTTCATTGTAAAAACTTTGCGTGTTATGTTTTCATAAGAAAATTTATGAATATGCTTTGACGATTAAAGAATTGCATAAACGGGCATGAAAACGCAAGATTCCATTCAACTTTCATCTATTCAATTAGTTGCAATCAATTTATCGATGACAAATTGCTTAGGATTGGTTGAACGCATCTTACCCGCTTGTTTCTTTATTTCATGTTCATCTAATACCATAGAAAATCAATTAAGTGTCTCGTATGAAAGTGAAAATAAATATCTGCATGAATATTTATGAGAAACAATTTTATTAGATAAGCTTTTTCATTTTTTTAAGTAAATGATTGTTAAGACGAGAAATCCCTAAGCGTGCAATTAATTGGAACTAATGATCATCTTGAACATCAATAAGATAATTAATTAAATATGTTTTAATGATTCCTCAACTTTTATTTAACTGTTCGTCGCATGATCAGCATGACTGCTTTATGCACGTGATCTCCACTTTGACATCAGTGTCAGCGAGTGGGAAATGCATAAAATTTCTCTTAAATTTTTGACGTAAATTAACTTTTATTGTAGCTCATTCAAAAGAATAATAAAATCGCATTAAAAAGATATGTATGGACACATGCTATCAATTATGCTTCAACATAGCATTCAAATTTAAATCCCACAATGTGATTAATTTGTTTGCCATGAAGTCGTTTGTTTAGACTAAGTAACAGCTTTCTTTTCCATCGCTTCAACAGCGAGCATACTTTTCATGACTGAAGCTTCCGAAATATTTTAGACTCATAATTGAGAGACTCTAATTGAGATTAATTGAAAAGCATTCACATCTGAGAATTTTTAATCGCATTGACAACATTTTTGAAATAAAAACAATTGAAATTCAGTGATAATCCGATTTTTGTTTTGTTTTCTTCTAAAAGCTTTTCTTTTTTCAGTTTCCGCAGCGATAATAAAGCGCCCTGTGTGAATGCAATGAGTAAAACTCATTCAATCAGAAAGGAAAAGTTGCATGGTCGTGACAAAATGATTTTACTTGAACCTCAATGAAGTTCTTTCAAATAAATATAGACAAACAAAGTGTAAAATTTATGAGATTCAATTAATGGAATCGAGTTAATCTTTGATTAAGGGGAAAATCGTGTTTTATTGAACTGCTTTTACAGTATTTTTCTTCCGTTTACAATGAATGCTTTCGATAGAGTGTATTTGATAAACGAGAAGTTGAATCGAGTTAAGCTTAAGCAGAGAAAGTTAATGGTGGTTGTGTCAAAGGTTATTAGTTGAATTACAGAAACAAAAGTTAGAATGAAGATTTTCCTTCTTTGATTTGTTAAAGTGAAAACAATTACGCAACAATTGCGGCTACTTTTCTTCTGATTCACTAAATATCTTCAACAATTCATTGTGTATTGAATTTAATGACAGCTTGCAGACTCAACAACAATAATTTCTATTAATTTGCATTTGGCTACTTAAAGCTGACTGTCTATGAAACAACTGATCACGAGTTGCAAGCAAAATTGAAATGAGATACAATTTAGACAAGTTTCCATTTCATTTCCCTTAATAGTTTTATGCAAGCTTAGATTAGTGTCATTAGCTGTTGAACATTTATCAACTTCAGTCTTCTTTTTCTTTCGTCTTCATCAGTTTGAGATTTTTTCTCTCGTGTTACAATTTAATTTCTCAAATTTATATTGGATCACATTCACGTTTTTTCATCTGCCATTTCTCTTTTTTCTTTTTATTTATTTAATCTAATTGATGGTTCAATTCATACTTTGAAATGTAAATTATTAGTAAATCATATTCAATTTGCGTTGTGCTTTTTTTATCTGCCTCGTTTCGAAACAAGTTAATAATAATCTTTAAAACTTTATCGCTATAAAATCAACAGAAATCAGTTTTTGGTTTTCAAAAGCAAACATTAAAGAGAAGTTCATTTGAATATCTGAGAAAATTTGCCTTTAGCGATTGGAGAACATTTTTCTGTAAAATCTCGAAAAGAAAGAGGAAAACTTTCTCAAATTTTGTTAAACAAATGAATGCTTTCATTCCTCCCGAAATTGAAATAAAATGCTCGACGATGACATTAAACTTTAAGTTCATTAAAGTTTTTATTGAGCTGAACTTCATGAGAAATTTCAGCTTTACCGTAAATTACGTCGTAGTCAACTATGAACTCGTTGAATTCAGATTAATGTTCAGTTTTAATTTTAATCACTGCTTATGACTTAAGTCATTGAATTGAAATGTTTTGTTCAGCTATTCCAAATATGGAATTAAAATATTTATTCTCTTTTAAACTGTATTCATCCTAGGTGGTCATTATTTATTCGTTATGTTACTTCACTCCTTCATGGTACTTGTGCAAAGAAACATGAATTTGCTTTTTTCGGATATTTATTTCAACGCTTCCAATCCGCAAACTAGCGAAAGTCACTCTTCAAAGAAACTGTCGCCGATTTTGTAGATAAACCTGAATTTTATAAGATTACGATCAGTTGATCGGTTTTCAATGTTTGCGATCTTCAACAAGCAACGAAAGTTGTTAATTGAGAAAGTTTACAAGATCAAATGCGGGTAATTTGAAAAATATCTCGAGGGCCAACTTACAAATTATCCTAAATGAAAACATTAATTTGAGTGTTTGCTTCGAGGCATGCAAACTAGTTTCTCACCACATATGTGCACTAAAATGTATCGAAAGTGATAGTAAAAGTGTTTGATGCTTGATAATAAAATCGCCCAAAAACATTAACAATCAATGAGAATTAATGACAAGCGAGTCTTAAAGTGATTTGCCTATTAAAAGCACAATTTGTATTTATTTGAAATTTGAAAGCGAGAAATGTTGGGTGGAAGCAATTTTTTGTTGTTTACCATTAACCAAGAAAGATCACGAGAGTTTATGGGCATCATGAGGTCAACTTGAACGATTTGTTGCCTCACTGTACTCGTTGTCATCGCCCATTACAAATGACAATGATCATTGAGAAGTCTCGCTGTCGTTCAGCAAAATAATGAAAGAAATTAATAATTTTTGATGAGCATCTATTAAGCTTTAACCTTCTCACGTGTTGTCAAAGGTTTCATTTCATCTTCTTAAATGTTATCGTGAGTGAATGAATGAATTGCAGTAATAAAGGTAATGATGCGCAATGAATTCAAATCGAATGAGTTTGCAAGGTGATGTAATTTTATTTTAACTTTGTTTCCATAAATCTCAAGAAAGTCATCTAAGTGCAAACAACAACGAACATTAAAACGTGGGACATAAAGTTTATCAAACACTTGGAATCGGTCTTGACTTTATTGAGAATGAGTCTCTCCTTGCATCACAATTATTTCTTACGCAATTTAAATCTCAGATCGTTTTCTTTCATTCTCAAAAGAGAAGCCGCGCACCGCACCATAAGTCAGTGGACGGAAATCTCGCGTTTTACTGTAATATTTTGAATAGATTTCACAACATCTCGAATTGTTTGTGTGAGACGGTAAAGCCATTGCTTTAAATGAAGTCATTTATTTACATTTTCACGATTCAAGCAATGTTTTGCGAATAATGAAATGTGCAACATGAAAAATCACGACAAATTTATATAATCGGCAAAAAAAAAGACTCACAAAAATGGAACAAGAGAACAAACTCAACTTATTTATCTTTCCATAAAGAATGCAAATTCTTTTGATAACTTTGAGAAGTTCGAAGATTCGTTCGTGTGGTGAAATTTCCAGTTTTTAGCAGCAATAAATTATTATCGCTGATTCCAGTTTTCAAGGTGAAATTAACGTCCTCGTGTCGTCTTCGCCAGTTAGCATTTTCAAGTTATTTTGCTTATTCAAATGTTTTCTTCTCTTCATGCCTGAATTATTCGTAAATAATTTACAATCGACCTCACCCGACAAAGCATCAAAGCAAAGTCGCTTTTAAGTCTTCGTTCGAAATCAAAAAAAAAAAGTTGGAAAAATTCAAAGAATTTTAAGCTCATTACCAGCAAATTGCCATATCAGGTTCAATTGACTTTAATCGAAACTGCTGATCGAATAAAAGTTTCCATAAACGAACAGAGTAATCAAAAGAAAAAAATGTGCTAAGGTCGTGAATTGTTTAATGTTGATAATTTCTTAAAACAGCTAAAAATTTTATCTCATCGCAAATCACATGTGATGATATGAATAATTTTAAGACATCGAATGAAGATGGTAACAAGCGAAATATTTTTTTGATTGCGAAAATTTTCGTACTGTTGTCAGTTCCCACACCCTTTCCATGCGATATTTTGATTGATTGTGTCTCACTTGATCTTTTTTCCCGACTACAATTTGGTAAACAATAACAAACGGGATTGTGA
Organism: Clunio marinus; assembly: GCA_900005825.1. Lineage (NCBI taxonomy): Eukaryota > Metazoa > Arthropoda > Insecta > Diptera > Chironomidae > Clunio > Clunio marinus. The sequence goes on along the minus strand of CVRI01000067.1, from coordinate 703,952 downwards.
ACGTTCATGAACTTTTGCCAGAACACGTAAGACGACGTAATTTTCATCTCTTGAGAGATATTCAACTTTTATTTTCGTAAGCAAAGTGAAGCAATCATTTCTTGAAAAAATAAACTGGAAAGCGTTCATTTCTGTCATCCACATGTACATGTTTATGCAACAAAGAAAGTTTTCATTTTACTGATAAAATCAATGAAATGCACCGGTCGGCACTTTTTGCATCGAAGCTTTTTATTTTCTTCTTTTTTTCGTTGATCGAATCGAACGAACATCTTTGGCATGAAATAAATTTTAAAAAGAAAAATAAAACGATATGAAATTCCGCAATGTCCATTTTTAGTGTCGAGCTTAAAGTTGTTTGCCAACATTCGCTCATGTCTCATTCCAAAAAAACAAAAAATAAAATTATAAAAACAGAAGTAACGTTTCTGTGGCATAAAGTCAAAGTTATTTAGTAGATATATTTCCAATATAATTTCTTCTTCTCTTATTTATCGTCGATCTTTATGCTTTCATGCATTACCCATAAATATTCCTTCGATGTAGCACATCCAAAGATGGCTTATTAGATTCACATAGATAAAGCAACATTTTGCATGCATTCAAATACTGGCGTCAAATACATTCTTCATTTCCATCGATGAATACATGAAAGTCTTTCTTGCTTTCAGCTTCCAATAACAGCATCAGATGTTTTATGCTGTGAAGATGTTTTCCGATAGATTTTGTTACTTTATGCTAAACTGGTTTCCTTTAAAGTGTTTTTGACTGTAGTTTTAAAGCGTTTTTATGTGAATGTTTCATTGTTTTTCTTTACTTTTAAAAGTGATTTAAGCTGAGTTGATTCTTGGGGAATGTAAACGAGAAGTGATTCACCTACCGATGAACGAAAATAAGAAGAAAGTTGGATATTTGATTTCTTCTTTTTTTCTTCTCGTTGGATATTTCGAAACGAAGTGGAGAAGTGTGTGATGTCTAAGCACATGATGAGAACATATTGTTGATGAATGGAAAACCTATACGTTCCGACTATCATTTTTAACGACACTAACGGGATCTTTTTTCTTTCTTTTTCTTGATTTGTTTTCTCAAGAATAAAAGAAAATTAAATAATGATGCATGTAATTTTTGAGTTCCCGTGACAATAGAAATTCTCTAACAATGAAAAGTCTTTTTTTCGTATTTCGTCGAAATTTCCTGCGTTTCTTATTCGGACTCCGAAGAGATCATTAAAATTTGATCATGAAGGTTTCAGTCTAAAAATTGTTATCGCAGCTCATCTTGAAATAAAAATCACGCTAGTGAACGTATCGTGCAACTCAAATTGTCGATTTTGGCGTGTTAATGACTGGGAAAACAAAGTCTTATGTTTCTGATATCTTTATAGAGATTTTATTTAATTAAATGTCGTATAATATCAAATTCTTGGCGTTTCCACTGAGAAACTTGACTATGCTTTAAACAAGCTGAGAATATTTTATCCAATTTTGACTTTAAGCCAACAGTTTGAAATATTTTATTGAAGTTTCTCAGTGATCCAGTTTCATACTTTTTTTAAGCAACATAAGTCAATCAACTTGATATTATTGAGATTTGATTTAAGATGTTGTCTTGACCCAGTGGTTTATAAAAGACAAATTATGAATTAACTAAATTAATAACTTAATTTATTTAAATCAGATTAAAATCATGAATTGATAATGTGGAAATTAATACTGATTAAGTAATCTAACGATGTTGTTCGTAATATTCATTGAACATGAAGCAATTTTAAATAAAGAGAAGATCGAAAGGGTTGCGATTGTCGTTAATATTTTTAGCATGAGTATTCAAGTTTCTTCGATGTTGAATATCAATTTTTCTACTTTATGGTCTAATGATCGCATAGTGTTTTAGCACATTTGAAGGTCGTGCTAATGTTAAATGAAAGGCAAAGATTTTCAAATATTTGCTTCTTATTATTCATTCTTAAATCATTACAATATTTAATTTGCTTTCACGCTAGATTAGATTTCACTTTTTTTATATGGAACAAAAGTCTTCTTTTACAAAACCACAGAAATAAAACTCGCAAGCAGAGAGCTTCAGATGTTGTAATGAGGTTTTTGAACTGTGGGATGAGAATAAGGAAAAACACGAAGCATTAAAATAATCTTCTCGTTGCCAAAGATGGAGAAAAATAATTTTCAAATAAAACTCAAAAGATCTTTGTCCGCTTAAACTGGCAAAAAAAAAATGTTCGAATAGCCGTAAATGCGTCACATAAAACTATCAAAAAGAAATTGGAATGAATTCATTCAAATTCAAACTGTTTCTTTTTTTTTTTAATTTGTATAATTTTGCAAAAGAAAACAAAATGATGGAAATCATTGTCTTGTTAATGTCTTATGATCATTGTTGGCAAATATCCATTCAGGTCATCGATGATGGCTGAACCTACACAGCACGCCTTTAAATCTTTGCCGATAATAAAAACTGTAACATCGAAGATTGAAGCGTCCGCAACATAACATTTAATCGAGATGTAGGTGATGATTGTTGATGATTAAGCAGTTTTCTTGATTTGTACTTAAAAACATCGACACCGTTGATTAAATAGTTGCCGTCAAAGTCAGAATTGATTCAATTTCTTTCTCTCTTTATCATTCAATAAATAATGAATGAAACTTTCGAATGAATTGAGTCACACAAAACTATCTACGTATTAATTTATTTAAGAAAAAAACTGCGTGGACAATAAAGCGTGTTGGTTAAATTGCTGGTTTGAGGAACATCTAAACACATTATCGTTCCATTTGATGTCACTCAAATATCTTTCATCATTGTCAGTTCAGCTGCAAGAAATTGAAAAAATGAAAAAATAAATTGAAACGGAAACTCATGAAGTAAATGATGCCATACATGGAAAGCTATAACAATAAAAAATTGTGACGATAAAGTTTATTGAATGAATAACTTATTAACATTAGATATAGCTTCATTTAAGATTCTTCTATTTTTTTCGTGCAAAGTTTTCTTGCGGTCTTTTCGTCTCGCAGTTCAACCTCAACAACGAAAGCGCTTTTCCCTGTCAATTACTCATAAGACTGAAGATTTTTTACTTATTGTAATTTAAATGAAGAACGAAGACAAAGCAATGGAAAATTATTCGCGCTTTATTGGTTTCTTTATTTATTCTACTCGAAATTCGTATTGTATTGATTTAAGTTAACAAATTAAAAGTGCGTGTAACTTTCTGTCGTCACAATGTGACAATAAATAGTAAAATCGCTTTTTACCTTTGATGGGAACCGCTTCAAACCATGTCGATGTTTGTTGAAACATTCCTTAAGCGTCACTTCCTGTTTTCCGTCAACGGGTTCATTGGCAAAACGACGTGTGATGAAGTCATAATTTGCTCATTATGCTTGGCAAGTTCTCTTCATTAGTCATCGTCACAAACCTGAGAAAAAAACCTTGAAATAAATAAATCATTTAGCGAGTGTCGTCTAGTTTAGCTAAGCCATGTTGTGGTTACGCTTCTCATCTGATTGATGATTTCAATTCTTCGGATTAATTTAATTAAGACTAATTTAGTGGTTACCAACGCAAAGCCATTAAAATGGAGACAAACAAAGTTCAAAGTAATTTTGTCTTCCGTAAAAAGATACATGAAGAGAAGAAGAAAACATCGAATCGACTAAATAGCGATAATGATTCAATTATCGCATTTTTCTTGAGTTTGTTACGAGAGAATAATCTGTGATGCCTCTGCTGCGCTGTAGTTACTTAAGCTACTAAGGCGGACAGTAACTGTAACTGATGAAGTCTTCATCAAGATATTTATCTCACTCTTTTATAACGACGGGTTTCAATAATCTATAATCTCTGTTTCTCTTTCTTGTGCATCTTGTCGCGGGCCTTTGTTGTCATCTAAACAAAAGACTGCATAGCAAATGACTTATGTAACGAACCATAATGCACTGCATTCATAGAATGTAATGTTAATTAAGTCTTCTTTTATTTATGTGAGCCAACGTATGAAATTATCCATAAATTACCTTTAAGGCTTCATCTTTATGCTTGAAATTGCGCATGTAAACTTCTCAAGTGGAAAATGTAAGATAATCTCATGAGATCTAATGACAGACGAAAAAAAAAGTTCTTGAGTCGTAAAATGTATTTTTCTTCTACTTCTTACTGCTTATCTTCAAATTGAATATTAAAATATTTTTTAATACCTACTTCTTAAATTACGATTCTTAACTTAGAATTCAAACTTTTATTTGGATTATAAATAATAATAGAAATATTGACAAAAAATTACTTTTTTTATGTAAATAAACTTTCCTAACCTTAAACAATACAGAAAAATACAAAAAATCAAGTTAGTGATTTTTAACTTTCAATTCAGCTAACAATTTTCTAGCTGAATAACAATGCAAAAGTCATTATATGCAAGTTGTGTAAGTCATAATCGGAGAGATACGGTAAAATTCAATTTTTATTCGTGCAGTTGATCAAAAACACATTTATTTAACAAAAAAGTATTATTAATTAAAAAATGATTGCGCATAAATGTTTTATCTGTAACTGGAAGGATAATTGCTTCGAGAAAAAATATTTCACTTACAGTGCATTTGAAGATATTGATATAAAAGATCGTAACACAGAAATCAATTTCGGTCTATCTGAAGAAGGAAATAACGAAATCGAAGCAGTAACATTTGTTGATATCTTGATAAAATATGTTCCAAATTCAATTGGCATCAAATTCAAGAACCTAGTCGCTTTAGAATTCAAGAGAAGCGGCTTGAAAGAAATCAACAAAGAAAATTTAAAGACAATGCCGAGTTTGAAACATTTGTGGCTTTGGTACAATAAGTTGGAGGAACTTCCCCATGATTTGTTTACTTATGCACCTCAGATTGAAATCATTAATTTTAAAGGCAATTCCATTTCGAAAATTGGCAAACATATATTGAAGCCTTTGAATAATCTAATGTTCGCAGATTTCCGAGGAAACCCTAAAATCAATCGAATGTATAAAGTCAAAAATGCAACTAATACTTTGGAGCTTCTAAATGAAGACATTGAAAAATGCTGTCGATCAGAACCAAAGGAATCTTCTACTGTATCATCATATGTCAAAGAAATGTGGGAAACTAAATGTTTGTCTGATTTTACCATCATTGTTGGAGAAAAGTCTTTCAAAGTTCACAAGAATATTTTAGCAGTCAACAGCTGTGTATTCAGATCAATGTTTAACCACACAAATTTTAACGAGAATATTACAAATGAGATGGAAGTCGTTGATATCACTGCTGAAGCTTTCGAAGAATTTCTCGATTTTATTTATAATCGAACCATACCAGAAAAAGCAACAAACGCAATGGATCTGTATGCAGTCGCAGCCAAATATCAAGTTGAAGAATTAATAAAAATATCTGAAGAATTCATATTTGATATGATTGACGAAAACAATGCTTGGTCGGTGTTCACGTTAGGAAAAATTTATGGAAACGACTTTATGAAAATCCTAGCATTTAAAAAAATGTCAAAACTCTTTCCTGATCATAAACTTTCTGATGATCTACTTAATGAATCATCTAGAAAAAAAATCAAAAAACTCGTCAGCCTGGAAAGAAATTGAAGATTAGCAACATAAAAGGAATAAAAAGGAATAAAAAATCTTAGAAATGGAAAAGAATATTGAATACTGTTAATTAATTTTCTATTTATGTTTGATTACTTCAATATGTTATAAATAAAATTTTCTATTCCTTTGTTAAGTTTTCATATAAATTTTATTCATTTTTTAAACACGACTCATCTCATTCATCATTTCATTCCACCAACGCAACACTCGCTTAATGATGAAGATTGATGGACAAATTGCAGGGAGAAGCATATATAAAAGTAGCTTGTTGTCTTCAATCTTGACATCGTTGATGTCGACTATGGTCACGATGTCTATTGAAGCAATGTGGGAAACTGTAAAAGTCCAATTTAGAAAGAAAAAAGGTCGCATTCTTTTGCACATAGAATCGTGCATTTGACAAAATTTATGACCGCATTTTCATAGATCATTTTACCTTGAAATTCAATCTCTAAATCTCATGATGAGAATGATGAATGTTTCTTTAAAGTAAGTAACGATTTTCGAATTCAAGCCACCATTTTAGAACAACATGATTTATATTGATTTCCAATTGTCGCAAATGCAAATCAGAAACTTCTATTTTGAGACAATCCACTGTTCTGATAAACCAGTTGCCTATTACAGTTTGTCTCGACAAACTTCCATCTAGATTCCAGGGTCGTTTTAGACAGTAATTTAATCGGCATTTAGTGAACAAGTAACTCACCTGACACTACCATTACTATTCTAAACAATGCCGTTCATGGCGTTGAAGCTTGCAAAATTGATTTGAAAACTTCGACAAGAACTAGTCGGAATGCTCCAATAAATCTTAAAGTTGCTGCAAATAGAACGATATCGGATTGCAAAACAATGTATTTCTATTAAGTGCGCTAGAAATTCATTTGATACGACTTACTTTTACACGGCGTGAAATAAAAAGTTGAACAACAACAATCTACATAGAAACATGTTTCAATTCATTAGCCTGTGAAAAGTATGATTGCAATTAAGCAAACGCAAAACTTTACAATTTATAAGTAAATTTAATGACTTTATTAATTAATTACACACCTATGCATGTCTCTTTGAATGGGGAGAAAACAAATATCTACTGGGGGAGAATTAATGACTTTCTTGATTTCCAACCTATTCAGGTTGATCGATTTTTGCATAATAATTTCGCTATTCAATAAGCGAACAACTTAAGATTTAATTTCGCTGATTGTTTATAAGTATCTTGTTGTGAAATGTCCAATTCATTTAGTTTTACAACTTAAAAGTAGGCAGGCTTAAATAAATAAAACTTTTCTAGGCTACTAAGTAGATAAATTGCGGATAAGTGACCATTGCAGTATTGCACAGATGAAGTTTCATTAAAAATCATGAGCGAGGTTTCCACTTTAAACTCGAAAATTCAACAACTGATATTGTTATGCGATTTCAATTTACATTCTGCAGAAGATTCAAAGAAACATAAAACTCGAAAAGCTTTAAAAGTGAGAAAATTTTAATTTAATTTTCACTGAATTATAAAAGTTTGAAATTCTTTCAAGTGTTTCAAAAATATTTTAAGTCAATCTTCAAGCGAGGAAATTAAAAGCAGCTCAGAATTACCAGAACTCATTAAATGTTCTCTGAACTTAATGCAATTTCATGTTCAGCGTCGTAGAAATATTTTCGTGAAGAATCTTTTCAGTTCTCTTATAAAAATTCTTATTCCTGACAACATTGATCTGGTAATTGGTGCAATTATGAAATTTCTTGATGATAAAAACCTTTGGAAATTTAATTTTATTTGTTGTGAAATTTTTAATTCAATTCTCTCATGTGGAATTCCACCAGAAGTCATTTTAGATCAACTTCTTGATAACATTGATCAAATAATTAGAAGTAATAATTTGAGAAAACTTCACAACGTGGTCGACGTACTTGATTCAACTGTAGACAATGAGAAGTTTAAATCACTTCCAAGTGTGGGAGTTCAGCGACTCCTTCAGCTTTATTACTTGAGTGTCACTGTTAAAGATGAAAACTATTCATTAATACAAGCTGGATTAGAGAAAGCAATAAAAACAATGTTAAGTGTAATCCACACAACTGAAGTGATGAATTTGCTTCCAAATATCCTTCACTTGACATTTAATTCGAGCCTCTCGGACATTGAGTGCAGAGAGTTTGGTTGGAACCTCCGGCAAGGCGTTTCTCGTCTTCAATTGAACCAAATTACAAAAGATTTGCTACCGGAAACCTTGGCATTTCTTCTATCATCAATGCAATCAACACGAGCCATTGAAAGTTATCTCGCAACTCAATATTTAGTTGTGCTGATCGATGAATACAACAACTGTGAACATTTTTCATCGCCAGAAGTTTTTTATGTCTCAACAAATTACGAAATTTCTCTGGGATTGAAAAGTGAAATTGGAGACACTCGGAAAATTATTGAAAATTATCGTGATCTGTTTGAAACTTCAATAATATCAGCGACTAAGCTACATATTTCCGAGGGTGACATCTCAAATGCCATTTACAGTCTGCTTTGTGTCATTCTTGTCACGATTCCCTGTGGCTTCTCAGTCACCTTCATAGTTTGCATTCTAATGAATCTCCAAAGACACGCGCTAGCCGCAAACCGATATTTATGTCTGGATGACTTACATCGTTTGCATGCAATGATCGCTTCAATTATGACGCTCATCTGTTGGGTCACACGTGCCAAAACATTTACAAAATATATTCAGGAAGTCGTGAATCTCCGATATAATTTAGCACCTCAACTCAACCCTCGCCAACACAATTTCCATCACAATATCTTTCAATGTGAAAACGAATACAAGCCAAATTTGTACTTTGACTTGTGGGAGCTTCGCTATAGTCTCTGGAAAAGGTTTCGTCTCGATGAAAAACTCTTGAAGGATGTTAAAAAGACATTCAGTGGTTTTACGAATAAACATCAGAAAAAGAAAATTTTACGTAAACTTTTAGGAAAGTCTGAAGAAAAATTTTATAAAATTTCACCTATCAAGAAATGAATTTATTGAACATTCCAAATAAATTCCAAACAGCTTTAGAGACACCAAATGAAATTATTGTTGGAGAAGGCAAAATTCACAAGCTCCAATTGTTGCACAATCCTTAAATATTTTAAGTTGAGTTATAAATTATAGCGTTAGCAAATAAAGTAATAAATATATTTTGAAAGTTTACATATTTTAAAAGATTTATTGATCTTAAAGAAGCCGAAGAAAACCGAAATGTGTTTATAAAAAAATTGAAATCTTATTGTCATTAACGTTTCGAATGATGTTTGCTTTCTCTTCTTCTTCTTTGTACTTTTAAAACTTTATTTCGGTCACAGTACTCTCTTCTTTATTATTTTTCTGACTTTGATCTTTCGATCATTCAATTGACTTGGCAAATCCGACTGAAGGGCTGAATCAGGAGGCGATGTCACGTCTGCTACTCCACTGTCCACTATTGCTGATTGGAAGGTTGCCTTAGGTGGATTATTAACGTTCATTTCATTCCCTAACATTCTGTCACCGACACTGTCACCGCCGGATTCAGCGAACGCGAATATAACCGTCAAAACAACCAGAAGTCTCAACATTTTTCTTACTTTTGAGTGGAACTTTGTAGCACTTTTATTTATATGGGAATTTAATTAGCTTCTGAAATGTTTTCTTAAGCGGAATTAAAAAGTAAGAAAGCAAATCATGACATTGTAATTAATTGAAACGGGAAACTTCTTGACTCACGAAATATTTTTATTTTTAAAACGTGATATGAGTATGACAGTGACACATAAAAATGTTCTCTAATATAATCCACAACAGCAGTTGACTGTGTTCAAATCAATAACGAAGAAGACTAGAAATTTGTCATCGGGGCATTCTTTGTAACAGTCGCCTTCAATATCAACATATTGTCCCCAACAATCAATTGGGCAGTCTTCTAATATTTTATCATCGTCGCTTTCATCATCTGAAGGTGAAGGTTGAGGTTCCGGTCTGGGTGCTCCAAGAAATGTCTTAAACCCAGAAGTTTTCACAAGATCACTTAAAATTGCTTTTGACACGGAATTCAAAGAATCTTTGATGTCGACCGCATTTGAAGCTGTAAAATGAATTCACAGTTAAATAATTATGTCAACCTCGAAATACCGAAATGCGAACTTTCAGAATTACTTGAAGATTCTTCTGACGACTCCAATGATGGAAGTGGAGAATTTGTTGAGCCATTTAAATCTTCAAACGAATCTGTGTTGATGTTTTGCCATTCCAGTTGAGGAATTGAAGAATTTGTTTTGAAATGATCGACAATTTGCTCAATTTTAATGTTACACGTCTCATCCAGTGACACTAATTAATAGTAATTTATACTAAATAACTTAAGATTTGTTACAAAATAATCAAATTAAGATCTTACAGATGATAATTAGAATATTTTTTAATAATATTAAATATGAATTCATTGTTCTGTGTTCAAGGGGAAATTGAAGGTTCTATTAATATTATTTCGAATATTTATTTACAATCAATCTGTTACAGCACGGAAATAAACATCACGAAATAATCTACCGGAAAGCAAAAAAAAAATTGAAGCTTTGTCGAGGTAAAAGTTGTCACAATTCGGAAGTAATCGCTTCGTTAAAATTAAATTAACACGAGATTTTTGTCAATAAATTATCTGAAAATAAAGAAAAATTCTTAACATAAAACTTTCCCTCGTCTTCGTAACGATTAAATCATAGAAAGACGAAGCACTTAAATTTAGATTATGACTTTAAAATAAATAAATTTTGAAAGTGTGTAAGTGATTTCGGGTTTTCCTTCCTTGATGACGTGTGCCGAATCATGTAGATGAGAAGAAAAAAAAACAAGCAAATTTTCACATACTTTTCCCACCCACACATTCGAAATTGAAAGTAAAGTTTATTACACTTTTTGCGATAATTGCGATCGGATTTTTTTCTTCTGTAAAGTCTCGTTCGCAAGACTAGAAATTGAAAACGTTCATTAAAAAATATTCTAATTAATTGTTCACTCAATTAGACTATTAAAATCAGCCAAAAGTGTCATTCAGTCTTAGCGCACCGCATCATCAGCACGTTAAATTCAGATTTTTGGCAACATCGTGAAGTAAAATTTATTAAAAAAAATATCTAATTAAGAAAACTGATAAATTGACTAATTTGCAGTATTGTTTTGAAGTGCAGTGAGATAATTACTTGATTCATTGTGTTTGCTATCTTTGTTCAAGAAGGCAAAATCTAAATCATTGTGCAATCAATAAAAAGTCGATAAAAATGCCACAAGTTACGTTTAAAATTGAAAAACAAGCACCGACGATCAATGTTGCTGATGGAAATTCAGAAAACTTGGAATTATTTCATGGCATTGGAAACACTTTAGGATTTAACATCACTGGTGGATCAGACTTTTCAATGCCCATCACAATTTTTCATGTAAGTTACGCATAGAGAACTGTGTCGACGACAATTTCTTTCGAGTGCATGTTCTATTTGCAAAACGTCTCGAGTCGCGACCAATAAAAAGAAAATTCTCATTGGGATTTCAATGGTTGAGAGAGGAAAGTAGAAAATGTTAAGTGATGTGTTGAGAAAAAATATCTTTCGATTGAAATTAGAGAATCAAGTGAAGAGTAGACGATAAAAACATCTGATCGTAAACATTTTAAACGATTGAGAATGAAAACAGAATGTAAGAAAAATCTCTCGATCAGAGCTGCTTTTTCAAGTGAATTCAAGCAAAGAGTTTTCTGTTTCATGTTTAAAAATAAAATTCATGAGTTCGATGAAAAATAAAAATTTTCCTTCTCTCAGCTACGAAAAATTGCGACTTAGATTTCTCCATTCCGCGTTGAAATATTTTTCCGTAGATTTTGTCGACAGCTTTGTGTAAAAGTAAATGATGGAAAAATTATTTTGATTGATTTCGCAAGCTGTCAGAAATTTTCTTTATCGTAGTTGTTGAAAATATTTATAAATCTTTAAATAAACACGTCACGTTTATATGCAATGCGACCTAAGAGAAAATTTTCTGTATCTATTTTCCGGCTTGGAAAAGTAACAAGAAAAGTCGAGAACATTTTCTTTTTCTCTCACGAGACATTCAAAGGGAGGAAAATGAATTTTGTAAGGAAAATTTCGTTATTCGCAATTTAGTCGTATTTTCATTTTTGTTGAGATTGAAAAGACTTTTCAAAAGTCAAATTCATCATCGAAAATATTTATTTTAAGAGCTTCAAATTATGAAGAAACCCGTGAAACAAAGTAATTTCGAATGGCCACCTAAACGCGATGTTCGACCGGTCAAAGTGTCACAAACTGCCTATGAACAGGAATGATTGAAAGATTTAGAAAAAAATGAAATGAAAAGAGTTTGAATGGATGATTTAATCAACAGGTGAAAGAAGGAAGTCGTGCTGAGAATGCTGGTCTTAAGCTTGGTGATTCCATTGTGAATATTAACAACATTGACACGAGTAATATGACATTGCAAGAAGCCAATAATGTTCTTGAACAAGCCGCGCAACAAGACGTTAAATTGGGCGTCATCAAGTGAGTCGGAGAGCCTCTAATTATTTTTCTTTCTTAGATTTTTAGATTAAATTTAGATCATCAGCTACTTTCATGTATCTCTGTGTTTACAAGTCGAAAACAAGAGAATCTCAGCAACAAATGTTGGCTATTTTTAAAAGTTGGACGCTGCCACTTGTTTAGAGATGTCGACTCAATATCTGATTTAAATTAAATTATTTCATTCTTTCTTTTTAAAAAAACGAAAATAACAAAAACACTTTTCGCTCCAAAGATTTGATGAGGTCGACGAAGCGAATCCCGAGAAGAAGCCTCAAGTTCATTCAGTTGTTTTGGAAGGTAAAAGAAAAGCACAACGAAATAAATTACCTTATGAAGATGAACTCCGTCCACCAAGTGGTAAATTGACTAACAAATGACTTTTCCGTGTTTCCCGTGATAATTTTCAAATATTTTCTCCTTTTCTTTGTTCTGTGATGAAACGTGAAATGTTTAGCGGCTTATATCGAGAAGGTAAACATAAACAAAAGATGAAAGTCAAGTTTGTGTCTCAAAACAATTTTTGTTTGTATTCTGTTTACTTACTCAAATGTAGCCTGAACGAAAATCATGGCATCCAATTATGTGGCCAACACCGGAATTTGCACAACCCGTAAACTTCCAAAAGGTCTGCAAACAATTTTTTTTCATATTTTGTCAATTTTAAAAGTTATTGCAGGAAATTGACATTCAAAAATTGTTTTTGTTGTGTTGGGGAAATTTTATTTTATTTTTTTATTAATTAAAAATGATTTGAGTAATGTTTTAAATTAGTTAATGATATCATTAAATATGATTATACTTTGTATGTTAATGGATTGTTTATGTTCTGTTTTTGAATGTCAATTTATGTAGAAAAAGCTTTTAGTTTATGGGCCATTTAGAATTGAAATTCATTTAAAAACTTTAAAAGATTCTTCATTGAATGAAAAATTACTTTCACGCTTGCAGTTTTAAAAGCAAGTATTGAATTAGATCCATAATTTATAATGAACAACGAAACAGATACAAATTAGATGCTATTAAGTACATCTTTACGCTTACGCCATTCAAATGCGGTCGATGAAATAATTTGGTGTAAAAATAAACACGAAAAAATTGTTTTGTTGCGCACGCGAATAAACAATATTTGAAGTATGGTTGCAAGGTCGATTAGCTTGAGAGTGAAAGTTGATTAACTAACATCTAAATATGTTTATTGTTTGTGATTTTTTTTGTTCTCCTTTTATTTGTTTCTTCAATTAGGAATTACCGCATAAACGAATCATCAGAAACTTACGGCGACTGCTGACCGACATTGCCGACAAACCTGCTGAACGGGAAAAGCATCTCGAACAGCTGTTGTTGTCACTTCCTCGAGGCTCTGCAGATCCACTTGCTGTCATTCGACCAAAACCAGAATCATCAAATGAAGAAGAAGAGTTCCCGGAAGGTGATGAAGATAAATTGGAAACAGGGCAAGCAGCTGCAGTTGCTGAGTGAAGAAACTGATTAGCAATTCTTCCAACTACACAAAGAGAAAACTCAGCGCTGATTTTCTTTGTGTTGTTTAATTTATTCACTTTTTCTTTTCTGTTTCGTGTCCACAAAAACGTTTATTTTCGTCCCGCAAGAAGACTTGGGTTTGACAACTTTTTTCGTTGTTTTTAATTTATTTTTTGTTAAAAGGCTGATGATGACATCGAGAGAAGATGATGATGATGATGATGTTAAGAAAAAGAAAATAAATATCAATAATTTTAATGTTTTCTAAGTAATTGTTTTTTAAATACTTTCAGTGTCACCCCACGAGTTCACAACACGTTTGCACATTTCACAAAGTTCATTCAATCATTTCCTAGAATTTTCTTTCAATTTTAGGCTCAATCAATGTTGAATTAACTGTGAAGTCTATTCAACGACAGTTGCTACAAATAGCAGAAAAAATTCCAGACGATATCATGTTGACGTTGTTGAAATCGTTTGCGAAAATTTTATCACGCGAACCAGAACCGGTTCCAAAAACACCTTTCATCAGAGCTTTCGCTAAAATACGCGACGAAAATAACGACAAACAATTCTCAGCAATTGTTGAAGAAGATGAAGATCAATTGAAAGATTATGATAGTGGAAATGAAGTTGTAGCTAATGATTGCTCTTTCAATTACAAAGTAACAACAAATACGGAAGAAGTTATTTACTCTGCTGGTAGTAGCGATCAAAATAGCGAACAACAATTGGCAGCTGATGAAGGAAGTGAAGTTTCTGCTGATAAACCCAGCGATGAAATGATGAATGTAGAAGAACAAGAAGAAGCTACAAATGATCACGTAATAATTGAAGATGAATACGAAATCATTGCGAGTGATGCTCAATCAAGTTCTGAGATTGAAGAAACTGTTGAGAATATCGATGAAGGCATCGAAGTTGAAATGCCAAACTCACAGCCTACGGAACATCGTGAAGTTGAAGTCGTTAATGAAGAGGTTGAAGTTAATGAAGAGTCAAACGACATTTTGATTGAAACAACTGAAGAAACTTTACCAAGTGCTGCTATTAATAATGAAGAACTTGAGGTAGAAGTAGAAGAAACTTCTTCAGATGAGTTGAGAGAAGAACAAGTTCCGGTTGAACGTGGCAAAGTGACTTTGGATGACATTCAGCGTGAAATTCAAGAAATGCAAGCATTCTTACTTCACAAGGGCATTGCACCGGACAAGAAAAGTAAAGAAGGAAAATCTGAAGATCTTAAAGAAGATTCCAAGAAGATTGAAGATGCTTACAAGCTCGATTTCTGCATAAAACTCAAGAACCGAAACGATGCGTCACAAGATAACCGCAAAAGCAATAAACAAGCTAACAAATATCTGCAAACTTATAAAGACGAAATCATAGATGAAGGTCCAATCTTTGATCCAACCGTCCCCAATACTCCTGAAGACTTCATGAAAGTCAAATCAGTCTCTGAGCGTATTCATCGAAAACAGCAAAAGATTCAACCTTTGGATATTTCATGGCAAAATTTGTGCGATCAAAAAAAGCATTACAAGTAAGAATTTGAATGAAAATAAATTGTGTGATTCTTATCTGAGACTTCTTCATTCAAGGCACTCCCCATTCGAGAAGTCGGTGAAGAACGTTATCGAGCAGCAGAAGAATATTAAGTTTAAATAATTCACAAAAGGATTTGGCGTTAGAACGAATCAGAAGTTCACATTTGGATTGTAAAATTCATGAATTCATTTTAAAGATTAAATAAATAAATCTTTGCTTTTTTTATTGTGCACATGTGTGGCTTATGACAATTAAAATTCTGATCGAAACGTTTGTGAATTTTGAGAAGTTCTCGTGGCACTTGTCACGTAAGCCAGTTGCTGGTTGTACAAGTTGATTGTTGTTCATATCAATGGAATAACTTTCCTTAATCAGCGTATCATCGACACATTTTCATACAAATGATATTGTTTATGTTTATGGGAGTTTAATTTGTTGCAATTAGATGTCAATGGCAGTGTCTTCAAAGTCATAATCTTGGCACAAAGTAGAAAGAATCCATTAAAGTTTTTATAGGATCTTCGACCATCTACAGTTGATTGTCTTGAACGAAACTGGTATTTCAAAGTTGTTATGATCGCCCGTTGCCTGTTGGCGATTGAATCACCGCATCTATTGAAATTAATACTTAAAATGCGAAGCAAATAAAAATCTTGTCTCATTAATTCTCTAATATCAAGAATTGCCAATCAAAAGGCTTTCAGAGAAAGGTTTTTGCTTAGCAAATATTCATTTAAGAAACTTCGTTGGGATTCTGTTTTTATGTTTATTTTTATCCCAAACCAAAGCTTAGTCATATGAAAAATAAATTTATTGAACAATTAGCGAGTTAAATCTTTTAAGCTTTTAATATTTTAAGACTTTTTTTCTTCTTAACTAATGATGTGAATTTTTTATCGTCTCAGAATAATATTTCATCAATTTCATCGTCGATTCGAGTCGCTAATTTGTCAAGAATTGAATTAATTTTCAACATCAACGTCACGTAATGTGCTTCAATCTTACGACGGTTTCTGTCCCTCGATTAGGGCAATTTAATTAATCGCGTGATCTGTAAGATTAAAAAAGTTTCCAACTTCAATCAACCACAAAAAAAAGATTACAAAGCAAAGTGTTTTCATTCAAAAAAGATTTTTTTTTTGTTTTCGTTTTATTAATTTTCTTTTGCTTATTGCTTAAGATTTTATTTACAAACGTTTAAATTGTTTTTTTATTTTTAATTCATGATAAAATGTCTCGAAAGAATTAAAATGGGTCAACGAACGAACAAAATTGTTTCGATCATTTGGCACTTTACACATTTGCATCTAAAACTTATTTAAGATTTCTTTTCACTTATCGTGTTAAGAGAAGATATTTACATAGATTGCAAATAATTTAAATTGGTTATCCTCGATTAATATCTGATTAGTATTGCTTGCACTCTCAATGCGGATTTAAAGATCAAATCCGGATAAGAAAGTTGGATTGCAATATAGTTAAACAGTAGATTAGTTTGGAAAAACTACAAGCTTTTTCTTTTGTTTAATAATATCTTGTTATTTAATATTGACGGACGATAGAATCATTTATACTTATAAGAAATCATTTTAAACCATTCCGAAGTCTGTACAGATTGTGGTTGATGGTGAGAGATTACTGTTACTCTTGTGGTTGCTAGGCTTGTTTATGTCAAGTTCAACGAGTGTATCGATGCTGTTATTAACACTCATTCCGCCTTTAAGAATCTTCTGCGCATGAAGTGACGTAAAGTTAAAACTCAAATCAGTTAAACTGGGAAAGCTATAAAGTTCTTGCTTCGTCTCCATTGTCGGTGTTTTCTCTTCAGGCGATGTTGGTGAATCTTTAATGCAATTATTGATTTTTTGCATACCGTTGTCATTCGGCTTATTCATCGTTATCAAGTTTGGTTCGCTGCCAACAGCTATAATATTTTTATGGAAAATATTAAGCAGAGAGTCGGAATTTATGGTTGGATTTGAGTTGAGATAATTGCAACTCGACTTCTCGACTTTCAAGTTTCCAACGGAACCTGAGTTCTCATACGAGAACATATTCATTTTATTGTTGTTATGTTGTATTACCGGCGAGATAATTGCATTTGTCTGCTGATTGTAATGATTCTTTAACATGTTATTGTACACAACAGTGTTATTGCCACCACTCTTCTCAGGCGATCCAATTTGAAGCGAAAGCTTTCGATTGTTGAGAGAATCATCAAAATTTTTGGTGTTACGTGGGCTTTCTGGACTTTGTACTTTATTCTCTCGCCTTGAACCAGGCTCCACAACATCATCGTCAACATAAGGAATTAAACTTGAGTCAGGCGATGTCTCACTTATCATTGAAAGTGAATCTCCAGTTTCACTTGCTGCTTCATCGTTTTCACTGAAGCAATTTTCTTTTCCATTACCAAATGTTCGCGGCTTCTCTGGTCGTCTTTGACTCGGTTG
Organism: Clunio marinus; assembly: GCA_900005825.1. Classification (NCBI taxonomy): domain Eukaryota; kingdom Metazoa; phylum Arthropoda; class Insecta; order Diptera; family Chironomidae; genus Clunio; species Clunio marinus. Next base: position 686,242 of record CVRI01000067.1, on the reverse strand, counting down.
TTTCAATGGCGACGACGGATTGTTCATGAGCGTCTTTCGACTAGCAACGACTTCTCCTTTTGAATTTGTCGTCGTTTCATTATTAATCACGAAGACATTCGAATTCTCAATAAATTTTCCATTCTCAAATGTTATTGATGTTCGAACTGGCGAGTTTTGTACAAAGATTTTCGTGTTTGGTAAACATGTACCATTGCTGTTGTTTGTCACTTGAAGTGTAATTGATCCATTTGAGTTAGAATTAGGCAGTGTACGAGAATTCATCGCACTATCTTCAAATGATGTCGATTTCATTCCACTAGATGATGTTGATGTTGTGACCTTTGAGGTTGATGTTCCACTTGACTTAATGAGTTTGTGTTTAGCTGCACTTTTCGGTGAACTTTGACCTTGAGCAACAGTTGTAACTGAACCATGAGCTGAGTCTAGACTTGAATGTCCGCTATTTCTACTGAGCGACAGACTTTTATTACCGCTATCGATGGAAGATGGACCTGATGTGACTAAAGATGATGTTTTACCACTTTCTAGACTGGAAGGTCCACTATAATTATTCCGACTCGACGGGAATCGCTGACTTAATTGCGTCTCATGTTGACCAGATAACGATGATTTATTGTAAATTTCTCCACTTTTTGCCAACGTCCGATTATTCTCATCAATAACTTGTTTACTTAAAGGCGTTCTTTTTGGCGATCGTCCGGGAATTGAATGTGTTGAACGAGGCAAACTTCCACCATAACAAATTGCTGGAGAACGTCTTCGAATCGGAGAACAATCGCGTGACGACAATAAAAATGTTGATTCGCTTGATAGATTACGGCGGTGATGTTGGCGTGGTAGTGTCATCGATCGTTGCGAGATTTCAGAACCGTCATAATAAGAAATGGCATTTGATAATGAATCCTATCGAGGGTAAAAAAGAAAATATCAAAAATAACCGTTAATAAAATTCAAATATTCAAAAATTTAAACATTTTCGATAATCAAACTGAATATTTTCGAATTAATGCCTTGCAAATAAAAACTTAAAATATTTATTATTAAATTTGCATAAACAAACTCACATTATGATCCAAAGTTTGTGTTCCAACACTTTGCAAATGAACAGCTTTTGAGTTGAACCATTCGCGAGGTGGAAACTGAGCAGAAAATGTTTCGAGTTTTTTCGAACTTCGGCAGCTCCGTCGGAAAATTCGCGAGAGTAGAGAGGCACTTTTTTCTAAACGTTTTATTAAACGCAAAGCATGAAATGTCAACAAATAGTGATGAAATAAAGAAAAAAAAATTGAACTCACTGGGTGATGAAGAGTCCGTACTATTATATTCCGAGTTGCTGCTTTCCATGACAACATTCGGTGGATTATTGCTTGTTGTCTTCGTGAGACTTTTTGTTGATTGACATCGCTGCAATCGCTTCGATGACCCAAAAAGTCGAAGGCTATGGCGGCGCTCTAAGCTACGAGGTGTCGGAAACGAGGCACTTCGACGCTTTGCTGAACGCGGGTATAAAATTTTATCATTGGGATTTCCACCACAAATGACATCGGCAAGGTTCGTCTGGATGCACTGATGTGTTAAATCACCATCGCGCTCCGTAGATATTTCACCGTACAGACTATGTATTGCTTCTGAATTTGTCATCAACATTGTGCGTGATTCATGTGGCGATTTAATTCTATCGTTCAATACTAACTCTTCATCGAGGGACATTTGATTACGCGCTGCTCTTGAACGACTTCGTCGTCGTCTATTTGAAAATGTTGAAAATACAAAATGAAAAATTAATGTTGATTTAACAACAACAAAGTGAGTTCAAGTAGCATTTAAATAGATAAAGTTGAAAAGTGACAAGTAAAAAAATCAACTTGACTTACTCAGGCGTAACAATGAAGTACCCTTTAGATGTTTGATAAATCTTTCGCTCTTGTTGTAATTGCACAAGCGTGTCGTATATGATATCGTTCGAAGGTTGTTGCATGTGTGCAAAGCGCAGTGAGAGAAACTTTTTAATCGTCTCGAGAGTAGCTGATTGACCGCGTTGTGTAAGATCCATAATGACATCACAAATGGCCTCTGTCAGAGGTGTGAATTGTGTTTGTTGAATCGTTGTTACGATACAGTCATCAATATCGCCTGAATGGATGGTGAGAACCGGCATGTTAAATGAAGTGGAAGATAAAGTGTTCGTTAAGTTTAAGGTTTGTTTAAATTGTCAACCATTTTAAGGATTAATTAAAAGATGTTTTGAACTTCTTACTTATAAGTATTTACGAACGTTTACCAGAAATCCAATTACGGTGATATAACTTAATTAATGTTTCTTTCAACAAGATTTATGGCAAATTATTCCATCACGAACAGAGACTTAACATCAAAATTGTTCGTGAACTGTCGATAAATCGAATGTATGAAATGCTATTTGATAGTAAAGCGTGCAAGATTTATGAGTGAGTTAAAAGCCTGATTGCAATTTCATGCTCATATGCAACAGCATTAAAGACAAGTGAAATTGAAATATGTTCATATTCATAGATTATAAATTGGGATATTTATCATTTTTCTCATAATCCACGCTCGGTAATTGCGTTTTGTTTTTTTATTTTTTGTTTTGTTTTCAATTGAGCAGTAAGCACAGCGTAAACCAAACATTACTTTTACTTTTCATTGAACCTCTTACGCTTAACATATCTAGCTAGTGAAAAGGAAATGCTTTAAAAAGTGTAATTATTTAGATGCTGGGGCGTTTTCTTTACATAACATCCGCGAGCGCAAAAAAACAAACTTTTTGCGAACATTTAAATCTTTCCAAATATCTATGTAAGTTAAAGCTTAACATCACAACATAAATAAGATTATAAACAGTAATTGTAGAAACCGTGGAAAAGAAAATATTTTTTGCTGTTCAAGATCTTCAGACTCACCGACTGCGTTAATTGTGTATGTTGCTGGAGGTTTTAAGACACTTCGTGCATAGGCACCACGTAAGATTTCTAATGCGCATGGTTCAGCTGTCACTAAAAGCATGCCAGGGGCGACATGACCAGCATATTTAAGCGCTCTCGTTGCAGCTGTCAATGGAGTATTCCACCAACATTGCGAGTTTGCTGCCAGAAAATTCTGTCAAGGAAAATAAATTTTAGTAAATATCTAAATAGGTTGAATGATGATAAGAAAATGTAGAACAAGACTTCAGTTCAGCATTAAATCAATGTAGATTAAGTCAACAATAGAAAGTATTTGTAAATAACATAAAATATTTATTTTCACATTTTACACCGGAAATTTCTCCCGCGATCAACCTTGCTGCAATAAATCGTTTATGTTTATCATTCATATTTTAGAAACTTCTAAAACATAAATTGTCGAATTGAATAACATGTTAAATGGAATAATTTGAATCACGATGATGATGATTTATGTCTTTCGAGTCGTTTTTAACAAGTACTTACGTGAAATGTGAGAAATTTTGTGCACTTGTCTGGCAACATAAAACTAAAATGTTGCATATTTGTGCTCTCGTTGCTATGGAAGTTTGATGATATCATCAATAAAAATAATTCCACCCTTTGCAAAAATACAAAAATCCCCTTTTTGCAGAATCTTCTCGCAAAATTTCCGTAAAATCATCATCATCATCAGCTTTATTCTAGCATTTGATTGTTGTATGCTTATCGAATTTCACGAAGATGTGAAAATTTTAGTTTCAAATGGGAATTTTACTGAGCGAGGGTGGAAAATGTTTTGTTCTTCACATCGAATAACAATGAAGTCTCGAGTGCAATTTGAAAAAGAGAAATAAGAATCGTTTCCAATATTTTTACTGTATAGCTCGCAAAGATTCTCAATCCCACAATCTAGTAAATATTTAAGTTACTGCAAATAGATAACCTTCACAGTTTTAAATTTTCTGGTTCTCTCAACCTTAAAACTGAATGTAGGAATGGAAATAAAACGTAAAATTGCAAAATATTCAATACTTGAATGCACTAACAAAACTTCATTCCTTAAGAAGTTAGAAGGCGCCTATGTGCTTGCAAAATCACTCGATTCGAGTCGGAAATAAGATTAAAAGCTATAAAGTTCAAAAGATATTTTTATTGTGTAATATTTTTGTTTTCCGCTCATAAAATCCAATTTGTTATTTAATCGATATTGATGTTCTTCTGCATTGAGATTATTTAATTTATAAGCGCACATAAATGTCGTTTAATTTACATAAATTGATTGCAATTCTGCTTCGAATGTACTTGAACCTACCTGGAAAATCATATAACCAGAATCGTACATCCAGAAGTCTTCTGGCGCATTTCCAGCTTTACTCAGTTGAATGGCTAAACATTGTTTTAAAATGAGCCGACATCGTTGTGGCCCAGGTGATTTTGTACTCATTGTTTATGAATTTTACTATCACCTACACAACACAAAAGTCGATGTCAAAATGATGATATCAGTTGGATCAATGAACTGCTGAAATTGTTTGATGCTACACAACAATCCTCGACCGCATGTTGTTATCTGTGGAGAGAGTGATGGAAAGAGAGTTAACAATGTTTTCCATTATTATCCTGTCACTAGCATTACATCGCGAATTTCAAAGATTTCAAGCATGAGTAAATTTACGCAAATCGCGGGTGGTCGCTTCAGTCTATCATCGTTTGTTTCGCTTAACATTTTCTTTCACTGAAATTCATTTCATCCAGCATGAAATTAAAACTTTTACTAAAAATTCAGAGACATCATTTAAGTGTTAATAACATTTGAATCTTCTTTCAGCTTTTATTATTTCGCTTATGACATGTTCGCACGTCATCGAAAATGATTTATTTTCTTCGATTCATTCGCGAAAGATGAAATAAAGTTTTATGTGTCATGAAATTATTTCGACCTTGTTACTTTGCAGTTTTATTTTCTGACGGCTGAATTAATGCAACCTCACAACACTTCACAGTCGACTTAAAGGTCTATGCACCAGAAACCTACTTTCAGTATGTGGGCACTTATTGGTTTTTAATTTGCCTGAGCTGAGAGTCTTACTGCAGTTGTCGGTAAAAAACAAAAAGCAAAAGTTCAGCGAGGAAATAAAAATCTCAGTTTTCAATTATTTTTTAAAAGCAATCAGCGTTGACACAACTTTAATAGCTTAATATTAATTTATTATCGAATTAAACGTGGACTTTGACCGACATTTGTCACAAAAAAAGAACTTCATGTTCATGAAATTGATCAGTTGAGCAATTGAGTTATTGTTAAGTTTCTTATGCTGCTGTTAATTGCTATTATTGAATGAACTAGAAACATTCAAAGTGCTAGCAATAAGAAATAATAATAATAATAATAATAAAAAAAGCACTTTGAAATTGTATAACAAGTCATGACAAAACATTTCGCAGACAGGTGAACGACATTTTTTTCTTGACTTCTGTTGAAGTTACCAAAGATTTGTTCCAGCTATTGTCGACATGACTTTTAGGAAAAATGTTTTCTGACATTTCTTGAAACTTTTCTGTTTTTGTAGTCTATTGTTTCGAGATCTTAAGATTGCCTGATGAGTTCACTGAGTCAAGCTGATCTTGCAATCTCTGTCATGTTCAATAATTGAACGATGCACTACAAGTGCATCGAAGCTTTTACTAACTGTCAAAGACTGAAATGAATTACTGCTTTGACCCTGGAAAATAAATTTAATGAAAATCCAAATTGATTTTCTCAATCATTGTGCAAGCGATATTCGATGAAGACGTTTTTCTTTCCTCAACTATGAATATCGATTATGGGAAATTTATGATCCATTGATTTCTCTTGCTACTTTACTTCTTACAAGTTTTGTGCTACGGTTGCATAAGTCGCTTAATGCTTTTCATTTCTCACTGAGATGGAATCATAAAGAAATGTTTTGATCTTTCGGCGGATGCTTTTCTTCTTGAATTTATATTATTAATAACATTTTTTCACGGTTTCGGCTTCATCTTTTTATTTATTAAGAAAACAATAAAAAGTATGATATTGTGAATTAAATGAAGAAGCGTACTTAAGATAGATTTTGAAATTTTATTTCCTATGAGGCAATAAAAGAAACGAAACAAAAAATTTAATAAAAATCTTGTGATTTACGGTTTCCGAAAGTGTTTCTGTCATTAATTTAATTCGATGATTTAAAGTTGCGCAATTTTTTATTAAACTACACTATTTTAATTTGCCGCAACATCAAAAAACTTTCTTGGCCATGAAAGTGATGGCAAAATTGCTAGGAAACAGTTTGAATCGAATCGTCCAAAAGCGTTCATCGAATAACTACATCAATTCACATAATTGACTTCTGTTGTGCTCGTTAAGAATAACTGTCTCGTTTTACTACTCCAGAATCTGTTTTTTATTCATCATTCATCTTAATTTTTATTTCTTTCCACTCTTCAGTTAGAGAGAACATCGTTGCTTGCTAATAAAGATCGCTTCCTGCTTTGTGTTTAACAACTTAAACATATAGTGGATTGAATATGCTAATGATACTTTATGTCAAATAAAACAATAATCACTCAGTGTGAACGTGAAGTATGTAAATTTACGCAGTTGTTGTGGATTGACACCTGACTTGCTATTTCCAACCTTGAGCTGTTTTAAATTGATCTTTATTTGACTAGGTAGAGTTACACTTCACTGCATTTTAAAGTTCAAAGACATTAAAATTAAACACAAATCAAAGCTCTTCAAGTATTTATTCCGTTTTCAACAACTGTACTCTTGTCAACAACATGTTTATCTTTACATTTATGGATCTTTTGCAAATAATTTTTCGAGATCGTAAAACATTTCTCATGTTAAGTTTAAGTTATGGGGAGTTGATTGAAACCAGTTATTGATACTCTTCACAGTCATGAGAAAAATAAATTATGAAAATATTCAAGTTCCGTTTGATATCAAAGTAACAAAAGAAAGATATCAAAACATTTTCTTTGATAGTTACAGCGATTAAGATAAATTAACATTTCTTTAATATTAACGACGAGACATTTACATTTTCGTGAGAAAGCAAATAAAAACTTAAATAGCTAATTGACCTTCAAACAATGTTCGTTCTCTTATTATATCACAGTGATGAATGTTAGAAATAATTTTCATTCAAAGCTTAAGTGTCGTTTTATTTTAAATCATGAGAATCTGAGAAAGATTATGCCACTAATTAGGTCATGCAGATGTTGTTGATGCATGAAATTCATTGAATTCTACTCTCAGATACATAAATTTAAATAGTTGAAATTTCTTTAAATTCTGAACCGTGAGGTATTCAATGGAAACATTTTTTCGTCTTCTGTTAAAGCAGATACATCAGCAAGGTCAAATGTTACATAATTTTGCGGACAATTTTATTTTTTAAAACAATTCATGCAAGAAGCTTTTGAACTTCAAAGAAAAATATTTTGCTATGTTTTTTTTTGTTATAATTTGCATCACAATTTTATTTTATTTGTGTTCATAAAAATCCTTTGAAAGATATTTCAATCCACTTGTTTGTTAAATTTAGTCGTTGGTTTCTGTTTGCTTTTCTGACTACTTAAACAAGATAAATTAACATGAAAAGCTTTGAGTGTTTGTAGAGATTATTTGACCGTCATTTTTTTTCTAATGAAACGACAGCAGTTGAGAGTAAGATTTAAAAAATAAGATGTAGACGATTGCTTCATTAATGTGTCACCATGAATCGATATGATGGAGAATCAATAATTCTCTCTTTGTAATCACTTAACTTTACTCATGCTGGTGTCGTGTAATGCGAAGCGATTCTCTGAATTTATTTATGGTAGCCTCACCTTTTTTATTTAAAAAATATATTTTCTTCAAATAAATCACTGCTTTAAGATGACTGGCTTTAATCCATAGAAGTTTAAGGTTTTATTATAAATTCTAAGTGGAACAATGAACTGATAAAACTTAAAGTTGAATGAAAGTCAAAGCGGGTATAAATTTATCCAAAGTCGTGCTTAAAAATATTTTTAAAATTTATTTTTTATTACTTTTTCGTCACTATTCGATTTTTTATGACTACTTTTGCATAAAACGTTTCACATGTAATTTTTCTTTCTGGCTTTCATGTATTTTCATTCATTAAGTTTCACTCCACGTAGTCACTTGATTAGAAGCAGAAAATTTGCAAGAAAAATTATTCCGATTTATAGATTTTCTTTTTTTCTTTCTTGTTTAGCTTTCATGCATTTGAATATTTCTCTTCCATTCACTTTAGTTAAACTCCATCACTTTTATTGATTTGCTGAACATAAGAAGTAAAATTCTTCAACATTCTTTAACCACAATTTTATACTTTAAAAAATATTTTTACTGCTTGAAAGAAGAAGAATAAATAAAACCATTTCTTACTTTAAGTTGCAAAAAAATGATTCGCGAAATTAAAAACCAACCGATATCGTAAAGCTTGAAAACAACACTGAACGAACGCAGCATCGAAAGAAAATCAAAAGGTAGACGACAACATAACGCAACATTCAACATTTAAACATTGCAAACTTCCAATGCTTTTGTCTGGTGTTTTGAAACATTTTGTGAATGTTTCGTTTTCAATGTTGCAATCTCAAGAATGTTTTTGTGATGTTTCATGAGAAAGTAAAACAAAGTTTTCTATGAGTTTTAGAACAATATTTTATAAATAGTGTGCTTATGTAGTGAATGATGTAAGTAAATAATTATACACTTTGTTGCGTGTGACGACAAATGATAATTACTGATCTGTCTTCATTATATATTTCAATGACTTCATACACGACTTAGAATCTGTTTGATGTAAAACTTGTGTTGATAATTATAATTGCTGAAGGCAGAACAACGAAAACGTTTTGAAAAACTAGTAACAAGCTTGAAAATATATGAATCTAAAAAATAATAATTCATACAACTTCATTTTTCCTTCTTAAAATATTCACAGAAAGTGATTGACGTTTCGCTGACTTAATCTTCGAACTTGAAATCAATTTATGAAAAGTTGTTGAAACTCGAGTAAAAGTTGCTGAATGTTTTAAACGCTTACTCGTTTATGTTATCGCAAATCAATAAAATACTTCCATAGTCTATAAACGAATCTTTTCCCACAAGAATTATCTTTTTGTTTATAGTAATTTTGATTGAGAAGGAGAAAGTAAAAGAAAGGAAAAGAAACAAAAATGTTGCCGAATGTCTTCAATAGATATCATGTTCTCATCACAATTGGATTTTGCAAGAAGTAAATGTTCACAATGCGATTTTATTGTCCATCTTTCGATTTCTCCATTTTTTTTTTGAATTTGTTAGAAGACGCGTAAAAGCATTTATAGCATCATTAAATATTGCAAACCTCTTCAGATTTTTCAAACTGCCAATCACAAAAACAGTGAAATCCCACTGACGTTTATTAGCAAAAGTCTCAACTGTATGTCATTAACTTCCCATAAGTATACTCTGCAAAATAATCAGCACAAGGCATTTGAGAAACAACAGCTCATTAGAGCTCATTTAAATGTAAAAGATGTGAAAATCTGTTTATTTACTTTTCGATATTTCGCAATAGACTGGCGCTCATAAATAAAATAAATTGATCATCATTTCCGATTTGAATAGAAATATAAAAGAAAAAGAAAAGAAAAATGTGAATAAATTAATAAATTTCCCGTAATTTATCAGCTGATTGTAACTGTCATGTTATTAGACATCCAAAAGGAAGGAAGGAGTTACATTACTATGGGGAAAAGAAAGATCACGAATCGTAAAAAGAGTAATGAAAATAATTATCGGACATTGCGCGATTGGAAAACAATTAAAAAGCTCATTTCCATTAGCATGTCTGACTTTTGCATGGGCTTCGAGAAACTTAATTCCTAGTGACAAGAGGTGATTTCTTATACTTTGATTCACCGATCACTTTTATAGTTAGTAACACCATCGATCAATCTTCAGATCACTTCACTGTGATAAGAATGTACTCAGCTTGTCAAGAGACGCTTCAAAGTCTCTTGACAATGTGAAGCATGGAAATTATTACTCAATTGAAAGTGCCAAAACTCCATTCAAAATTCATTTTAATTTATCAATCAGCTTTAAAGTATATTTCGAAGCTATGATACATGAAGATATAATGATAGGTTTTGATGTATGAAAGTCGTGCTGAATGTTTAAACATTGAGTTGAAGCTGACGGGTGTAAGCATAAACGTAATTGAATTAACTCTCAGTCTCATGCTAACTTTTGCTTTCTTTTCCTTTGCTTTGATGAAATAATAGGCGGCGAAGTTAAAGCAAAAAAATCTTTTGGTTTCTCGTCATAACTTTTTACCTTTTATATTCTCAATTTTCATATCAACATTGTTTCTGTTTGCATCGACGGCGATAGATAATCGGCAAAGAATAACAAAAGCAAGGGTGAAGACATAAATCATGAATGTAAATTTTATTAAAAGTTATGATGATTACCTTCTAACGTATACAAACTTGTGCAGTACCTGCGGCGTTCCTGGTTTTTAAAAATAAAATCACGAATGCATTTTTCCTCTTCTAAATATGCCCTCTTGAGACAGTTAATCAATATTTCTCATTCACTTCCTAAAATACAAGATTATGAGGGTATTAATTTTTATTTATCGTAATAAAAATAACTGAACCAGCCGTGAATCGTGAGGAATTTAAAATGAGATTAACGAAGTGAAAAATACTTTGGAATTTTGAATTTTAAATTCTTTTTTATGTGATGATAGTCGTTTGAAATTCAGTCATAATCTTGAAATGTTTTCATTTCTAATACCTTGACTGATTGAAAAGTTGAGCTTCGCTTTTTTAATTGAATTGCTCAGATATTAAATAATCTCAACAATTCAAGTTCAACAGGAGAAAAAAAACTTTTACAAATGTTAATCGCTTCTGTTCAACTGTTTTTTTCTCTCACGACAATTTCCGGTCAATTGTTTTTTCAAATCATCATCGTTCGATTTCAAAAACATACAAGAAATGACAAAATTTTCTCAACAGACGACTGTCCATTGTCTGTTAATAATTAAAACAGTAGCGTTGATGTGAAAATGAAATCAAAAGCGGAAAGATCATTCAAACTCTCTAATGAATTAATCTTTTTTATGTAAAAGTCACGTGTTTAATATTGTTACGTAAATTCTCTTTTTTTTTGTGAAGATGATTTATTGACATTAAATTAATTAAATAGTTTCACTCTCAATGATTCACAATGTTAATGTGTTTATTGAAATCAATATTCTCTGTTTTGAAAGTTTTATATCTTATAAATAATAAATAAATCCGATCAAATTTCATAAAGTTGTAAAACATATTCACAGACCCTCAAGCATGTTGATTTATTTTCTTTCAAAACTGATCAAATTTAAATTTTAAATGAAAAACTAATTACAATTGAAACGTTTTATTACAAGTAATTTATATCAAAGAAACATTTTTGAATAAATTGTAGGAAAACAAAGAAATCGAAAAAATACAGAAGAGAAAGAAAATATTTACAATCTCCAGCAATAGATGGCGCTGCAAATCACAAAATGTGATTATTTTAAAGCTCAAAATAAATTACGAATTTCTTTCCTTCTAGATTTGTGTGAATAATACTATGACAGTTTTATTTACGTTAAATTTGTTTTTTATTAAGCATTCGAATATTTAAAAACATTTCATTTTTATTTAGTTTCGAAATACATTTTACATAACATCACAAATTTCAATACTTTAATATTTTTGGATCGCAAATATTTACTAACACGTTTTTTATCTTAGTAATATTTAATTAAAATCAGAACAAATCTGATCTTATTCATCTTTCATTTCAATTGCTTCGTTGGAGTATGCAAAAGCTTTTCCGTTTTTCTCAGGAACTTTATTTTGAACTGTTGTGTCATTTGAAGTTTGTTTCGCCCATGGCTGAACTTCCCCAGATACAAAGATCCAATAAAAGACACAACCAACGAGATAACTTCCAGCGCTAATGTAAAATACAATTTTCCATTCTTCTTTTGTCTACAAAAAATTAAAATGTAATTAAAATGTGAATAGAAATTTTTGATCGATTACTTACTCCATTTTGGACAAGAATTCCTGTAACCAATGGTGATAAAATTCCTGGAATTGTGGCCCAAGTGTTTGATATTCCCATTAATATTGAAGCATATTGTGGCGCTATGTCAAGATGATTCACAGCAAAACCACTCCAAGCAAAAGCTCCACAACCCACAGCAATTGTGATGCAAGCCATGCTGGTAACTGGATGAACCAGAAAAGCTGCAAGCAACATGAAAATTGTTTGCCCTAAGAAAGCGGAGCAATTGAAGTATCGTCGAACTTGTGTCGTTGTTCTAAAATCAAAAGTTAATTAGGAAAGTGAAGTAAAATTAGATTAACTCATATTACAAATATCCTTTCACTTGTGACCAATCAGCTAAGTATCCAGAAACCCCCAACAATATTCCCATCGTTAAATATGGAAGAGCAGACAAAAATCCTGTTTTTGTTAACTCAAACCCGAGGACATCTAAAAGTAAATTCGGTCATTTAAAATTCTCCCGATCAAAGTTTAACTACAAACCGTTAAGGAAAGTTGGAAGTTGGGTAAGAAGAGTGTAAAATCCCCAATTTTCACTAAAGTGTGACGCAACAATTGCCCAAACAGCAGTTGAAGTGAAAATTGCTTTCCATGGTGGACGAACATTTTCATTATGCTTTTGATTGCCGAGTTTTGTCATAATGTAATTCTTCTCTTCTTCAGTAATGTAAGGATCTTCTTCTGGACTTCTCTTAACAATTATGGCCCATGCTACAAACCAAATACAACCAATGGTACCAAAGACATAGAAGATACTTTCCCAACCAAGAGTGCTTGCAAGTATTCCTGACAATGGCATTGATACAACAGTTCCTGCATAGTTTCCAGCAAATGCAATTGAAGCCATTCTTGAGCGTTCAAGAGGTGGTGCCCATTTTGCCCATACAGCATGAATGCAAGGAAATGTGACACCTTCAAAGACGCCTTCAATGATTCGAACTGCAACGAGAACATAAACTCCCATATTGGCGGCAAGAGGTGTAAGAAGTGTGAAAACAGCTGTCATGAAAATTCCCAATCCAAAAACAAGATTTCCTCCAATCTTATTTGCAACGTAACCGCCAATAAGCTGATTTATTAAGGAATTAATTTTAAGACACTAAAATAATTTAATTAAGTTCAATACCTGAGTTGTGATGTATCCATAAAAGAATGAACTCAAAACTAAACCCTTTTCCCATGAATTCCAATAGAAACTTTGTTCAGTGGTGGTGTATGTGCCAGTGGCGTTTGTAACAATAACATTCCTGACCTCTGTCATTGCTACAATAGCAACGCTAAGATTAACACGAAGTGCATAGACATTAAAGAATCCAAAGAATGCCATAAGAACGACCAAATACCGACGTGTACGCCAGAATGGCCTCGTCTCGAAAACGCCGCTAATTTGCGTGAAATAATAAACATAAATTGTGGAAAGTTTCTTATGAAAATATTATATTTATGTAATAAATTAAATGCTCTAGATAAATTGAAATGAAATATTTAATAATTGTCGGTCATCGTCTATTTAAATCACATTGTACACAAGATTAATTAATTTTCTCTAGTTACAATTGAAGCAAGGCTGAACTAGTCTTTATGCAGAATTAATGAAGCTTAATTTTGTTGGAGATAAAATAATTTATTGCAACCAGTTGCAACTGGAAGACGAAGTAAAAGTTGTTCTTTAAAACAATCCACAAAAGTATGTTGAATGAAGTTAGAAAATAAATCTTCATTAATTGTATTCTAAATTCGCAATAAGAATTGTGTTGCTGTTGGTCAGTTTTATAAATATTATGAATACGTTGAAGAAGCAAAACAAACCAAAACCTTTTCAAAGAAAAAAAGTTTGTCGGCATAGTTTCAAGGAGATCGACATGTAAAACTTCATTCATACATTCTCACTTTTCATACTGTTATTCATTTCATTTCATTTGAATCACACATTCATAGATTTTCATTTATCTAAAATCTTTAAAGCTATAATAATAAACTGAAAGTATCAAATTCCATCCTCACTTTCGTTTTTAAGTGTGAAATTCAAGAAGGTTTTGTCACTGCCTCGAAATCAATTCAAAACTTTGGCGTGCTTTTATGTAATTGGGGATCAATTTCATAGGGAGATGTTCAAAGTGTTTGCTTGTGGTTATCAACATTGACGTGAATCAAACGTTTCTCCTTTTTAACGACATGAAGTTTATTCGTTTGATAACGCAATAAATCAATTAAAAGTAGCGATAATTAATGTTTCCTTTTGTTGAATACTTGAGATTTCATGTTATCAAGCTCAATTATCGTGGATAATTGTAAAATAAGCTGTAAATGCTTGGATGTCATTACTGATAAAGAAGTGGCCGAAATTTATATCTTAAATATTAACAAGAAACATTTTAAAACTTTAATTGAATTATTGTCTACTTTATCAATCCATCATTGTAAATTTTACTATATTCATTCATTCATTTTAACTCTAACTCAGTCCCCAGCAAGTCAATTCAATTCATTGTTTTAAGGCTTTTGTTTATATTCATTTCCAAACAATTTCATCTGCTAGTTAGTTTGTCGTCACGGGCTTTTGACATTCCATTCGTCTGCGTGCAAACATATTCAATTTCATGTACAAGTGATGGCAAATTTCGTTATTGGCATAACATTGGAACGGGTGAAATAAAAAGTGAACAAGACAAAAAAGACTAAAAACTGGTTTTGAGCAGATTTTTTTTTGATTGCAAGCTTCACAGAGTTTCAAAGCCAAAACATTTTTTGCTAGTAAATTCCAACTATCTAAACTTATGATTTACAAAACTGAATACAATTTGCCACATATTAAAATGAAGTCAAATCAATCGGAACTCACTCAGCGTCATTGGAATGTTCAACCGGTTGCATTATTGCCGAATTTGTTACGGTATTGAAAACTTGTTCACTTTTGTCTTTTTCCATGATGATCACACGCTAATTGTTGTTATTTCCCGATTAAATCTGATTTACAACCCTGAAGATTATTGATGTGTAGTTAACAAAACTGAGTATTTTAAGTGTTTTTTAATTAGTGCGATGTATGAACCATTAGCACTTGAACTTGTCACAAGATTTTAATTTTATTGAATGGTTTTCAAACATTATAAAATGACTAAAGTTTGATCTTCACTTAACTCTATTGGACATCATTTATAAATAATTAATTTAATGTTAGTGGCAATTAAGGTAAAAGACCTGCCACTTTTACTGCCTTAACACGACTGAAACAATTTGTAGATTTTTACTCCTTCAAGCACCTCAACTTGTTTTCGATAATACAATCAAAATGTTTCGTTTTTACTTTGGAAAAGCTCTCACTCTCACACTTTTGATTGTTGACTCTTATCGAGAGAAGGAAGCTTTCCAAATTGTGGAGAATACATTTTTATTTAAGAGAAAATTCTTTGAGAAAATAGTCGGAAAAATGTATGAGAATTAACTTAACGAGATAATAACGACAACTAACTGAATGTCAATGTCGTTGATGATCGCATTACATTCACGAGGGAAGGTTGAATGAATTTGTGTATGAGAATTGAGAAGTTTTTAAGTAATAAAATTTTTAAGGTGTCATCGTAAAGTAAAGAAGGCATGGCTGGGAAATATTTTTGATTGTTTCAATTCAATTTTTATTATAAAATTTGATAATAATTTCCAACTCTGAATGAAATTTAAATTGCTGCAATTTTAAGTCAACAAACTACTTCAAAATAAAATAAAAAACTTTTTAGGTCGTGTGATGAAACTTCGCGTGATGAAACTTTGCATGCCTTAATGAGTTATCATTGATAAGATGAAACATTCGACATTTATGTAGGTTACTTAAACATCTAAGATAGCTTTTCTCATTCTTTATTCTTTATCAGACATATTAAACCAAAATTACATTTTTATGAGAATATAAAATGGAAAATTCAGTAAAATTTGAAGAAGATTCTTCAATTCCAGAAGAAGTCGATAAAAAGCTTTTGAAAAAGCAGAAAAAGGAAATGGAAAGAATCGCAGAGGGACAAAAAAAACTTTCAGATCGTTTTGAACGAGAAGAAAATTTTGTGAAAATTTCTCATCAACGTTGTTGGCAAGATTTTAAGGAGTGGTGTGAAAACGTTGCAGTTGATGACCTTCGTGATGAATTAATTGCTGTTTCTCATTCATTTGATCGCGTGCTTGATAAATGTGAGCATCTCAAAGAGACAATTCAAGTTCATCGTTCTCATGCTGATGAGCAATACTTGCGAAACTTTCAAAAGCATTCAGAATTGATTGATTACATCATGGGTAAGATCAATTGCCAATTAATGGATTTCATCGCTTAATGATTTTATAATCGATTTAAGATCTTTACAAGACATTTCAAAAAGCAACACAAGAAATGTACGATTTTGATCGGGAAAAATTAATTTCTGAATTTTATGAAGATCTTCAAAGACACGAAAATTCTCATGACGAAACCAAAACTCATTTCGAAAACTTCATTCACGCTGCAGTATCAACGACAAACGATCGGGTTAATCGAATGAAAAATGAATTTATGAATCGTAAATTCGAAATTGAATCAAAAAGTTTTGTGAAACGTGAATTTGATTATGAGGGAAACATGAAACGTCAATCTATCGCTTGCTCTGAAATTAAAAAACTTGTTAAACATTTTAATGAAAATCTCTGGCCAAAGCAACGTTTAGACAATTATCACGCAAGCTTAAAGAAATCAAATGAAGCTGACGAAGAGATTTCAGAAATGAATATAAAAATTGAAGATTCTAAAAAAGTTCTCGTTAGACTAGAAGACGAACTTAAAGACGTTACACGCCACCAACTGTCAACAGTTCTTGAGCTGAAGTCTGAGCATCAATTCTTAACGAAGCTAATGTCTAGAATGAGAGAAAAAAATGAAAATTTAAAAGCTATTGAGGATGCAAAGCTCAAAAGTCTAATTGCTGTTTGTGAACCAATCAAGAAAAATTTAAAGAACAAACTTCAGAAAATTAATTCGACAGTTTCACTGATTAAAATCTGTTCGAAATACGAGAAACCTATTGACAAAATTAAATTCTACGAAAGCTTAGATGATGATTGCGAAAATGTCGAAGAGAAATTCTTAAAGAAAGTGGCAAATGTCGAAGCAGATTGCGTTTTGTTGAAAGATGAGAAGAAGAAATTGTTGGAAGAAAATCAGAAACTTCGTTCGAAATTAGAAGAAAATTTCCATCAATTGAGAGTCCAAAAAAACATCGAAAAACTTCGTCTCGATCCAACACCAAGTTTGGGACAAATCGCACAAATTTCACACGTGATGCCACAAATCAAAATGCCGATTGAGTTACGATCCAAACACAATCTGTGCAAGTGCTGTCAAGCATATCTTAATAACACTTCGAAGCAAAGCTTTTGATAACCGAAACGACAACAATAAATTTGAGTTTGTTTATCTCGTAATGCATTTCTAATCTCTCTGATAAGTTACTGATCATTCGATAACGAATATTTATGATGCGAATGTTCATGTTTCATTCAACTGTTTGGGAAATTCAGTATTAGGTGAATTGGCAAGCGAAAAAGGTGCAGAAATTTGATTTCGTCAACACTAATTTTTTTTGAAAGATTCTAGAAAAATATTCACAAATGAGTGAAAATATGTGAGAAACCTGAAAAGCTTTGATAGAATTTTCTTTCACTATCTCAATTGTTTTCAGTTATAATGACTCGGCGATTCCTTTCTACGTCAAGAAGCGCTACTTGATTGTATTACTAGCATTTCTCGGATTCGTCAATCTTTACACGATGCGCGTCAATCTTAGTGTCGCGATTGTTGCAATGACTGAAAATAAAACTGTGACTGAGGATGGGATGACTCAATACATTCAGGAATTCAATTGGGATTCGAGGCAGCGGGGATTTGCATTGGCAGCATTTTTCTACGGTTACATTACGACTCAGGTTGAATGAACTTTAATCTTTTTTCCAAGAATTTTATTTGTAATTTCCATTTATCCTCAGTTTCTCGGTGGATACATTTCATCGAAATTTGGCGGCAGTTTGGTGAGTTGCGTGACGAAAATAATTGTATATTAAATTACATTTGATAATCGATCAATTGTTAAGCTTTAAACGATGTTATTAAATTGATAAGAATCACATCAATAATGATATCGCACAACTGATAAGAGTTAATCATTTTTATCGTAGATTTTCGGCTTTGGCATCCTTGGAACTGCTGTGATGACTATGTTGACACCAATAATCAGTTATCAGGGTGTTTACTATCTCTACATTGTTCGTGTTGTGGAAGGCATATTAGGCGGACTTGCATTTCCAAGTATCAATGCAGTTTACGCAAATTGGTCGCCTCCACTTGAACGTAGCAGAGTTTCCGGGTTTGCTGTTTCCGGATGTTTTGCTGGAACTGGTGACGTTGAATGTTTCGCAATGTTATTTGTTCTTAAATAAACTTCTTTCTATTCAGTGGTTGCGATGCTGTTGTCTGGATGGCTTGGAGTTCAATTTGGTTGGCAAAGCATTTTCTATGTGTTTGGTGTCGCTGCAATAATCTGGTCGATTGTTTGGTTCATCATTGTCAGAGAAAGTCCAGAAAAGGATACGAAAATGTGTGAGAAGGAGAGAAATTTCATTCAAAAAAGTTTGGAGCGACAGGGACAAGTCAATGTGGTGAATCCACCATGGAAGTCGATTTTCACATCGATGCCAGTTGTCGCAGTGGCGGTTGCACATTTCTCATACAATTGGGGATTCTACACGTTGTTGACTCACCTGCCTTCATACATGAATGACATCCTTGAGTTTGATCTTCAAGAAAGTGGAATCTTGTCAGCAATTCCTTATCTTATGCTGTCGCTGTGTCTATTCTTGTCAGGATTTTTGGCTGATTGGTTGCAAATGGAAAATCGTTTGTCAGTGACGCAAGTCAGGAAATATTTCACCAATCTTTCCTTCTTCGCACAGATGATCTTCCTACTTATGGCAGCTTATTTCACTGAGACAACTGCTGTCATCATTTGCATAACTTTATCAGTCGGGCTTGGCGCGTTTTCAATTTCTGGATATTTGGCGAATCCACTTGACATTGCACCACAATTCGCGAGCATAATTGTGGGTTATTCAAACACATTTGCAACTCTTCCAGGTCTAATATCGCCAGTTTTAACTGGATTTATAGTTTCAACGCCGGTAATAAAATTTATTTGATGAATGCTAATCGTTGTTTGATGGATGGTGGTTTGAATTGATCAATTGTTTAGAAAATCAACGAGAAGTTCATTCCACACCACCACCAAGTGACGACATGAAATTCTAAAACAAGTTTCTTTTTATTTCACAGACTGAATTGGAGTACAAAGTAGTCTTCTTCATAGCGAGTGGAATTTACTTGATCGGCATCTTTGTTTATGCAATATTTGCCACTGGAAAACTTCAGCCTTGGGCTGTAATGTCAGTCGATTCAATTCCAGCACAAAAAAAAGACTCTAAAGTTATCTCTTAAGCACACAAACTTTTAAAATAGCTCAAGATCTTCAATAAAACAAACGCTTCAGTTTAATCGGAAGCTTATCAATTTTTGTATTATTGAAGTCAACTTCGTTTGTTTATTGATTTTTTTTTCTATGATTGTGTTATTTGACAGATAGGAACTTTTGAGTTAATTAAATTTATTTTACTTTCCTAAAGGCGCATCTGTTTTATTTACAAAGCTGTTTGTAAAGTCGATTTGAAACTTCATTTTCTTAATCAATTTAAAAGTATTTCGTTATTCATCGAGAAGAGTTGTTGGTTTGTCAAAAGTGAAAACGATAAAATTAATATAACTGGAAAATTAACATTGCAATGGCTATCGAAGTGCATGATGAAAACGGTTTGGTTTGTGAGACTCGTCCGTTATGGAAGAAACGACGATACTTATTAGTAATGTTGACATTTTTCGGCTTCATTAATATTTATACGCTCAGAATTAATCTAAGTGTGGGAATTGTGGCGATGACTGAAGTACGAACTGTTTTGCATACAAATGAAACCGGAAATTACACGACATATGAACAATACTTTGATTGGGATTCTAAGCAACAAGGATTAGTGTTGAGTTCGTTCTTTTATGGCTACATTGCAACACAAGTTCGTTCCTTGAATGATAATAAATTTAGGTTGAGTTGAAGATTTTGTTTTTTTTTTCGAAACAAGTTTGTTGGTGGAATTATCGCACGAAAGATTGGAGGAAATGTTTTGCTTGGTTTGGGAATTTTTGCAACGTCAGTGTTGACACTTTTATCACCATTAGCAGCGCATGCTGGAGTTGGAGCGTTTGTAGCTTTAAGAATTCTTATGGGATTAGCTGAAGGTGTGACGTTTCCTTGCATGCATCAAATCTGGTCAAAGTGGGCGCCTCCATTAGAAAGATCACGAATGGCGAGTATTCAATATGCCGGAACTTTCGTTGGAATGGTGATTGCGATGTCAACATGTGGAATTCTAGCAGAAACTTACGGGTGGGAAAGCGTCTTCTATGTCTTTGGTGGAGTTGGTTGTATCTGGTACATCTTTTGGGTTGCCATTGTACGAGAAAGTCCTGAAAAAGATCCATACATCAGCGATGAAGAGAAACGTTACATCATGGCATGTCTTAACCAATCGAAAGGAAAATCGTCACCTAAAAAGGTTCCATGGATGGCAATCTTCACATCGAGTGCTGTCTGGGCCATAGCAGCTTCACATTTTGCAGAGAATTGGGGAGTCTATACAATGTTAACTCAACTTCCACTATTCTTAAAATGTTAGTTTGTAAAAGCACAACGGAATTTCCTAATAATTAAATAACTTGTTTTATATTTTAGATAATTTAAATTTTGATCTAGCAAATAGTGGATTTATAGCTGCAGTTCCATACTTGACACTTGGCATTATTCTCTTTTTTGTTGGATATATTGCCGATTGGGTTCAGGAGAAGAATTGGTTGACGACGACACAAGTGAGAAAATATTTCAACTGCGCTGCTTTTGTTTCGCAAACTGTTTTCATGTTACTCGCTGCTTATCAACGTGATCGTGTGTTGATAATTGTTTGTATAACATTTGGAGCAGCATTAGGTGCGCTTTCAATTTGTGGTTATGGTGTGAACCATCTTGATATCGCTCCTGAGTACGCTTCAATTCTAATGGGATTGTCAAATACAGTCGCAACTATTCCTGGCATTATTTCACCTTTAATTGCCGGCTTTATTGTTACTGAACAAACTGTAAGTTATTTCAAAAGAATTTTAATGACTATTTGCTTTCGGAAATTCCTAAAAAAAGATAATAAAATTTTGTTCCATCAGAATGCCGATCAATGGAAATGGATATTCATCATGACCTCGTGTGTCTACCTTTTTGGCTGTGCCATTTATTGGACCTTTGCATCAGGAGAAGTTCAACCATGGGCAAAAAATAATGACGAAAACGTCACGAACAAGCAAGAATTGATCGAAACGAAATCACGTCTGTCCATAGACACGAAACTTTAATTATCAATAAATGTCAAATATTCGCTAATTTTTTAATTTTTTCATTTATTTACATATTCAAAATTATTTGTTAGGTTTCGCTTAATTAAACTTGTAAAAAAAAGTTTTGTTAACTTTGCGTGTGAGCAGAATTTTGTTTTCTGAGAATTTTATGCTCGATCATCATTGGAAAATTTATGACAAAGAGAGAGATATAGAAAACGAGGGAGAGAGAGAGAGAGAGAAAGAACATGTGCTGTGTAACATAGCATCAAGAAGAAGACTTTACTATCTACTTAATTATTATAATGAATACATGCAAGTCTTGTTTATGGATTTAATTTTTTTCGGCATTTACTTATCAGTCAATTCCGTTCCTTTTCTTCTTTACTTAAATTATTCACATTCAACAACATGGCGAAAATGTTTCATAACATGAAATAAAAATCACAATTAAACATGCACACATGTGAAGTAAAAATGTTGGAAACTTTCCATTCAATGACGTGCTGCAACTGATGAATGACGACTGTGCAAAAAAAAAGACAAATCCAACAGGTTCCCGCAAAACTCTTTCGGAAATTTAAAATTGTGGTTTTCAGTCTTACTCTCAGTCTGACTTTAAGTGTCGTTCGGATAAGATCGTTTGTGAATTGTTCACCTGATGACGAATGTGGAAAAGGAAATAAATGAAACAGACACATATCGTTCGGAGAAGTGAGCTATTATTATTTGAATGGTTAATCAACACTTTTATTGGACAATTGTTGTCATAAAAAAGTATAAACACCGTAACGAAACGCGTCGCGCGTGTATTTCGATAGAATCAAGTACATACTCAGATAAAATAAAATAAAACCCGACGAAATCGTTGAAGAATTATTTCTCGCTCCTCGAGACTCTTTCATTATTATTTTCTTATTACGTTCATTCATTGTTTGAGCGTCTCGTGAGTAGGTCGGAATAAATAAAGAAAGTAGAGAGACAATATCACAAGTATCTTGGTTTCTTGCTTGCAACGCGACACTTTAAGCGATCGTCAAGATGACATCCGCGGTTGAAAGGAATCTGTGAGTGTTTTTAATTGTTTCAAAAAAAAAATCATCAAAAGTCAACGGAAAAAGTTAATTGCAAAAATCTCTGTGAATTATTTTTTGTCGCGGCGGTTTATGAGTGATGTTCAACTTTTGTTAACTTTAAAATGCAATCTTCCATCTAATCTAAATTTTATTTGCCAATCGGAGTTTTTTCTTTTATCATCCTCCAACATCTCATGAAAATACAAAAAGCAAAAAGTTATTTGAAGGATATCTGAAGATCGTTTAAGGTTGAAAAATCAGCGAATACTTTCGATAGATGGTTAAAAGTTTGCATATTACAAATTCAGCTTACACGAGAGGCATAAATGTTAATGTTCTTGAGTTGGATAACTTGAAATCAAAGAATCCTCGACAATCTTCAAATTGATGTTGAATATTAAAGTTGATGTCAATGACAATTCATATCCATGACTGAAATTACTAAAAGCGATTGTAAAATTTAGATTAGTTATCGCTACAGACTGTAAATAAAAACGATTGTCTATCTGTCTTCAACATTTTTGATATTCTAGAAAGCAATAAAAGAATTATTTGAAGTATCCAACAACCTTCAATGTTTCTTTTTGTTTCTCTAAATGACCTTGAAGATCTAAAACACGAAAAACTTCTTCTCACAGAGATTATTGAACTTTTATGAAGTTGACACAGAAATGAAATCAAATGAACGCCTTCAATAATTGTGCGGAATTGTACTGATCGCCTTTACTTTTTCAGTTCAATTGTTCTTGATTGATTTTCGTTCAAACTTTGAAATTTATTCTTATTCTTAGTGAGATGATGAATGAAAAGCATGTGGAAGATTCAACACCATTCTGGAAGAGGCGAAGATATTTCGTCGTTCTAATGGCCTTTATGGGTCTCTTCAACGTTTATGCTCTTCGAGTGAATTTAAGTGTAGCAATCGTCGCAATGACAGAGAATAGAACGGTGACTCACGATGATGGAACAACAACATACGAACAGTATTTCCCATGGGACTCCAAAGACAAAGGATATGTGCTGAGTTCATTCTTCTATGGATATTTATGCACACAAATAATTGGCGGAGTGATTGCAGCAAAAATTGGTGGCAACCTTGTGAGATTTTCAAATAAGTTTCAATGATAAAAAAAAAACTTATTTAATGTTATATTCAAGCTCTTTGGCATTGGTGTCGGTGCGACAGCAATTTTAACACTTTTCACTCCAGCATGTGCCAACCTGGGACTTTGGGCACTTATAACTGTACGCATTGTTGAAGGTCTCTTTGAGGTGACAAAAGTTTTAAGAATTTTTTGGAATTTTCCATTCAAAGATGTTTTGTGTTCTTAGGGTGTGACTTACTCAGCACTTTACGAAATGTGGTCAAAATGGGCGCCGCCTTACGAGCGATCACGCATGGTAGTCGCGGCATTTACTGGGAATTATATCGGAATTGTCGTTAGCTTGCCGGTATCTGGAATTCTAGCGGAAGTGTGGGGGTGGGAAAGTATCTTTTATGTGTTTGGTGTTGTTGGATGCGTTTGGACAGCTGCATGGCTATTTCTTGTAAGAAAATCACCAGGAGTTGATCCATTCATCACAGAGAATGAACGGAAGTACATTGAATCATCACTTGCGAGACAATCACTTGATAAGGCAGTTCCAATTCCATGGAAAGCTATTTGGACTTCGTCTGCTGTCTGGGCTATAATTGCTGCGCAATTTTCAGAAGGTTGGGGATTCTTTACACTACAAACTCAATTGCCGCAGTTTTTGAAAGATGTTCTTAATTTCGATATTGCAAAGTCTGGGATTGTCTCTGCAATTCCTTATCTGTCAATGTCATTCATGCTTCAAGTTGCCGGATATCTTTCCGATTGGGTTCGTATTAAAGGATATTTAACAACGGGACAAACTCGAAGATATTTCAACTGCATAGCGTTTATTGGTCAAACTGTGTGTATGATGTTAGCTGCATTCTTCTTACAACCTGTTTCGTCAGTGACGTTCATCACGATTGGAGTTGCACTTGCTTCGTTTGCTTATTCGAGCTTCTCGGTCAATTATTTAGACATTGCACCGCAATTCGCGGGTGTTTTAATGGGAATTTGTAATAGTTTTGCGACTATCGCGGGGATCGTTAGTCCAATTTTAACTGGGTATATTGTCAAAACACCGGTAAGATGAAAAAACTTATAATTCAATTCAGTTACTCAAACAAAGAACAAAAATACATTTTCAGAGTGAAGGAGAATGGAAAATAATATTTTACATAGCAAGTGAGATATTTTGATATGCATGTGAATGTAACGAATCTCTATTAATGAGAATATCTTTCTAGGTGGAATTTATCTTTTCGGCGCTGTAATATATTGGTTTTGGGCGCAGGGTGAGGTTCAACCTTGGGCGATTCAAGAAGCAGAAGCTGAAGAAGAGAAACACGGAAACAACACTCAAGTAACAGGATTTTCTAATCCAGCATTGGATATTAAGGAATAGCTTTATTAGAATTAGAATTGAAATGTACTCTTTCTTTTTTGCATTTTACGTGAGTTAAACTTTTTTTGATTACATTTGTAAATATATTAAAACAGTATTGACCAGAACACTTAGCTGTCTGTCAGCTCATTTATTAATAGACACAAAAGTATTTTGCTGCTTTGGTAGATAATAAGGGCATAACAATAAGATTACAGTGATTAAGCAAATGCGAAACAAAAAACCATAATAAAGCAATTTCAAAAAATTTTATGATTTCATTAGTTCTTGATGAACGTCGGCAGACTGAAATCACTTAAAAATTCATGAGAATAAAACGTTTCTAAATTACAAATTATGCTTTCTTCTTTTTCTTTTTTAATGTAAAAATTTATTTACTTCCTAAGTTTACAGGTATATACAAAAATAAATTTTTTTTCATTAAAGTTCAATGACACACTGAAGAGACTTTTGCGCCATCTTTCTTTGAGAGTTTGCGTCTCTGAAGTTTTTAAAAAAGTTCGTTAAAAATCCAATGAAAGCAAGCAGAGAAGAAAAAAGAAAATTGAAAACATTTAATTCTTTTGTTCTGAAGATGAAGGACCTTCAGTTTCACCTACAGATTTTTCTGATTTTTCTTGCTTTTCCTCTTTGAGTGGACAATCAGCTACAAGGTGATCTTCTTTCTTGCAATGATGACAACGTTTGGGCAATGAACCTTCAGCACAATTTTTCGCTAAATGATTTGCAAATTCTCCGCAGTTATAGCATCGAACTTTCCTGAATCGTTTCTTTGGTTTTGGTTTAAAGTCTGATCCCTGACATTCAGCTTGTGATGGTCCACTGACACGTGTTGCTTCTAAACCTTTTTCACTTTCCTTACATTCGAATTCGACTAATTCATCTTGTGCTAGCGATCGAAATCCTCCCATTTTGATGACACTCTGAAAGTGATGATTGTAAATACATATTAAAGCAAGTTTTAAGATGTTAAGATACCTGATGAACAAACACTTCCTGGCCACCATCTTCAGGAACGATAAATCCAAATCCTTTAAGGACATTGAACCACTTACAACGACCTGTTCTCACCCCACCAGTAGCATCACTCTCGTTGGAATTTTTTTTCTCTACTGTAAAAAATCGAAAAGAATTTTTTTTTATATCACAACATCAAATTATTGAACATAAAACCTGAATTTTATAAGATTGAAGGGAGAGTGTGAGATTTACTTTCTTTCATGTTCCATAAGACAATTTTTGAGACCTTTTCCCTTTCAATTGTTAGACTGTTAAAAAAAAACACTCAATTCTATTCACATTGAATTCGTTTTTATCCGCAAACATTCACATTATGTAACCAACGCAAAAGGAAAGCAGGAAAAAAACTCGGAAGGTTCAAAGGGTTAAATCTTTTATAGTTTTGTTAGAAATTTCTAATTGTGAAAGAAGTTTCGTCAATTCATGAGGGGATCACAGTGAGAATTCCAATAACTAAACAATTTTTATCAATGAATAGAAACAGAAAATATTTCTCGATAATTTGAAAGGAAAAGGATTAAAATTTGTGAATATTTATGTTGAATGTTTGTCCACCATTTTCAAGATTTTTTTTCTCATATTCGATGGTGTTTTGCTGTTTTTTTTTTGGCGGTAAAAAGCAAGTCATGCGCACATGGAATGGCGAATGTGTTGTTAAGAATCTAATATGGAATGAACAACCGCTTCTTAAATGTCTAATTTCATCATCATGGAAGATTTAAAAATTTTAATGTTCCTCAAATTGAAATAACAATAAATATAAAAATATCGCTTAATGACGATAAGATGAAGAAGAAAATGTCAAAATAAATTAAAAAACGAATCGAGATAAAGTTCACTTCACTTTCAAATGGGA
Source organism: Clunio marinus (assembly GCA_900005825.1). NCBI lineage: Eukaryota > Metazoa > Arthropoda > Insecta > Diptera > Chironomidae > Clunio > Clunio marinus. The sequence continues at coordinate 659,223 of CVRI01000067.1, read as the reverse complement.
GAAAAAAATTTATGTTGCATGCTTCGTCTTTAAAATTTATTATCAAGCGAGAAAATGACGAACGTGCATTCTTAACGACTTAGGCATGAGAACGATTAAAAGCGGAAGCGCAAGTTCTCATTAAAACCACAAAATTAGATGATTGATTAACATTCTTCTTATTTTCTTTAAATATTGTTTCAACTTGATGTCATTATGCTTTCTCACATGAATTTATTGACGAAAGATGTGACAAACTCTTATAAGACAAACTCTAACATTTCCCTTTCATCTTCTTCCATCACACAAACACTTCAAAGAAACAGTAGAGAAAAATGCGTAAATGAAAACAGAGAATTTCATTTTATTTGTCTACCTGCATCGACCACGTTTTGCTTGTTTTTTAAAATATTTTTCCATCTCATAAAGTAAGTAGACTGGTAAGATACTCTTCGTACCTGCCTCGGTTATTTTATATAGCATACATAAAACGTGTTATATGGGAAGAATTTCAAACGTAAAACAAACTTAAAAGGTTTAAAACTTTGCATTTTACCTTCCTGTTGTGAAGTTTCTAAATGTTTCTCATCTGATGATTGTTGATTTGGATTGTCAACAACGTCAGTCTCGACGGTCGCCATAAGTAGGCAATCTTTTGATAATAAATACACACTCACGCAGTTTATGAAATAACAGTTTTGCGCAATGCACTGTTCACACAGAAAATTTTCATTCTGTTACACTTTATTCTGGTTACGCACTTTATTACTATGAGTTCTGTAAAGTCTCTGCTTATAAATTTTATTAACCAAAGAAACAAACAAAAAGAAATAGCACACAAAATCGAAGAAAAATAAATTCCAAAGCTTCGAGGTCACCGAAACTGCGTTTTACTCGAATTAAAAACAACAGATTCGATTGCGAAATATCCAGTTTTCCGTGCTTGCTTCAACTCGATTACGCGTATTTAAAATACAGCAAAAAATCATAGAAAAAAAGCTTCAAATATACAATGCTTTAAAGAATAATCCTTGACGATTGAAAATGTGCTACTATTCTAGTTAAAATCCCATCGTAAACTGTCTGCCCTTTACCAAACGACTCACGCATTTCCCTACGCATATCACCAACACTTCCGCACAAATATTTCACACACACTACTCAACATACGTAACGTATGTTTATACAACGTAGGGCTACAATATGCGTAAAGGGAGATTGTGTAATTAACACACATATGTCGGAAAGCACGATGACTCCGCCCTCAAATCGATTGTTGCTTTTGAAATTCTTCTTACAAACATCGTAGAAACGTCTTACAAGAATAGTTTTTGGATAAAATCTTTATAGGTGTTGAATTAACACATGACTTTTCATACAAAAAGACAAGAATGAATGTTTGTAGGGAATTTAATATAGTTTCGTCACAAATTATTTTGATTGTGACATTTCCTACGAATACTACTTCAACGAAGTATCAATGAATTTCTTTTTCTTTTCTTTATGTTAGTTTTCCTCATGTTTTCATCGTCTCGTCTCGTCGTTGTTGTAATTTGTTTACAAAATTATCGTAAGACCTCGGAAATATGTTCTCATGTTTGTTTGCTATTCTCTAGAGAATTTCAAAAGAAAAACAATCAAATAGCTTTGAAAATATTTTTAACAGCTATGGGAGATAAGGTTTTATGATTATCTATCTACTTAGTCTTGAAGAGTTTTAGTCGATACGAATAAGTGGCCGTATGGTTGAACGAAATCCCATCGACTTGTAAATTGAAGTGACGTCGTCGTCGATTATTGTTGAGAGGAGAAATTGAGTTCATTGGAATAAACGTAAACAACTTATTTTCTATACATTTTGAAAGTAATCAATCATTAAAATTTGTAAAAGTTTAATTTAATTTTGATTTGGACATCAATGCAAGCCCACATTCAGTTTCACTCTCATTTCAATCACACACAAGACAATTTTTTTCAAAATTATCGATCGAAACGAGAAGATTTTCTCGTACCAAAAATAGATGGAAACATTTTTTCCTCGCAATTCACTTTAGCGTTGTTTTTCGATTTATTTTTAGTGCCGTTCATCAACCCTCAATTTACCATTGTGCATTTGTTCTCATCGTGGAAACAGAGGGTTAGAAATTGAAATGAAAAACTCGACAAAATCTGAATAAAAATTTTGATCTTTGAGAGTTTGACTCATAAATTTTATGAAAAATAATAATCGTGTGAGTTTAATTTCATTTTACGTTCAGTCCCATTCACTTTAATGAATAATTGTAGCCTGTAGGAATCGTCGTCATCGACATTTCAACAAATGATTAAACGGAAAAATATTCATCAGGGGTTGTTGAGCTAACGTGAATAAATTTTATTCCAAAAAACCAACCAATGATTGTTAAAAAACGAGCACATTTTTTATTCGATAGCAGAGGGATGTGGTATAACAATTTGCAACAAAATGACGGATTAAATTAAAGGCTTCGTGTTGAAGTGAATAAGAAGACATCAGAAGAGGTTTTTTGCTTAAAAAAACTAATATTAATTAAATTTAAATGCGAAACATTCTCAACTCATTGGATTCAATTTTAATCTTCTTCCGTTTTTTAAGCATTAACGAACAAAAAATAATCTCCTAAGTAAAAACTGCATTGAAAATAATCTCAACCATCTGTCTGTCCGAGGGCATTCAATAAGAATGGTCAATTATTCTGCATTATTGCATTTTCTCGATCATGTTTAGCAGATTTATGAAGTAAAAATTTAGGTCAGAAGTTTCAAACAGATTTTGTGACAAACTGTGAATGTTTTTTAGATATTTTTAAGGTTTCGTCTCCCCTGATGTCCACTGTCAATCACTTCATACACTGGCTAAGTACAATGTATGCTTGCAAATGCATCAAAGTTCTAATTATGTACATTTCTCCTTTTCAAAAAGAAAGTTAGGGTTTCTCGATAAAATGTGTGAATAAAATGATTGATTGAATGACTTACGCTGCCAATATTCTTATTTAACATGTTACAAGCCTTTTGAATGTGCCCAATCAAAATATGTATCAATCAGAGAAACCCAAAATAGAACGGCACGAGACGTAACTGCAATGCTTGAGGGTTGATGGTATTTTATTCAAAATAATTGCAATATTCAAACTATGAAGCCAAAGGTCAAATCGTTGTTTGTATAGCATATTTTTGAGAAATAATATTTATTAACATCTCACCGGAAATTGAAACGTATTTTTATTATGAATTTCATATAAAACAGCTTGAATATTTTTCGTAAATGTTGATAACGATTTGGATTCAGCTGTGAAGGTAAATATTTGTTTTTATTACAAGAAAAGAAGAAAAATATGTTAATGTAACTGAATTACATTTGTTTGAGTGAATACTTTTAATGTTCAATGTGGAGAAATGTTAATTATTTCGTTAGTGGCATTTAATTACGTCTGAAAATTTTAAAGTTGAGACATAAAACTTCACAAGTCATTATTCGTAAGTAAGTCATTCACTCTTGAACGTTTTCTCTTTTGTGATATTAACGCCATCTGTTAGTGAGATTTCTAAACTTTCTGCAGAATTCGTTGTCATATCAACAGCATAATGTGAAACAAACATAAACAATTTTCCTTTTTCACAAAGAAATATTGAAAAATTGCTTAAAAATGGTAAAATAATTAAAATTATCCAAATAATCATATGAAAATTGTAATATTTCAGATTCTTTCTCGAACAAAAACTGACTCAGGAAAGTCACAACGTGGTTCTGGGACGTTAGTGAAGAAACGGCAGATTCCGACATTTGACGAATTTTTATTGAAACGTGATTATATTGGAGCTAAAACAGTTCTCAAACTATCAAAAGATTATGACGAGGAAGATGAACAGACGAAAGCATATTGGTTGGCATATTGCGATTTTCATTTGGGGGAGTATAAAATTTGCTTAGAACAATACGAGAAAATTTACATTGCAAATCCAACCAAAGATGTTGCTTTAAATATTGGCGTTTGTCAATTTTACTTGGGAATGTATGAAGAATCTCAAAAGTCAATTGATGATTTACCAGAATCTCAATTAAAGATTCGGCTGCTATTTCATCTTGCACATAAACTTGGTGACGATCAACGATTGATGGAACTTCATGGAGTTTTGAGAGATGTCATTGAAGATCAGTTGTCATTGGCAGGTCTTCATTATTTGCGTGGTCAATATCAAGAAGCTATCGATATCTACAAACGCATTCTCTTGGATAATAAACAAATGCTTGCAGTAAATGTTTATGTTGCTTTATGCTACTACAAACTCGATTATTTTGGGATGTCACAAGAAGTTCTCGACCTTTATTTAGCAACTTACCCTGACAGTACAATTGCTGCAAATTTGAAGGCATGTAATCGCTTCAGAATGTTCAACGGTCAAGCAGCTGAACAAGACATTAAACATTTGTTAGACAACGGAGTTTTTGGAATCGAATTACTTCGTCACAATCTTGTTGTCTTTCGAAATGGTGAAGGTGCATTGCAAATTCTGCCTAATCTACTTGACATCATACCTGAAGCTCGATTAAATCTTGCAATTCATCATTTGAAGAGAAATGAAATTCAAGATGCACATCAAATGATTAAAGACATTCAACCAAAAGTTCCGCATGAATATATTTTGAAAGGCGTTGTACATGCGTCAATGTATCAAGAAACTGGATTGAAAGAACATGCAAAACAAGCTCAACAATATTTGCATCTTGTTGGTGGATCTTCGACGGAATGTGACACAATTCCAGGTCGTCAAGCGATGGCATCTTCGTTCTTTCTCTACGGTCAATTTGAAGAAGTTTTGGTTTATCTCAACTCGATAAGAAGTTTTTTCATTAACGACGACACGTTCAACTTTAATTATGCGCAAGCAAAAGTTGCCACAGGTTATTACAAGGAAGCTGAAGAATTGTTGATGCAAATTCATAGCATAAGCATTAGAAATGAGCACACGTTCTCAATGATTCTTGCTCGTTGTCACATCCATTGTGGACATGCAGACCAAGCGTGGAATATTTTTGTGACCAAAGACACGACACCAGAAGCTTTCTCTCTTCTTCAACTTATTGCGAATGATTGTTATCGAATCGGTGAATTTTGGATTGCAGCGAAAGCTTTCGATATGCTTGAGAAGATGGATCCATCGCCAGATTATTGGGAAGGTAAACGTGGAGCTTGTGCTGGTGCTTTATATAACATCATCACGAAAAAGAATTTTGGTGAGCCACCAAATGGCATTGGAGAAATCATTTCACTTCTCAGAGATTCTTCAAACTCACAAGCCGAATCAATGTTGCGAGCTTTTCGTCGCTATGCCAGCACTTTGAAATAAATTTTTCACTGCAACAATGAAATAAAATATTTGATGGAGAATTTTAAGAAAAACCAGAAATTAACTTCCAATTATTTTAATCAAATGCGCTTTTTTTCATTTTATTCAATTGTTCTTTTCATGCTTAAACAATAATTTTTTAACTCCACTTGTTTGATTATTGAATGTTCAAAGTCTAAAGGAGTGTTTACATCTAATTTTTCGTTTTCACCGAATCAATTTAATTTATTACAGCTAAAGTCATTAAATTATGTAATAAAATATGTTTGCGTCAATTCGGATGCAGATCAGTTGCACAATCATTCCAATTCACTTTAATCAAGCCATCAAACATTCAAGATTTGAAAACAACAACAAAAAAATTTCTTTTTATCTTTAAATTTCAATTTTCTTATGCTGATTAGCCATAAAGTTTTTTAAGTAATTCTTTTAGGTATTCATCATCAGTTACTTTAATGTTTCCATCATATTTTAATGTTGCGATACAAAAAGACTTTTTACATAATTTATATTTCATTTACTTTCATGTTTTATGCGAAAAAGGTACGTTAAAAAAGGTAAACACGTTATTTATTCATATTCCATCGAATCCTTTACTAACTGACATGCGATTTCAATACGCGAACATCTTTTCCTGCCACTCCTACAATTCAGTTCCGTTTAATTTTTTTTTTGTTTAATTTTAAGCTATCAGTTCATCAAGAATTTTTTTCTTTTTTTATATTTTATCAGTCATCGAATTGAGAATAATTTTTTTTTTCAAATTTCTATGCGAATTGGTAAAATTGTTGAAATAAACTCGATTAAAATTCACATCAACTGAATGGATGTTAATAAGTTAAAAATTTTAAAGAAAAGGAAGGCACCAATTACACGTGGATATATGTTTAAGCTTTTTTCACTTTTTTTTGGTATTTTTAAAATATTTTTTACTTTTTTTTGTTGAAATTTAAAGCATCAGCTCTAGGATCCAAGCGACGATTTATCTATCAGCCTTTGCATGCTTCGCATCAATCTTTTTTAAAAGAAAGAAAATCTTTTGGGATCATGAAGGAAATTATGTTAAATAGTTTGATAACTTAACTCATTGTTGTAAAGCCTCTTTAATTATTCTATCATTGAGATTTCATTTGTTGAAACGAACTGAGATTAAAAGGAAAGAAAAGCAACTTAACGGTGGGACTTTTCAAATTAAAAAAAAAATGGATCAAAATTTATTAAGAGAAGTTTAATTAATTGGAATTCTCAACATTACTTAATCTTAACGTTTCTTTTTCTTTCTTTAACTGAGTGAAAATAATTTTGAGTCAAAACATAAAACATGAATATATGTTGGGATTGTGTGTGTGTGTGTGTGTTTATAAAAATTGTATCACTATTAGTCTCATTTTAATCTATTGTTTCCCCTAATTATCTTAAAGGTTAAGAAGAAGAAATGTTTAATCGTATTTTTCTTACATGTTTCTTTATGTTAAACTTTAGTAATTATGTAAGTTTAATTATTTCTTCGTCTAAAAGCACCACAATCTTCAGCTATTTGATTTGATTTCTCGTTTATTTATAAACTTTAATCTTATGATTAATAATGTTTCTTCACATCATCATTAGAAAGAGAGAGAAAAGTGAATAGTTCAGATAGTTATAAGTTGTAATTATTTCATGTTGATATTCACTGTTGAATTGGAAAATTGGAAGTAAGAATTAGTTTTATGTTTTAATTTATTTCTTTTTGAAGTTTGAAGGAAAAAAGTTTTTGTTTTTATGAATTTTTATGATGTTGGATATATGCTTGATTCTTATTTCATTTATTGCTTCAGGGAGAAAAAATCTTCGAATTTCGTATTTTTTTATCTTACTTAACACTTAACGCTTAATTATTGAAAGGATGTGTTTGATTAATTTAGTACTAAATTAGTCAATTCTTTAAATTATCAGTCACGTTTATTTAGTCTACAAAATAGTCTCAAAAGTTATCCGCTTTTTTATCTATTTTTAATCTTTCCGTAGAAATTATTTTTCGCTTATTTATCAACTGCTTCCGATGCAAGTCAAATTTTATTTAATCATGCGCAGATGAAAATGCGAGAAGAAAGCTGGAAGCGTCTAATTCAAATGGCGTTATGATGCTTTGAATATCAGGTTTTGAAGCTTTTCATTCTTTCATTCTTTATCAAAATACTGCGCGAATATTAACAATGAAAACATAAAAAAAAATTTGATAAATATTTACAGAAACTTTCGACCACATTTACTAAATAAACAAGATGCTTAATTAAACTATAAAAGTAACGAAAAATACTGATGATAAGTTTAATTTTCTTTCTTCACTTTATGTGCATTCAATAATCATTGGTTGATTTGATTCAATAACACTTGGTCGTGTTTCACCACCGTTTTGTGTCTGATGATAATGTCCCGATTGGTTTTGAACTAAATGATGTGATTGAGGATCTTTTTTAATTTGCATTTCATGTAATAATTCAGGTTGCTGTTGTTGATGCTGCTGTTGCTGCTGCTGTTGTGATGACGTGCAATGATTTTGTACTGAATTCTGTGATGATGAAGGTGTTGTCAACTGTTGTTGCTGTTGTGGGGGTGGTTGAATACATATTAATGACGATGGTGGATGTCCAATATGTCTCAAATGTGGGTGATTTGGTGTTAAATGAACAGTTTGTTGATGTAACTGTGGTGACTGTTGCTGCTGTTGATGCTGATACTCATAAAGTTCACGTTCCCTTTCCATGTCCGCGTGCTCTTTATCACCTTAAATAAAACATGACATTCAATTAACAATGCTCTATAAATATAGAAGAAACATTTCAATTACCTAAATATTCATTCGTCGCTGCTGCTGCCAAAGCCATTTCCTCCTCAAGATTATTTGGTTTGCAACTTGTTGTCTTCCAATGTGTTCGTAATCCCGATGCACTAATGTACTTCTTATCACAGCCTTGACAAACATACGGCCTATCATTTGTATGAAGTCGTTTATGCAACTTCAAATGCACAAATTGCGTAAACTTTTGCGGACATAAATCACATTCGTAGGGTTTCTGACCACTATGCAAACGCAAATGCGTCTTAAGATTCGATGTCGATGAGAAACGCTTCTTACATATATCGCATTGATGCGGCTTCTCACCCGTATGCACTAAGTGATGTTTCTGCAGATGCGCTAATTGAGTGAAGGATTTCGTGCAGACATTACAACGGAACGGTCGTTCACCGCTATGTGTTCGAAGATGAACCTTCAAATTTGATAATTGACCAAAAGTTTTACAACACACATTGCACTCGTAATGCATTTTTCCATCACGTTTCTTTAATGGATAAGGTAAGCTTTTATAGCCACGTGACCCTGGCGATCCCGGTGACAAAGGACTTCCACTTCTCGAATAAGATTCACCATCAGGACTTAAACTACATGGTGGTGAATGCGGAGATTCACGTGATGTTGAAATGTGTTGTAGTGGAGCCAATGGCGTTAAAAGTGGATGTGACAACGGAAGTTGATTGCCATTAGTAAAAGGAAGCATTGCAGCTCCCGATGATGTTGATGATGTCAGTCTTTCATATTGTCCATTATTCAAAGGTGGCGAATAAGATGAGGTTGACGATGTCGATGATGTCGAATGATTGTTGGAATTTGCTGTCACTAAATTACCATTCGAATAAATGCTGTAAGTGTATGACGGCGATGTTCTTTGGCTCTCATAAGGTGGAAATTGCGATTGATTAACATAGATTAAAGTCGGTGGTGTTGGCGCTTGATTATTGTTGCTTGAATTCTCAACGACTTGCTGGACATTACGAGATGGAACGAGAATTTGTGGCGGTGACAATGGATGACTATTACTGGTGCTTGTGCAGTTCGGTTGTTGTGGATTTGAGCTAGAATCGGGACTACAAGCATTTCCATATCGCTGTGATTTCTTATAAGAATAAGCCATTTCCGTAGGTGATGTTGGTGGTGGCGTTGCATTTGGTTGCCGTCTTGATGAATCTTGATCCAATCGATTACCAGTTAAGATCGTCTCCAAGATACTCGAAGTTGGTGGCGTGTAACGCATAAATGCTGCTGACGTATGATGATGGTGATGATGTTGAGGTGGCGGTGATGAAGTCTCAGCTTCGTAATAAGATTTTGTCAGTGGAACAATCGTTGGAGTATTTTGTGGCGCTGATTCCAAGACAATCACTGTGCTTGTTGCTGGCTTCGTCTGCACAACTGTCATCTCTTCTTCATTCACATCTGTCATTGCAACATCAGCAACTTCAGCCTCACAATCCTTTGTCATATTTTTGTTCTTGAACTCATACTTCAATGGCATCTTCATTTTGACTTTACGATAATCATTTTTGCCATCAACACATTCGCCATTCGCTTTTGCAACGACGACAGTCTCCTTAGGTTCAATGGTCTTTTGTGAACAATCCAAGACGTAATTGTGTTCACTCTCACTATCACTTGAGTCTTCTGGTGGTGTGAACTCGTCATGATATCCATTACTATGATAGCCTTCATCAGATCGCACAGATCCATCATTTGGCGTCAGTTGATGTTCATAAACAACCAATTTCGGTGAAGCTTCTTCCTTCACTGGCTTTGCAGTCTCTTCAACTCTTGTCACTCCATTCTCATGAATCATAATTCGAATAGGTGAACGATCACGTTCTTCATGAGATTCACGTAAATTCAGTACGGTTTGGTGGGTGGCTTGGTGTCGGGGTGGGGAGTTGGTTGTTGTTGAAGCTGTTGGGGATTGCGGACGACGTGAAGCAGGAATATGAAGTCCCATCACATACTTCATATGATTGTAAGCAATTTCAGGACTGATTTTAGTTTTAGGCATGGCATATGCTGCCTTTTTCAACGTTTCTTCTTTGCATATCGAATAAGTTGCGCGTTCAGGATCAATATCGTAACCCATACGCTTCGCAAAATCCCGACAATACCACACCATCAATTCTTCATTTGGCATTATATCACGTATTGTGTAAAAATAAATGTGCTCTTGATGCTGACACGCGACGAGATTCATCACTTTCATATTATAAGCGGATGCAACGAATCGCATCCAGTTGGCATGTGAATTGTCAGAACCGTCAAGATAGTAGAAGTCGCTGTCTTTGAAAATCTAGAGAATGTGAGAAGTAAATTGTAGAATAATTAGTGGAAGATTCCAATAAAGTTGATGATTTATTTGAGTTTAATTAGCACTCGTAAAAAAAGAAGCAAACTTGTTCGGTTCAAGGATGGTTTTGAAGTTTAAGTGAATTCATTTTTTACACACAGGAACTGTTAATTAAGTTAAGCTTCCTTATTAACTTCAAAACCATTCTCGACGCATAAAATATTATTAATTAATTCGAATAGATATGAAGATATACCTTAATATTTCCATAAGAAACATGTCTTAGTTCCTGAACCTGAGGAAAGTTTGTTTTTGTTTATTTATTTAATTTACAGAAGTTTTTTCATTTGTGTTAATTGAAGATATTTTCAGGATAAGAGAAGAGAAGAATTTTTTATATAAATATCCATCGAAAGTGAACATGAAAAGAGAAAAGAAAATCGAGAAAAATGTATTTACAATTTATTAAAATTATTTACTAATTAATGTTCTTCCAAGTAGCTTTATCTAGGTTTTAAAAGTGTTTAGGAAATGATTGCTACTGAAGTGAGAGAAACAACACTTTAATTGAAGTTAAGTGGTGAACTTACCCGCCAGAAATATCTCCACGACGATTTATCACTTGGATAACTTGGTGTTCGATGTCCTTCAAAAGGACCAAAGCGGGTTCCTTTCGGTATAACGCCAGTGCTCCAAACGCCTTCAATCTGTAACAAATCAATAGTATTAGGAATTCATTTCAATTTTAAAATTATTTTTCATGACTTACCGGCTGGGGTGGGGTTGAAAGAACCACCGAAGGCTTTAGTGTGAGACTTCTAGGAAGAGTCTTCTCTGCACGTCCCGGAATGCCACGTTCACACGGTACATCGGGCACAATATAAACTGCAAGTCTCTCAAAATCATCTTCACGCATTCGCGTTATGTCGTAATCTTGATTCATTGAATTTGTTGGCGATTCGCCCCTTGATAAACTTGTTTCCGTCATTATCTCTGTTTTGATCTGAAAGTTAAAGAAATTCGATTAAAACTTTTTGTAAAGTTTATTTCCAAGATTGAATTTCTTTATCAATCACAGATAATTCAAGGACTTCTTCGATTTGATAGGAAATGAAAGTTTTAGAGAAAAGGAAAAACGGAAACTTTAAATAGTGAATGATTTTCCGTATACACCCCCGCAAAAATTAATATAATTCTTTCTTTCTTTTTCCCACTCAAGCAACATGACCTAGACATTCAATGATTCGATCAATAACTGAAACACCGACTCACACATACACCAAGTTGGAAAATGTTGAGGTAGCTTTTCCTTTTCTGATTTTCTTCACGACAATTTTTCTTCTCAATGCAATCGCAAGGAAGCAATTAACCAATTAATATCAATTGAATCACTCGAGGATATCCTAATTGCACTTTTTCAATATTTTTTAATGAAAAGCTTTCTGCAATTCACCCAAAACAGGAAAAACCGAAGCGCATTACGCCTTGCATCGAATTCACTACAAGTGAAAAATGAACGAAGCTTCAATAAAAGCGAGTTTAACGATGAAATGGAAAACAATTTTTCTTTTATATTTCGTGGATGCAGCAACGATCGATAATTGAACGATGAGTGTGTGAGTCAGAGTGAAACGGAAAACATCGCTTTCTCAGCATCCTCCACTGACCTACATTCATCCCGATAATGTTTTCCTTTTTCTTGCAAACCCACACGGTAATTCCTCTCGGAATGAAAATGCTACGGAAGTAAAATTTCATGCTACATTCACCAACTCCAACACATGCAATGTGATGAACACTTGTGTGCACTATTTTCATGATGATTATGCGCTCAGCGAAGTGCAGTTGCAGCGCATCTCGAATGGGATCCATTCGAGAGAGAAAATAGTTGGAAAAAAGTGAAAAACATCTTCTGTTTCCTGTTTCGACAAACAAAAAGGGATCATCATGAAAACCTAATTTGTTTTCTACTTCTTCTCTTTAATTTTCCTTAAAACTTATTAAATAGTTGCTCAGAAAGTCATTTGAACAAATTTAAGTCTCACACAATTTGATGAATTGAGATGAAAAATGTCATGAAAAACATGGAAAATTTTAAAGCTTTTAATCCCTCCATTAGATTAACGATCATGCAAATCATCGCAAGTGATTTATTTATTACAAGCTTGTGGAATTCATCTCCGATCTGCCCTTGAAAATTCTGTTTTTTTTCTTCTCATGACTCAATTAAATATCTCGTCACATGCACTGTCATTGTGGTTTTGCTGATAATTACAAACAAAAACAGACAATAATTAAATATTTATTAAAGCGAGTTTGAGTTATGTAATTGTAGAGGAGAGTTTGAAAAGAAAGACAAGTCAATGATGATTTGCAGTCGGGAAGATTTATTTAGACTACTCCAGACGTATCAGACAACCTGAATTTATCAATGTACAGTATTCGACCTCGAAATTCTCGAGCATACTTCTGATGAAAATATATCCAAGTATGGAATGTAATTGAAATTTTCCGGTCAATAAAGACGTCTAGCGAATTTAAAGTAACTCTTTGTTTATTTAAAATCTTTTCTTTTGTCTAGAAGATGAAATATTTGTTTGAGATACCTTGAAAAGTTTTGTTTCTAATTAGATGAAGTAATTAAAATTAAAAACATCTTAAAACATGAGCTACAGGAACCTGTTGATGAATGAAAATAATCAGGAAATGAGATCAAAGTAATAATAATAATTATTATTATTATGACGTTTGCTTCATGACGTGACTAGCTTAGCTTACATGTGCACAAATAAAATAATATCAATTCGAGGAAATGCATTTTTTTATCTCTTTTTCTCATTCAAATGAAAATCATTTCATTCGTTAGTTGTAGTAATGAAATTAAGATTAAAGTTAATTCCCTCCCAATCATAAATTTGAATCACTCGTCGTGCTGTTCAAGGGTGTTAAAGATTTCAAAGTAATTAATTAACAGGCGATTAACGATGATGAGACGACGAAGTATTAACTTTCTTGGCATCATCTCTTGAAAGAAAATCTAAAAAGCGGTGGAAGATGCAAATTTTAATGTTTGCGAAATCAAATTTCAGCCTTGAAAATAATCGCGATTTACTCTTGTGAGTTTATTAAGTAAATTGACAAGATTTTCATCTTCGATCAATCATGAGAGAGGCTGCGTTAGAACCAGACAAAAGCAATTTTTTATTTTCAATCCCCAAGCAACAAAGAAGAATCAAAATTTAAAAATTCAGCGTAAAAGATGAGAAATTTTAAATCTTTTTGTTAGTTTTGCATGTCCAATAAATCTCCATGCGGTCAGCTTAAAACTTCCAATGTCAAGGAAATGAGATTAATAAAATAATTGAATACAATTGAAAGCCACAAACAACTCACAATGTCAATAAAGTTTGAAACATTTTTAAGTAAATAAATAAACGATTTAGAACTTTCAGGATGATGTCAAATCTTCACCTTGTGAAACTGCTCGAAGCATCATCGTTGATTGCGTAATGCAATGTAAAATGTGCATGTTCTATCGCAACAACGAATAATTCTTCTGTTTCATAAACCTCGCTTTCAATTTCTGTTTGTGTAAAGATTATGTGCACTTGTATCGTCTTACTCACTCTCCCTCGCGCTTCAACTATAATTAGGTGCAAGGTTAAAGTCACATTGCATATAACAAAATGCAGTCGTGTATACATGTAATTTCATCGGTCTACTCTTTTTTCCTGCATGCTTTTCTTTCTCTCTCCCCTCATCTACTTATACGTAAGTTAATTATCACCGATTTTAATCTTTCATTCTGCTTGAGTAATTTTCTCTTTTTTGATAATTTTAAACATGAACAAAACTCCAAAAGAATTCTTAAAAAATTTATGTCAACTTTATCGAGCTTTATTTTCACTCATTAGTTTCAGTTGAATGCAAAAAGCTCGTAAATTTAGCGGAAACATTCCATTTGCAACCTTCAAAATGTTGCTAGAAGGAAAATTTGCTTTCGATGGGAGGAAAGAAAAAAATTAATGAAAAATCAATTTTATTTTGACTGTTGCGCATTTTGGTGATAACTGATGATAAGAAGAATGATTGATATTAATTAAATTTAATTGACTTACAGTTGACAATCATCCAAGTCGAGAAAATTATTTATTTATTGTCGAGGGAGGATTCACACCCTCAAAGTTGAATGTAAACACTCTCACTGCTCAGATTGCTCAACGTTGCAATTCAAAGATGAGTGATGAATTGCAAACGATCATTTTACTTAATAAATTTATTATTTTCCCCACTTTATAGTTTTTAATGTTTCTGAATAATTTATTTCTCTTAAAGATTTTTCCGATGGGTTCACACTTGAATTAGGTACATTTACAGTCAATTAAAATAGTTTTGCAATTGCACAATACAAAGTTGTGTAAATATTTTTTTTACTACGATACTTAACAATCTTCTTTTTTCCTCCAGTTGAGAACAATTTTAATTTGATTTTTATTTTCTTGCTAAATATTTCTGAAACTCGGTGCAGTGCGTAAAATCTCGTTAACAACCCAATTAAATACTTCAAGAAACTATTTTTTCTTATTTTACTGCTTTTGATTTTTTTTCTCCTTAGCTAAGCTAAATTTTTTTACTTCTTTTGCATCTAATCGATCAACGGGCACAACTGCAACTGAAATCAATCTGAATGAGAGCACACACTTTGAAATAAGTTTTTATTTGCTTATTTGTAGGTTTATTACATTTGAGTTCAGGAAAACTACTCAAACATCCACACCAAAAATGTGCAGAGTTTTGTGCATTTTGAGACTCTCGCGACGAAATTGATGACCGGCAAGAAATCGGGGAGATGCTCAATGATGTTTATTAAATGCATTCTCTCATGACTTCTGATGTTGCTTTCAGTTTCTTTAAATACAATTTTTTATTTTTTTGTCAATGCACTCATTCATTTTCATCTAATTCAACATATTTTCACTTTTCATTTAAAATGTAAACAAAAATTTATTAAAATTTCTGTTCAATTCATTTTTTCCCGTCGATTCGTGATTTATAATAAGAAACGAGTTCATTTAAATTTACCTTGAACTTGCAACATCGATATGAGTCATGACTTTCGACTTGATTACAACTTTTACAGCTTTGAAAAAAGAAAACGCTTCAATTCAAATACAAGGCCGAATTAATATCGCCGCTTTGTGCAACAATAAAATTATTAATTGCGCATTATGCAACTTTTGCTGTGGTGATAAGAAAAACGAATCAAAACTCACTTCTTTTCATCCTCCAAATGCCAAAATCAAGATGCGATGAAAGTTTTTTTATGTCTTTTAATAAATTTTCCCGGAATTGGAAAATTGTAGGAAAAAAATTAATTTTTCTTACTTTCGACTTTGCTCAGAGTTCCGACATTAGAAAAACATCAAAACTAAAAATAACTTTTTTCAAATTTTCCTTCAACTATTTTTCACTTTTAATTTTCACTTCAATGAACAACTTCTCCCTTCATTTTGCAACTTTGACATTTTCTTATTGTTGATTTGCTTTTCTAAGGCCTTTTTTTATTATTTTCATTTATTTGAAAAACTTTTTCAATTTTTTCCAAATCTTTCCGATTTTTCCGACACACATCCAGCTGAGTCGAAAGCTTTCGTAGCTTTTAAGAGTCACGACCTACGACAAACTTTATTTGATTGTGAAGAAAAGTTTTCGGTTTTGTTGATGTCAAAAAAAGGAAAATCCTTTCTGTCGGCGTCCCGACTGCACCAACACAACATCAAAAGAGTTTAATTTCGCTCGTCGCTTTCAACTGTATGAGTTGTATTAGGGGGTGGTGAAAGCGTTTGTATCCTTCTCCTGCATGTGCATTTACAACAACTCGTGCAAGCTCAACTTTCTGCCGCTTTCCCTCTCACTCACTCTCTCGCTTTCTTTTCAGGAAAAGGATTTTCAATGTTTATACACTAAACGCGCTTTTCTCACTCAACAATCATTTTTCCTGATTGATTATTTACCAAATCATTTAATCGCAATCTTTCAAGAAATTAAAAAAAAATCTCACTTCTCAATTAAAATCTTCTTTTCTCAAATCCCAATTAACATTGATAAATTACTAAAATGTTTTCTTCACTTCCAACGTTTTCATATTTCGTATCAAAAAAAGATTTTTTTTCGCCACGCAAACAAATAATTTGAGAACGACGTCGGTTATGTTTTGATAGTTTAAAATCATATGAGAAACTAAGTAAGAACGTTCATTCTATGATTGCAAACTGCATGAAGGAAATGAAACTCGGCTTTGGCTTGCCTGAAGAAAAAAGCTCTGAAAAACGAGAGAAAGCAACGAAAAGTTCGCAGACAAATCTGGCAACGAAAAACTATTTTTTTTGTTTCGTTCTGCACCAATACATGCAGTGAAAAGCGCATGACAATTGCAATGCTTTCCGTAAATGCCTTCGACTACTCGTGTTCATAACAAAATCTACTAAGAGATGACTTGAGACTTGAGTTCCTCGAATTATTCGAATGTTTTGCGTTCTTTCAATTGTAATAATCTGAGGCGAATCCCAAGGCGCTATAAATTACTTTTGTCTGTTTTGCACATTTATTTAAAATTCACCTGAAAGTGAATCGAACGTTCAACTGATAAACTTATTTACCAAGTCACGAGAGTGCAATGATTTTTATTGATTTTCATTTTTAACAGTCACGACACTTTGAACAGCCTTGATCGTTCATCAACTTTCTTGGTCGTCATTTGTGACAAATTGAAATCCACCAAATGAACATCAAAGACAGAAAATCTTCCGCTTTCGCTTCTCCTTCTCGTTTAATTTTACAACAAAGAAGGAAAAGGATGGAAAGACAAAAAAAACTTTCATTTTCACTCATAAGTCTGAAAGCGCTTTGAAATGGGGTAGAACAGCAGAAGAGAGTCGAGATTCGTACAATTTCTTGTATCTTTCTCTTTCTTACGATTTGAACATTGAGGGTGTAAAAAAAGCTCACGAAATCAACAGCAAGCATAATGTTCATCTTTATATGCTTAAAGTAATATTTAACAGAGAGAATATGAGATTTGAGGGCGTCTGCTGATGGATTTTTCGTTGTGCGGTAGACAAAATAAAAGGGAAAAACTGTCTCGATGTTCTTCTCTACAGTATAAAGTTGAATGAACTTTGCAGTTGAGTTCTATGCTCTGTAGTGGGCTGTGACGAGGCTGAAATAAAAACTTTTCACCCTTTCTCCTTCTCACTCCACCCACACATCACCCAACATTGGCTGTGTTGTTGTGAACGCGAGAGAATATACGAAAAAGAGTCATTTCATTTCCTTACTCAACATAAATACGATTGCGAAATAAATCGAAGCCTAGTCGTCTCGAAACTCATCCTACAATCCTCGCGTTCTTCATTTTATGTATGTTTATCAACTTTATTTATGTATTGAAGCCGAAGGCACAAAACAACAGCAGAATTTTCATTGAATGTTGTTTTTGGCAGGGCATCGAAATGATTTTTTTCAGATTTATTTATTCATTATTGCAAGAAAAGAAAAGAAAAAAAGTTTGGCAAGGTTCGAATCACTTCTAAACTTACTTCTGGTTAAAAATAAAAAGAATTTTTTATTTTCTTTCACGACCTACCGCACATGAGAACTATAATTCTTCTTCAAGCTTTGCATTGGATATTTCATACCTCCAACAGCATAAAAGCGAGCAGAAATATAAAAAAAGTGCAACGTTGAATGATAAAGAAAGAAGATTCAGAATATTGAAAGAAGAAGATGATGTTGAGATGTGCACGTAGCACGAAGCAAATCTGATGTAGGCTCAAAACAAATTCCAACATAAATAGATTTGAGAATGTTTCTCGTTTTGTTGTGGCTTTGTTTTCCTCTCCCTCTCGTTCATTTCCATGAAGTGAAGGACATGAACCTCGGAAACGTAACCATGACCACAGACAAAGTCAAATTATCGGTATTAAAAACAGCAAAAGAAGAAGAAGATGAGAGTAAAGTGAAAACCAAGCTATTGGAGATTAAAATGCTTTGCTGACGCCTTGCTGCTAGTGTATTCGTTAAGGTGCTTTGTTATTTGGGATGAAATGGAGGAATGAGAAGAAGCAGAGTGATAAAGCAAGCTCAGAAAGTTTAATCGTCTAATTGTCATGTCT
The DNA here is from genome assembly GCA_900005825.1 of Clunio marinus. Lineage (NCBI taxonomy): Eukaryota > Metazoa > Arthropoda > Insecta > Diptera > Chironomidae > Clunio > Clunio marinus. The sequence goes on along the minus strand of CVRI01000067.1, from coordinate 640,562 downwards.
GCTCTTTACGGTGATGATTTTGATGGCTTTATATGAAGTTCGATTCAATTTTTCTCGCCCTCCCCTTTCGATTAAATCTTTTTGTGACTTCCAGAAATCAAATTAAAAACTTTGCGAGAATATTTTTCTTCCTCTTTTTATGTTGGTTTTTATTCTGAAAGAATTTTTTTCTTTTTCATTTTTATTGCTTAGGTTGCCAACGAACGATTGAAAACTCCGTAGGAAAACATTTGCTTTCCCATGTAAAGAAAGGTTCAGTGAACTTTCTCTTTTATATACTTCCTGTTAGCGTTTCCTGCATCGTCCTTGCAACAATGTAAAGCTCGACGAACTACGATCGATTTTACCACCCGTAAAGATGAAAAGATATGAAGGTAAATATTAGCTTTTGAATTCATAATGCTTTGATTGTTTCAGGTAGTAGTTGCAACGACTAAACAAATTATTTACTTGAATAAACCTACCAAGCCATTCTATGGAATAAATTTTTGTTTCCCTTTCGCAAAATTTTCCATCTGACGAATTTCTCATCCAGGAAAAACTTTCCCCGCTTTTCAATGCGCAGGAAAAGTTTTCAATTTTACATCAACATCACAACCACCCCAACTTACAAAACTCCCCGAATGTGTTTCTGATGGGAATGAGAAACTCCTAGGAAGCTTCAGGAGTCAGGACGCTTTCACAACTACCATCGCATGTACATAATTTGTATTTATATAAAATTTTCATAGTTAGGAAGTAAACTTTTATGTATTTTATACAGTAAATGAAAAGCAAGCAAGTAATAAAAAAAGAATGATTCGGGAATATTTATTCAACATTTTTGTTTAAAAAGGCGTGGGCGGTCTTTGACGAGTAGTAAATGTTGTTGAAATCGTCTAGCACGAGCTGAAAGAATTCTTAGAAAAGGCAGCGACGGATAATTACTGGAATCGGGATGTGTATGTTTCAATGAGACATGCAGGTAGCAGGCAATTTGCCACGATAGCAATTATCGAACTTTGCACATCAAGATAGGAATCGATTTCCGCATTTCATTTCTAAACGTGTTTACGGTTCAAGAACCTTCACGTAAAAAATGAACGAGCAAAGTGTTGCAGAATTTCTTTTTTATTCCATTCTGTTCTGTTTCTTGTGGCGTCGATTCTTCAATTTACTATAACACAAGTCATTAGTTAATGGCAGACGCTGGTTAAAAGTTAATTATTTTTTAATCGTCAGAACAAAAAAATCGTCTGCTTTACAAATGAAATTTCTTTCTTTTCCTTTTGTTTCATTAAATTGAAATTGTTGATTGTTTAATTGAAGTTTATCAGTTGATTGTTAAAATGAAATTCAAGTTGTTACGTTTCATTACACTCTTGACAGTTCATCACTCTATTATGAGATGCGATTCAAGTATTTGCTGACATCAAACGATAGAAGCGTGAAGAACATTTCCCTTCACATCATAGAAGTATGCAACAAATAGCGTTTTGTTCACTATCATGAAGATACAACATAAACCCCAAAATATGCTTGTAAGAGCTTTTCTTCTCTTTTCTTTCTTTCGCGTTAAAATTATATTGCTTGAGTAGGTCGGTCATTCACTCTGCGAACTCTTTTTTTCTTCTTTCTTCTTCTCTTCCTTCTTCATCACCAGAGATGTGGTGGTCGTGCTTGCAAGGCGTTAGTACTGAGTGTGTATGATTATACATCTCGTTATGATGATGATGTTGATGATGATGAGAAGAAAAAAGCTCATGTTAGACACACAAACATAAACGGGCGCGTTCGAGTGAATGACAGACAAAAGTATTGCTCATGAAGCTTTCAGTAGCTTTTTTTCTTTTTATAAAAAGTTCAAAGAAGCTATCATCATATTTGCTAACAACTTTCTTATGGAGATTTTTCTTTTCTCAATTTTAATGAAATTCAAACAGCACTCGAGTTAACAATCTTTGTAAAGTTTTTTGTCGGCGGTTTTTGAAATCAGCTTTTGGCATAATTCCCATTAAGTTTAGCCCGAAAGAGACATTAAGAAAAAAATAATAAATTTGTTTTAAACTGTGTAACCAAATAAGACCAGGAAGAATTTCTGAAGATTGAAGTCGTTGCACTTCTTCTTCAATCCGGAAAAAGGCTTTGCAAGTTAAATTTAAAAATAAACAATAATCGTGCATAAGAACAAGAAGGAAGAAAAATCACTCGCGCATCGCAACTTGAATCTTATTTATTTATGTTTCTCTCAACGTTTTCTTATTAGAATTCATCAAGCGTAAATGGTGAAGAATATTTTTGTTCTTTCTTTCTTTCTTTTCTTCATTCAATTCAACCGTGTTTTGGCGAAGGCCACGATCAAGAATCAAGAATTATGGAAAGGAAAAGTAAAACTATAAGAAAAACAAGCAAGAATCTCCAAGAATCATCAACCTTTTGAGTGAAGACAACGCACAACATTGAAATATGTTTGAAGACGCGCAAAAAAACACACGAAGGTACAAAGAATGTTTTCATTTTAGCATAAGAAGCGAGTGTAATGAAAGAACAAGCACACAAAGCTATAATCATAAAATTAAAGTTCCTTTACTGAAGCAAGCCCAATAGTGAAAACACAACAATTGGCCGATTGCCTTTTTTTTGTCCAATTCTTCCTCTCATTCACTCCCTCTCTGTCTCCCACCCGGTGTCATCAACCTTTCGTATATTCTGTGTTTTGAAAATGAAACTGAAAACATAAAACCCGAGAGCTTCGTATAGAACATTTTCCGCTGTTGTGTTGAATGACTTCTGACTTTGTGTGAGTGTGTGTATGAGTGCTTTTGGTTATGTAGGGTTATGGATGGTATCGAAATAGCAACGACATGTCGATTTATTCTATGCGAAGTGAGACAATTCTTAACTGGAATTTTTGTGTGCTTTGAGAAATTTCAATATGCATTCATATGAAAAGCTTTCAAAATCAATTTCAGACTTTCGTTCAAGTTTTAATATTTTTTATTATCTGTTAAACATTAAATTCTTCGTTATTCTAAGCAATGACATTTATTCGTTCAGCTTGCGCTTCTCATTCGCTTCAGAAAAACCCGTCGAACCATGAAGTGATTACGTAAAGTAAAAAACGAACTCTTTGATGCTTCTTTTTGTTATTTCTTTTTTGCAAGTTAAAAGCAATAAAGAAATGCAAAACACATGAGGAAAGAACATAAACTTGAACTTCAATCTACAAGATTCCTCTACAAATGCAGAAAAAAAATGAAAAGTGAACTCGAGCATTACAAAATATTCAAAGCATGCAGAAACAAGTCAAAATATAAAGTAAGAAATGAATGCTAATTGTGTTTAATATTTCAATAGTAGAATCTGCTTCCGATTTACTCTCTGAAACTTTGTGATAAAATTCGATTTGCTTCAAAGTCAACTACAATTTTAAAAGCTTTTTGTAATGAAAGCTGCTGGCAACTTGGTCTTGAGACATTCAATTATTTATGAACTACAAACACGACATGCAAAAAAAAGTCTATAAATAGCACAAAAGATTTTTGTATGAAAATAAAGCAGAAATCTTCTTAATTAAATTAACAAAAAATCATCAACGATACAATGGAGATTGAAAATTGAAATTAAACTTCTATTTATGTCGATAATAAACTATTTAAATGCAAAACAGCGTTTTAAAGCCGCTAACAAAAGCACAAACACACACACAAAATGCTATAAAAAACACATTGCATGACAAAAGTTCTACATGAAGCAGCAGACATGATAAGGATAATGACTCTGACTTTACAGTAAAGTCTGTCGCTTCAATAAGCAGTTTTTAACAACCCAAAAATTTGTATGCGCATTTTGGTCGAGTCAGAATTTAATTATTTACGTTGGTGTGGAATATTTGAAGTCGAGTGTCGTCTTATGCAATGTTCGAGAAAATAATGAAACAATTACGACACGATGGTCACATAAGAATTATTAACAGAACCCGAGAAACAAGATAATTGTCATTGAATGACAACTTGCTTAATTGTTTCGTGATGAAGCAACCTTTAAACTGTGAAGTTGAAGAAATATTTTTGTCAAAGGGACGTCACAACAAATATTTTTATTATTCAAATTGATATTTAGATATCAATAAAGATTTATTTAATCTCACAATCCATCCAATCAATATTCCTCATTCCATAAAAATTAAATCCTAGAAAAACAAGATTTTTGTCTCTTTTTTCTTAATAATTTAAACTTGCGCAAGCTTGCGTAAAAATTTAATTTTAAATTATTGCCTCAAAATACAAACTTTTTTTATTATTATACTTCTCTCCCTTCCGTTAAGACGATCTTTTGTTATGTAATGATTAAGATTAGCGACACGTTCAAAAGACATGAACAACAAAAAAAGATAAATAAATAAGCAGACGATTGGAAATAATAAAATTCCCTCGAAGCACCTGATTAATGACAATCTAAAGAATCCATCCCGAGAATGACTGAAGTCTTTACATCATCCAACAATCGACACTGATGATTAACGAAATAAACGTTAAAAGTCTGGAAATCGCTACATGCAAACATCTTTGTCTTTGTCTTCTTCTTAGTGGAAATGTGTCTCAAGAAGACTAATAATTAAGAAGGAGGAACATAAAAACGAATACAAATTTGTTTGGGCAACCAGCAACATTGTTGATTTCATGTTCCCAGTTGGAATAACTGTTGAGGCCGTCAATGGTTTTGTTGTGAAGTGTGATTGATTTATTGCAAAACATGATTTAATTTGTCTGTTTGGGTTTTCTGATGTCATTTGAATGACGAGAAGAATATTTGAAGCTCAAAATTTTCTGCGAGGGCTTCAAAAGTCATTAAACTCGTAAAACGGCCTCAAAAGAACGAAAGCACAAAAGGCAAAGAATTGAAAAAGAAGAATCGCAAAAATTGAAAATTGAAAACGTAAACACAGGAACGTTCGAGTGTTAGTCAAATGTTGTGTTCTTTTCCCTTCTGGCGACCGCAAGCAAGGCCAAAGCAGCAAAAAAAATAAAAATAAAAAAACAGAATTGTGAAAGATTTTCTGGACTCTTCAAATCCAACACACAAAGCGTCAAGACAATTACTGAGTCAGATGGTTCATTCTCGTCGTTTCTGTTTTGACTTTTTGGGCAAGAATCAATATTGTCATTGATGCGCAATAAACGGCTGGCAGTTTGATATTGTCAATAAATATCATCAAAACATTAAATTGAATTAAAATTTCATGCACAACAGAGAATAAGTTAAAAGTTAAAAGAGTTCTGTTGTGTTTTAAATTACAATCCAATTTAATTACAAATCTCTTTATCCACAATCTCCAAATTATAATTTAACAATCATAAAACCAAATATGAGACATTTCGTGAAGTCAAAGAACTTTAAACTTGTAAATGTTGAAATGAATATATTCAACGTGGAATTCTTAATTTAAAGCTTCATTCGTCGCTTCATAAAAAAATATCCGTCATTTAATTTTACTTTCGATAGATTACCAAGCGGTCAAGTTAAAAATAGCTTTTATGGAATTAAATTACAGACACAGCACATTGCATAATGCTAAAAGGTAATCGGAGGGAAAAAATGCAAAATGAACGTACACTACAAAGTAACAAACGAAAAAAATGCGTCAGAGGATAAGAAAAAGAAAATTTTGTTTAAATGTGAAGCATTCAATACCTCATGTTACAAGTAAGTAAGCGAGTAAATGAACAGCTTTGAATACAATTCTACGACTGAAGTCAATGTCAAAGTCATTCATTCATTGCGCGCACGCTTTAGTTTCAAAGTTTTTGTGTGCTGTGTAGCGATCAGTGTTCTTCTTGAAACTACGTATGAGTTAGTCGCTTATTTGTTGATGTTGACTCCAGAATTTCGTATTTAAATATCAATAAGCAGATTCATCCCGTACCTGCGCAGTTAAAACACAAAGAATTTCTGGAAGAAATCTGTCGTACCAACAAATAATCAACACAGAGTCGAATTACTGGAATGACGAGAATGAATGAATCATTGTTTGCAAAAAAAAGATATTCTGGATATACCAATTAAACATTTACACATTCGATCGACACAACATCACACACAACCACACGATGAAATGTCTTTTAAGTCTCAGGCGCGAAATCGAAATTATGGCAAAATAAAATAACATCGATAATTTAATATCGTAGAGTTCGCGTCATTTAAAGTCATTGCCAAGGATTTTTGTGTTGTTATATAAACGAGTGCGCAAGTAAGTGATGTGAATATTCACAACTTGTTATTTACTGTTCCATTGTGAGATGTAAACGCTTATTAACTTCGATAATTAACCAACGCGCTATAACAGAGTGAATGAAGAAAAAAAAATGCAATTTGCATATTGCACTTTGTTGCAAGTTGTTATTGGTTTAACTTTGCCCCTTTTGTGCATTTAGTCAAGTGCCATGTAGATGATTATCGGTCGCTACCAAAAATAATCGTGACGACACGTCTGCTTCATTTTTTTTTTCTTTCTTTCATACATGCAACTAGTCGAAGGCTGCCCATCATGAACGAAGTTAGAAGTTTTTTTTAAATATATTCAGCATATAATTTGCATTCAGTTGCAATACTTTATGCATGTATGAGCAGGTGGAAAATTAGAGAAACATAAATTTTGCACAACTCACCTTTAAACACTTCGCACTTTCAGATCGATAACTGAGATGATGGATGATTGCTGGCGATGATGGAGTGTAATGTAATCCCAATCGAATGATGAATTTCCATTTATTGTAAAATATTCTTATTTCTCATAACATTAATTTTTCTTTTCAGTTTCTTTTTCTTGTTTCGTTTTTAAACTTTTTAAACAAATTGTTTTTTTACAACCAAAATCAGTCACAGAATAAAAATAATCACAAAATGATCACAAAAAAATTTTCAATAAAAAATTCCCATTTCACAATTCTTGTGGGCGATCAAAGTCGCATTTGTTTTATTTTCGATAAAATTTAATTTATTCTTTTTTTTTTACTTTGTTGATGACACCATCAAAAGGTTCTTCAACTTTGCTTCGTTTCTATAATCTTTTCTATTTTTCTAGGCTCTTCAGTTACAATCCAACAAGAAGCGAGAGGAAAGAAAAAAAAACTTGTTTAGTTTCTTCTCCGATCTCCAATATCAAAACTTCGGTGAGTTGTATGAACTAACAATTATTACACTCGTATGAAGTCACTCTATTAAATATGAAAACACAACAAAAGCAATAAAAATTATTTTATTTGACACGATCCGACTTAAGGTATGTCTTCATCATTGCTCGGTACGTTTCAAACTGATTGAATCACGGGAAGATCGCTCGAAACATTTTTTTTTCGTTCTTTCTTTCGATCGCGGAGGGAGCTTTTTGCTGAGAGTTTCCCGAAACACCAACGATAGAATGAGAGGGAACGGAGGAGACAAGATAATTAAAGGTACTCAAGTTAACACTTACACAATCGAACGCTCGACATTGTGCAAAGCAAAAATTCTCACAAACGGTCAAGGTGATTCTCTCTTCGTACTCGTAAGCATTTGCCTACCTGTTGGAAAAGCTTGTTGCTCTTCACACTAACACAACATATAGCAATCGAGAGAATAACAATCGATCGTTGTTGCTGTTGGCAATTGGAGAAGTAAAAGAAAGAAACGAAACATGAGGAAGAGAATTTCTCTGGCATTGAACACTGTTGGTTCGTGTATTTATTTTCAATGTTATGTATGCTTCCCGCATTTTGCTTCCTACTCAATCGGTGAACGAAGAAGGCAAGAAATAAAAATTGAGAGAAATATTTTTTTTACATAACTAACGGTATCTGCATCTTGTTACAGCATTTTTATGACTCAATACTATTGAATTGCGCGGTATAGACATGAATGGTGGTACGGAGCGAATGAGAAACTCGACAGGTACACGATCAGAAATGTTTCTTTTTTTCTTTTTTAGAATTTCATTTAGTACCTTAGCGTTTCAAATTTAATCTTCCATCTCTTTTGGATCTTCACTCTTAATTTACAGTTCTTTTTTTTATTCCTAGGCTACAGCATAATGATCATGAGATGCAGTGAAATTGTTCTCTCGTTTTAATGCTTGTAATTATGTTGTTCGAAATTAGGTTAAAATATGATCATGCAATGATAGGAGAAAGCACACAGCATAGAAACAGAAGCTTTTGTCTCTAAGCTTTCTTCGTTAAATACCATTCTGAAGTATTTAGCGGGCATTGAACTGATCTCAATTCTTCTGCACTTGACAGTCATTGCAGATAATTAATTCCATTCTAGGTTAAAGAAATTTAAGAAGTTTATGATGTTGAATCAAAATATTTTCCCAGGAAAATTCTTTATTCTAATCAAATTAATTTTTCTAATATTAAATAGATAACGGAATATCAGATGGAAGTGGATGTGATTTTTTCCAATCGCGACTCTCTCGCATTTTTTTCTTTTGTTCGTTCTTTTTTATTATTTTCGAGGCAACTTGAGGTTTTTGAACTCAAAGCTTGCGCGCGATCGCTGAGGATGGAAATTGAAATTAAAGCCGACGACCAACAAAACTGAAAATTGTATCGCGAATTGATACGAAAAGTACCGTTTGATGGCGAACGTTTAGAAGACGATGACAGATAGGAAACCATAAATAAATTGAAGAAGAATTCACAATTAAGATTGCATGAAAGAATTTTGAAATTGAAAAAGATTATTGGTGAGTTGATGCAAAGTGAATTTCTAGGTTTCTATGCTGTTCAAATATTCAGCTCTTTCATGAAAATCATTTCTTCGACATGGAAGATGAGAAGCTGCAGACGCTGAGAAAATTTCAAATAGAAATGTAGCAAATGAATGACTCACAACTCTCTTAATCGGTATCAGCTTTAAATGTTCAATAGTTAAATATTTTAATGCGCCACTTTTCACGAAACAATTTCATCAAAACAAATGAATCATCGACTTGACTTCATTTAAATGTAAACAATCAAATCTTTAGCGACGTCGTCAATTCCGAAGATCAACGATGAAATCACCAAAATTTCTGCGAATCTTTGTATGCTTTCAATTGCGTCATGGAAAATTATGAAAAAAAGCTTCTTACATTTCTTCTTTTCTTTTTCGAGACTGTTACTTGGTCAAAATGTAACCTCCTTTCTCTTTCCTGACTGTAAACAAGTAAGCGTCAGACACGTCATTGGAATTTAGCTGAATTTGTTGTTGAAAGTGTCAATAGTGGAAGAGGGAAGGGATGATTTGATGATTGGTGACTGATTGAGTGACGTGAACATATTTTTTTGTCAGTTCTTTTGTTTCATCCAATTAGATACTTACAATCATTCATGTTTTCTCTTCTTTTCTTGATCCAATTCCACTCAACATAAGTACAAGCTAGTCGAGCATGATTGTAGACTAACAATTGTTGAAAACATTTTTACTCGACGTTTTTTTTTTGCATCATTGTAGGTAAGTGGTTCAATATCCGACAGTAACCTCGAACAAACGTAAGACTTTCAATCCCAAACAACTAGGCTTCTTTTTTTTTGCTTTTCTTCTTTGATTAAACTATGAAAAATTTCATTTGATGTTGTGTCGAAGATTTGTTACAGCAAGAGCTTTAAACATTGAAAGTTCAACGACATGAAATGGCACGGTTTTTATTTGTTGGAGATTAATGACTTGTCTTAAAAATTGACGGGAAGAGATTTGATTTGACATCGAAATGTGTTGGTCGAGAGATCAATGGAACTCACCAGAAATATTTTCAATTGTTGTTACTCAAGAGCATCTAACTCGCTATGAAAATAGATCATGCACGAGTGCAATTAGGAAAAAATCAATTCAGCACAAAACGTGATTGATTAAAAAATAGCTTCGCGAAGAATTTGTTTTGTGTTGAGAAAAATTAATGAAAGAACATTTACAAAGAAGATATAAAGAACCAGTGGTTGACCTATTAAGATAAATCAAGCACGCGACTGTCACACGATAAATTTATTGAACGTTTTTAATTGTCATTTTGTTTTTAAACAACATTCGAATTTCTGTCGTAAATTATCGAACGAACATGTAAATATAATGAACGAAAGATTAAATTTACTTCTTTGACTTATCCTTAATTCATAATGCAAGGAAAGTAAACCAGAAATGTAAGCTACTAATTTATTTTTAAAATGCATTTTAAGAAGGGAACAAAATTTCACGCAGATCCGTAAGTAATAATCAAGAATCCAGAACAATTCCGTTTCAACGTGAGATTATGCATGGAAAATCGTCGTAATGTTTGTGATTCAGAAATCAAAGGCGAGTGCGAAGATCGCCCCGAGATGCGAGAAAACAATTTCCGCAAGTCAATCAAATCGAATGAGGTGAATGAACACACAAAAGGTATGGATTTGTAACAACACGTTTGGACAATAAAGAAATTGTGTGCAAGAAAGAAGCAAACAATCTGAATTAGGTCAAAAGGTGACGAAGTTTTTTTTCTTTCTTTCTTATATAAGAATCACAAGCGGTTAGTGTCGTGTGGGGAATTAAAATCACCGAAATAATAAAATATAACGAGAAGACTTTATTCACTGGATGAAAGATTTTTATTGGCATCTCAAGCAAAAGTGCTTTGGAGGAAAATGAAATTATCTCATGAAATGGAAACAAAATTTACGGTTTTTTGCTGTTTTTGATGCCAGTCATTGACTCTTTATGGCACTTCATGTTTACCTGATTTTCAAGATTTTTTCTCTTCTTTTTGTAGCTGCTCGCACAAGTAGACGCACAAGCAGCAATGGTAAGAGTTGCTAATTTAAAAAGAAGCAAAAAGCTATAAAAAGAAATTTTTAATTATTTCAATTTTTATTTTGTTAGATTTCAAAGCGAAACTGAACTAATTAAATTCCATCTCATTTTTTTCTTTCAAATGTTTGATTATATTTATGAAGAAAATCGAAAAGATTTCAGCTACTTAAGTAGAAGTGGTTTGCTATTTGGTTTAGGAAAGTGAATCAGGGAAAATTCTTTAAAATTGAAATGGAAAATTTCATGTTATAAATGAAAGTCGCTTGTAACTGTTCTTAAAGAAATTGTTTGCGTATATTTATGATTGTTAATGGATGTTTGTTGAACAATTCTTATCTTGAACACCCACAAAAGGAACCCAAACTGGGTTACATCTTTCCAATCCCTTTTCATTTTTGAAAAGAACTAGAAACATTATCCAATTCTCAATTATTATATTACACATGCTGTAAAATTTAAGGATAATTCTAACTGTATTTACGGTTATGCAATTTAGAATTCTGTAGAAATATTTATAAAAACATTTGGGAAAGAAATTTGTTTACACATTTGAATAAATTCTCACCGAAAAAGCGAAGTAACCGACAAAGGAAGTTCGATGGATCAGGATCGGTTGTTTAAAACATTGAAATAATCCTTTCATGTTGAAGGTTTAAGTAAATAAAATGTTTGGGTTCGAAAGGATTGAAATAAAATAATAAAATGTGCAGCATCTGTTTGATTATTGTCTCGCCATAATATTTCATTCAATCATTTACCGTTTTTATCCTTCACTCAGAATGAATTATCCAGTAGAAAACAAACGGGATAATTGTGCAACGTAGAAGCATATCATTAAATTATATTCCTGAATATTCAAACAGGAAGAACACAAACATTCCCAATTAAAAATGGATGAAATGAAAGAAAATCTGTTGCGGAAGTTAGATTTTAATGTTAACCCTCTCATTCTTACAACGGGAGATGATTGAATGACTCGTTTTAAGTGCTGCAAGGATCGTCTCAGCATCAAGTAACATGTGACAAACAAGAGTTTCATTCATGACTTTTTTCTTTTTTTCCAACCACCTCCAAAAGTCATTCGTCATCGAAGAGAATTGTTTCTAATCCCTTGATGTCTTTCAAGGTTTTCTTTTCATGTTGCTTAAGAAATTCTAAAGCAAGGTTTCAGTTTCTAAACATGGCAAGAAAAGACTTCTTAGAAAGGACATGAAAATAGAAATTTGTTTGCAATGTCCACTCGCAGCATGAATCCAATAAAACAACAAAAAAAAAGAAAAATTTCTTTCGACTCTTAACAAGAATTAGGGGAAATGCAAATGAGGAAGAAAGTGAAAGACGATTTGAAAGGAACGAGAATGAAAGCAAACCACAAAGTGAAAATGACCACGAAGGAAATTAAAGAAGCAAATCAGAAGAAGATTAAGTTAGGCAAATAAATTTATTTCTTAATAAACGATTTTGTTAGGGGACGAAACAAATCAATTATTAATGCTACCCGCTTTGAATGAAAACAATTTTATGTAGGCAAGAAAATCTTTCAGAAGCATTAACATTAATATGTTTGTCCTTAAAGGTCAAAAACAACATAAAAATCATAAAAATATGGAACCGTAGGACGATTACTTACTGACAAATCAGAGTAGAAAATTGCTACTTTAAATTACAGTCTCAAAGGTTCTTAACTTTTCAGCGAACATCCATAAACTTTTATTACGATGATGGTCATAAAATAAAAAATTTCAAAAGCTTAATCAATCATGATTTGAAAGCGATAATCTCGGATATATTAGATGATAATTTATCTCAGCAAAAATGCAATACAATAAGCCATTTATTTTATAATTCTTTCTTTATCCGTTAACGAAGAGAATTTTTTCCTCAATAAAAATAATAATAAAAGTAGAAAGAAAAGAAACAAACTGTTTCAACTTCTAAGTGAAAGAATATTTACCAAGAAGATTAAATTATGGAAGTTAACGGTAAAGTTCATCGAAAGACTTTCTAAACTCTTAGAACCTCATGAGAATCTTTCTTTATTTTCTTTCGTTCTTTCTTATTTATCGTTTGTTTGAGGTCTCCCAGGAAGGAGATTAAATTTCACGTGCCCATACAAAACACTTCAAAAAGGATTTCTTTCCTTTTCTTACGCAGGTAATTTTTATGATTTGTCGTGTTTTGGAGAATTTTGAAACTTTAAACAATTTTTATTTGCGAACTTTTTATCGTTTGGATGAAATTTATGAATTGATGAAAATAGAAACCTTTAATTATCATGTTTTTCGATGGTTTTGGCGAGCCATTTCATTCTATAAACGCCTTCAATGTTGACTCGCAATTTCGGATCTGGTTCGAGAAGAACGTACAACATTGTTTTGCAATCTTGTGTCAATTTCTCTTCGACATCATCGCGAATATGATATCTACGCTCTCTTTGATCTCTTATCAACTTCCCCATGTATGTGTCATCAAATGGCATAAGAGCGTTAAGCATGACAAAGAGGATAATGCCAAGAGACCAAATGTCAGCAAGCTTTGGTTCGTAAGGTGAAGCATTAATGATTTCCGGTGGTGCATATGCTGTTCCAATAGAAAAAACTTAAAATAAATTGTAGAATAATTTAACAATTTTACCAGCTGATCCACAAAACGTTTCTGAAAGGAATTTCTTGTTATCATCACCAGAACAGCTCGTTGCAAATCCAAAATCAGCAATTTTTATGTTCATATGCTTTGAGATTAAAATATTTTCGCACTTCATGTCTCGATGAGCATAATTCATTGAATGAATGTATTTGATAGCACTTGCCATTTGATAGAACCAGAGATTAGCTTGAGATTCTGGAATAATTCCATTTTTCTTGATGTAATCCAAAAGATCGCCATTTTCAGCCCAACGCATAAAGATGAAAACTTTATTCCCCGATTGTAAGATGCTGTGAATTCCAATGATATTTCGATGGGAAACTTTTGTTAAAATTTTGATTTCACGAGGGAAAAACTTTTCGAGAAAATCTTTTGGCGCTTTTCTTTTATCAACGTATTTGCAAGCAAGTTCGATTTTCTCCTCTGAGCTTTGATCTTTGTAACTTGCTTTTACAACGAAACCGTATGATCCTTTTCCAATTTTATTACCAAATTCATAACCTCTCCGTTCCATCGCTATAATTTCAGAACCTTTCGGACGTAAATTGAGTCCTGGCATTATTTTCTTATTAAGTTTCTGCATTTTAGAATTTAGCTTCCAATCGAGATTTGACTTAAATTTAGTTGAAATATGAAAATTATTAAAATGAGAATGTACAACAGAGGAAAATGATTAGGAAATGAAAATTTGGAATCGAAAATTTAAAGCTTAGCTTACATAGATTTATCAAAATAATAAGTTAGATAATCAAAAACGAAGAAAGATTTCTTCTTTTCAGCTGAAGCGGAGTTTTTTCGCTTCTTCCCGCTGAGCGTTACATCCTTAAATTTACTGTTGCATAACTTCCAGTCGAAACTTTCCAGAGCATTCCAGTGGAAATTGCTCTTGTTTATCTTTATTTTCTAAACAAAAGAAAACATTTAAAAACAGTGAAAATAGATAGATAATTATAAAAGATAATTCGCATAGATAATTCGTACTAATTTCATGGATAAAAGTTACATCTTCTTTTTATTAATATTTAATTAAGATTTCATCATTGTTCTTAGAAGATTTGCGGTGAATAAGATTGTTGGAATAATTTGTCATTTTTACTGTAAAAAAGCTGTTGAAATTTCTCTTTATTGTTTACTGCAATACTTATAAATTATAAAGAAGATGTAACATGTAACATATATACGAAAAATCAACAGATTCAAATGAATTCTTTTGTATGGTAGTTTATGTAAACCTTCCTGCATGTTCATTCTTACCCAAATTTATTCACATGGAAAGTCAATTTGTTGATGATATTAAGAAAAAAAGTAATAAAAATAGTTTATTGAACTTGAGTAACCTTCAAAAGAAAATATATTCACTACTATAAGCGTGGAAATCAGCGGCGTAAGTGGTTTGGCCCAACCCAATGGTTCATTCTCAAATTTATTCGTTTTTTTCGTGCGCCGCTGTTGACTGAAATCAACACCGCGAAACACTCAAATTATACAGAATATTATAACGGATTTTTCATTGAAGTTATAAAGTAAAGCTGAGACAATCACTTTCATAAAGAAATACTTATGTAGAAGACAAGTGAGAATATCGAAGATCTTCTTCCAAACCCGAATGATTGTGAAGAGAGTGAACAGAACAAGACAAACGGTTAATTTCTTTGAAGCTTAAACCGCCATTTATGAACATTAATCATTTGAAGAAAACTGAAAGGAAATACCAATGGGATCATAAACGATAGTCGTGAAAACTGAATAAAAAATTAACAACTTAGTAATTAAAATAAAATCAAAATCCTTTATGAATGAATAAACATTTATTTCAAGAATTTATAATGTTGTAAATAAATTACGTGCCTTGTCCTACTCGTTCTAAGATTATCTAACAACACGTTGTGTACATGCAACAACTTCCTGAATGTTGTCACGCAATCCTTGCATAATGCTTAGTAAAGTTTTTTCTCGCAATATTTGCCTTTCAATCTTCTGTTTATTTCAACGCCTACAAAATATATTTCATTCGATTCTTGTTCTTGAAAAAGAGTTGTTAGTGACATTTATGTTAGTGACAATTTCCTGTCTAACAGCAGAAACTTTTTACACTTTCTTTAAGTGAAAAAAGAGTCGTTGAGCTTAACATTTTATCGGATTTTCTTTGATGTTCCCCAAGGAATTTTAAAGAAATGATAAGAATTTCTAAAACTTCTAAAAGTGCACATGTTAGTATCAATCTATGCAAAGTGTATGCAAATGTTTTTGCAATTCAAACTCACTTACAAGCAAACTGTTTTCCCTTTAGGAAAGTATGCAGATTCAAAGAGATTTCATAATTGATTTTCATCAACAAAAGAATCAATACGAGGTGATATTCAAATTTACTTTTATTTTTATTATTTTTGTCGATTGATGTAAGAACAGTCAGGAGAAAAAGTCAATAACCTTAAGAAAGAAATAACACATTAAAAGAAAATCAACGATGAAAGCATTTCTTTCGTCGCTTCTACAAAATTCACTGTTACATTACAGTTATTTCAATTACACTGTTCGAGTAGAAGTTGAGAGAATTTCGCGTTCTAACTTTATAGTTGTCAATAAAATGAGTTTCGTTTTGTAATTTTCATGTCCATAGTCTTCTTATCCAAGAAAGGATAAAAAATAATTGGGTTAAGTGTCTATGTCATTGAATTAATATTATCTATTCAATAAATAGAATGGCAATAACAAACAACCAGGAAATATCAAGAAGAAATTCTCCATCAACATGACAGTTGGATCATTTCTTCTGCTGATTCAAAGATTATTATCGTAGGAATTGATTGAAATCATGTAATGCTAAACATTATTGACTTTCCATAGCATCCGAAGTCAGCAACCTCGACGATTGAAAAACTAGGCTAAAAGTTTTCGACGCCCGTTTCCTTCGTTATTATTCCCTACCTTTCCCGCTTCTCCATACTTACTCCATTATTATTAAACGCAGCAGCTACAGCAACAACAGAAGTCAACTTAATATATGTACAATGAACATGTTTCTGATTTGTAATGAAAACGAAAAGTACCGCAAACACTTGAATGCGATTTACCGCTACTCAAGTATTCTTCTGTTGAATGGAACGACGGCGGCCAACCAAACAACTGTCATCTAATGTAGATAAATTTTGTATTCATTTAACAAGCTTAGAATTTAGTTTCGACAATGAGCGTGCTTAAATATGCCTTTTAAAGGGTCTTAAAGTTGGCATATTGTAGTTGCCAATTCAACGATAGTCAAGATTATTCAGTAAAAAGCGTGATCTGTGATCACTGATCTGACATATTTTTTGTTCATGTAAGATCTCCTAGAGAATGTTTTAGTGGAGGAAGATAAAATGTTCTATTTATTTCTCCTCTTGTGGTCGATTCGTCAGAGTATTTTCCTACAATTTTAACCGTTGTAATTGCCATTTACCATGACGTTGAATTGACTAGTAATTGATGAAGCATTTACTTTAAAGAAATCACGACTTTTCTCGTGAGATGCCTTTTAAAGACAAAAATTATGCGTACTCTTCGTTACATTGAGAAACAACATGAAGATATTAATAAAGGAGAATGAACAGGAGGAAGAGGGAATCAAAAACCAGGAAGAGAAACGAATGAATTTTAATCACATGCGAAGAAGTTGAAAGACCAGAAGACTTTCGCAGCATAAAAAACTTCAAAAATGACTTCAATTGATGCTGCTCCAGAAATAAATCATTGAACTCTTTTAAACATTTTTGGTGCACACATTTCGACCGACGAAAACAAGAGGAAAATGAAGCACGTGCATGAATTAAATTCGGCTTCAAAAGAAACTGTTAAAAATGAAAATCCACGAAAAAGTGAGTGGCGATTTTAAAATTCGTCTTCCACTTACATTGTTACTGACACAAACTCCAGAAAGCTTTCTCATTCCCGCTTTTTCACTCAAGTTTCTTGTTTCTCTCAACAACTTCTTCGGTTAACAATAAAAATTTTCTTCAGCTCTTGTCTATTTGTGTCTTCTATGAAGGAAGCAAAATCTCGACACACATAAAGTTTACATTAGTTCGTTGAACTCTTTTGTTTCTCTTCTGAGCGACTATCTATGAAATTTAGCAATCTTAAACACTTGAGAAAGAATTTCATCGAAGACGTTCTGAATCATTTACATTGCATTGGTTTCCTCTTTCTCGTTTGCTGAACGATTTGTTAAACAATACCCAATCAGCAAATAACGATGAATTTCAAAGAATAAAAGCAAATAATTAAACTCTCGCACGTAGAAATCACATCAACAACAACATGTTGAAAATAAAATTAATTTCTTTATTGACATAAATATTTTCTCTTTGTGCGAAAATTAAATTCCAACAATTGATTCTAATTTATTCTATTTGTAAATCTTATTAATTGCTTTTATAAATTGTCGTCATTTGCATTTGTTTTCAATAACTTTTAAAGTAACGGTCTAAGAACTACTTTTACAATTAATTTTTGTTTCTATAAAAGGCTTGAAAATCGAAGGCTGATTAATTTTACTTTTAATTCCATTTGCTATTTATTTTCTTAAGAAGTTTACTTGAAAAGAACTTTCAAAAGCTTCAATAGCGAACGTCAGAAAAAGCTCGAAAGATGAAAAGTAGCTCGAGATCAATGAACGGCTGCTTTTCTTCTATTACGAAATTTGAACTTCATGCTACAACTAGCAAGGCCTGAGAAATGTGTGTCAATGACTCTTAGTCGTGAGTAATGTCGAGAAGAGAAAGATTTTTCTTACTTCATCTCACGCGAAACGACTTTTTTCCCGACTTGGTTTAATAATCTTCTCGCGTAATAATATTTTCAACAAAATTCATTTCCTCATACTTCATCGAAGAGAGTCAACATTTCTCTACTAACTTAACTTAACTTAACTTAACACTCACACAACGAAACCAACATCGTGATACTTTTTTTCTTTCTTCTAAACATGATCCACGATCTTGCGAAATAAACAGCGAGAAAGTTCATTGACTTCTTGTGTTCGATTTATTCTCTTTCGTCTGTTCCTACACATTGAAAATGTAGTCTCAAGTAGAGAGCGGATGAATAAGCTCTTTTATTTTTCTACCTTGAATTAAACTCTCATCGTCTCGCAAGACATTGAATTTGCGGTTTCAATGTCAGAAAAGCTCTCTTCTTTGTTAAACACACAACATTTGTGCTTTTGGAGGTTTGTAATTTGACCAAAGAAAGATTTTTCTATTTTTAATGCGACATTTCATTCATCTCAAGCTGAATTACTTGAAACTGTCATAAGAGATTGAGTAACATGAATAAAAATGTTAAAATTTACATTCCAACATTATCAGCAGGAAGAAAAAGCTTTCCTTGCAATGTGCTTTCAAGCAGACAATTCAATTTCTTTTGTAAGTTCTTTGATCTCCCAAAACTTACTAAAATAACATTTCGATAATGAAATTAGCAAACAGAATGTTCATGTTGAGTTTCCAACTTAAAAGAGAACTTTTTCTAGTTCAAGATGGAAGTCTCCAGATAGAAATAGAAAGAAATATGAAAGTGTTGGATTGTGATTTGCTTCTAGGTCATCAAACTATTTCTTTCACTTCTGGAAGCAAATGTGACGAAGAGAAAGAAGGGAGAGATGGAATAGCAAATATTCAATCCAGGTTCTGTTTACCATCGTCTTTCATAGATTTAACGGTTCTTTTACACAGCGCCAAACCGAAATGAAAAAATTATGTTGTAGCTGTGGAAATAGAGAATAGACAAAAGTTTCACTTCGATTGAAGGCCTCATTTCAGTTGCTTCTAATATTATTTTAATTTTTCTGGTTATTTTCGGCTTCACATAAATTTTGCGCTTTGCGTGTCTAGGCACATGTGCCAGCCGAAGTTTAATGAACTTACATGAACTGTCGATGTTTTTAAGAATTTTTTATGTTCGTTTCTATCGTACTTTTAACAGAATCGTGTCAGTTAATGTTTATAACCTTTGAAAGTTCAAAGAAAAATTTTAAATGCAGTTTTTTGTCAAAAGCCGCGACATTTCTTAGTAAGTAAAAGGTTTTCGATCAAAAGAAAATAAAGAAAAAAAATATCGCGAGCCTAAAAAGCCATGACGACGTGACAAGAAAACATAAAAAATCAAAGTCTATTGAAGCAACCATCAATTTGTGTTGGCTGTGTGCATTGCTTGAATGTTTTGAAAATAAAATATAATTCCAAATCCCATATTCTACCTCAACGAAAAGTTTTTCCTTCTTATTTCATAAGCCTATTCCTTGCAAAACTTTATGCATTAAACATGTAATTTGAATATTTAATAGAAGTTACAGTTTTTCTTTCTCCATACACTGTCTACATGAATTCACTTCGTGCAGAGTTTTATATCGTTCTGTGTCTCATTTAAGCGTTTATCGCCAAGGGGTAATTCATCAAAAAAGTTGGCCACCGAAAAGACCATTCAAAAAAGCACTAGTGCTTTTCAAAGCATCATTTAGTGGCAGCTGGCAAAAGCACTACGATGAATTACCCCTTTGTTTATCGCATTGCAATGAAGAGAAGTAGAGAGAGAGCGAGAGACAAAAAGTGAGAGAGAAAGAAAAGAAAGGCAATGAACTTTGATTGAGAATGGAAAGTTATGCAATAATTTTTATATTTTTGATGAGAAGAGACACTCGAAAAAAAAATATGAAGGAACGGAAGCTTTAATGTTAATAGTCGCCCACATTTTCAATATTTACAGCTATTGTTTTTATTGTTATGAATGATCCCTTAGTCATCATCTTGTTTCTCGGTACTTGCTACGGACTCATGGAGAAGAGTTATGTGGGTAGATCGTGATAGAAATCAATGCAATGCTTTATGCACACGGCAATAATTAGCAGTGAAATTATGTTGCTTTATTAATCAGTCTCGTTGTTATTTGTTCTTAATATTGCTTTCAGCATTTTGATTTGCTTTTATAGCAAACAGTAGCGAAAACTCTTTATAAGTTTCTATTTATAAATATCCAGTCATATCAAACAAAAATTCATCAGAGATTGCCCTTGAAGCTATTGGAAGGAAAACTTTAACTCATCTAGGGATTGATTCCGTCCCAAATTCCCGATATTGTTTGCTTTCTTCTGGGATTCATTTAATGCTTCTTTTTTTGTGGGTCAGAAGCAATGAAATTTATTTCTGGAAAGCTCTGGCGCTTGAGCTGAATATAAAAAACATAAAAACGAAGTTCATCGAACTTATGGTGAAGAAAAAATATTTTCATAGATATGCGAGCCGTCGACATCGTTTAACAATATGCACAAAATTTTGAGAAATAGAAAATTGTAATTTTGGTTCTCCCAATATGGCAATAATGATGATTTCATTAAAATTACATTTTAAGTGCCAATATTCAAAAGCATTGACTTCAAGAGAATTGTTGAACATTATTTAACATAAAATGGGAACAAAGGATCTTTAATGTTGCACTTATTTTAATAAAAATTGTTAACGAAACATCTCAAGAGTAATCTCAATAACTGTTCAATATTTAATGCTTTTTGTTCTCGAATTTTGTCATGGCAAGTGTACCTTCATGTTAGTTGTGCGGTAGTTAGCATTCCGTTGTGATTTCTCGAAGCCATCATCATTGAGCTTACTTTTTAATTTTAAGAACTGCATTGTATATTCTGTTAACTTCTTTATTTTTTTTCTTACAATCAATAATTACAATCCACAATTAATGTTGCGTTAATAAGAAGACGAAAAATACTTCAAGGGAAAGCCGGCAAGTTTTGGCATCGAACTCTGTTTTCTCGCATATTTAGTATTTCTACTTCTTTTCCATTTATGTTATTTGGAATCAGACGAGAAACTTTTCATTCAAAGCAAGCATAATTTTTCCTCAACTGTTAGCAGCTGAGTAAATGTATGCCAATAAACTTAAATAACCGAGTGAACGCAAAAAGATGAGAGAAAAATAAAATTAGAAATACAAGAAAAATGATTGCAGCATGAAAGCTTTAGTTGAATCTCGAGAGATTTATTTAGATCTCGTTTCATAAAAATTCATTGATCGAAAGAAAGAGAAAATGTTTATCATTGATCAAAAAGTTGAAACAAGAAGGGAAGATTCTGGCAAAGCTCAATGTTTCCTAAAGAAAAGTGAAACAATATCAAAAGTTGATCAATAAATTTAATTTCATTCAGTTTCTGGATTTCATTTTCTAAAGCATTAAAAAAATTTAAATTTTCAATTTGGTTTTTTGATTTTCAACAACTAGTCGTCGTTCATTCTTTCACTTCTTCCCTCTTTTTACGGGCATTGAACTCGCGTAAACTTTTTGGCGTTCTCTGAAGTCAATTCACTGGCAGATTCTTTTTTATTCATCTGTTCAACTTTCTTTTCTTTTTTCTGATTTCTGGAGAGATTTTCAATTTTTCGGGAGACTGAGTGAGTGAATTTCGATGGAAGTTTTTTTCTTTTCTTCGATGTATTACACACAAACAAGCAATTTGTCGAATTTAAGAGTGGAACATTTTATATTGGGAACGATGAAGGTAAAAACAAAAGTTAAATTTCGTGTCTTGTTAATAATCGTTCCACTTCAATGGTCCAAAACAACAATCATCAAAGTTTTCCCACTAAATCTCGTGATTCGACAATATTTGTCTTTCATTTTCTGGAATATCTTGAAGACTTCTTTCAATTCTTTCAACTTTCTCCACATATGTCCCGGTATTTGTACTTTTAATTTTAGCAGTTTGATTGACAAATTTTTAATCAATGTTGTTTTTTCTTTCTTTTGCATTGTCACACCTTTTCGCTGTGTTGCTTTAATGCATCAAAAATGGAACAATGTTGCCTGTTTTCATGATTCGCTAACGGTTTTTATATTTCTTTAACTTATAAAAGTCATTTCATTGATTTTCATGAAATGATCTGGGAACAATTCTTTATACTTTTCTTTAAACATTTTAAGCGCCATAAAAATTAATCTTTAAGATGTGAATGAATGTTTGAGAATTTGAGTCAATCGAGCTCGAAAGTATTTTTTTTAAGTATAATTCATTAACATATTTATAAATGCGTCTTTGGTATAATTTCGATTTCCGCTGATGTTTTATAAGGAATGGAATTTTTACTTTTTCTTCATTGACTTTTGAAGCTTTTCTCAGCTTTATTGATTAACTTACTTATGAGAAAAGCTCATAAGAAAGCTTCTTTCTCTTACAATGATTTCGTTAAGTGTACAAGTTATAATTAATGTCAACAATGATAAAGTTTATGACTCCTTTTAATTTTTTATCTCCTTCTTCATTAATTAAAAGTCTGCGCGCATTAAAAAAAGAAGATTTTCATTCATTTCATTCATTTAAAATATTTAAATTAATTATAAAATTACGCAATTTAATGTTTCGTTTTTTTGTCGGATCAATTTACCTGCAGTCTGCCATTTCCGCAATAAGCCGTTGATTTACTAGGTCAATGAACTTCCTGTGACGGAGGTTAACAAGTGGACAATAACACGAACATTCACTGCACATTGCATTACTACAAAGTTCATTAACAAAAAGCTGTAATTAAAATCTAATGCCAACAATAGAAAATTCTTTTTTTGAACAGAACTTTTGATGGTGATACACGACCACAACGGAGTTTTTACAGCTAGATTCGATTTCGATCTGCATTCTGTTCAACAATTGCGCTATAAAAAATGCGTTCGCTTTGAAAACATTACACAATAAAAATATCTTTTTTCCTTCTTTCCATCGAATAATAAAAGAGAAAGAAATGCAGTTAGAAGAAAAGGTTAAAGAATTGCACCATAAACAGAGAAGACCTTTTACAATGAAATGGCCCGGTAAAGGTAACGGTGCCTGACATGAAACGTAAAACGTGCAAACAAACACATTTTGCTACTTCATCAGATAGATCTTTAACAAGAATTTATTCGATTTTCTCTTATAACTTAAGGATCTGTGAATTGTGGATTATGCAATAACAACGCAACAAAAATCAGGAAAGAAAGAAACGAACACCAACTGTGAGTGTACAGAACGCAATTCTTAATTATATCACTCATCTAGAACAATTTTATTTGAAACAGAATCTTTTCCCTAGTTCCACTGTTGTGAAATCAATCTCGTTTACAATAATATCGACTTCTCTATGTCAATTTAGATGTTTTAAAAAGAGTTTCATCATTGATATTCCAGAATAAAATCACGTTCAATATCACGTTACCAATTGTGTTATTCTTTCTTTCTTTTTTTTTGCAAAGCCAACACATGTCTGGATGATTGTTCAGTGGAGTTCAAACTTCTATTAAGTCTTGCGAATGAATATGTGAAATTAAATATGAAAAATTGTGAAGACATTTTACCGTTTCGAATCTTTTCATAAGTAACTTGCTATTAAATATGTTTTCTGACCTTTATGGCTACCTTTTACCTAATTTTCGTTCCAAATCTTAGAAGTTTGTAAATGATGTCATGTATTGAGACTTTCAAGTATTTCAACAGATAAGATAAGATTAGATTAGAATTCTTTGTTAGCAGCTTAACAAAGAAAATATTGGAATAATTCAATGCATTTATGTTACATATGACATTACTTACTGAATATCTCAACTAAGAAGTAAGCGGAGTTTTATCAAACTATTATCAATCGATTGAAGAAAGAAAAACAGAACAAATAAGAAGAAAAAGTAGGCATACATAAGATTGAGAACAAAAGTTCAAAGTGAAACATGAAATTATCGGTCTAACCCGTGCTTAAATGTTTTCGAACAAAGCAGAGGAAAAAAAGGTGAACTACCAACAAAACTTATGTAATCGACAGATACATAACAACGAGGGACTAACAGAACTACTATTGTAAGTTCATTTCCCATAAAAAATAAACTGTCATTGTTATTGTTACAAGTTTCTCATTGAAATTATATTGAGTTGGTATGGAAGCGGCATTTGAAGTTCAATAACAAAAAATTAATTGTCGTGGCAATGGCAATCATCTTAGAAGCTATTATTGATGCAAAGATCATTGCCTGATCACAGCATTTTGTGATATCTTGATGACTCAATTGATGTTAATATCAATTATGGCAATTTAGATTCTGCGATCATAGCAGAAATTATTTAAAAGTGAACTGACAAGACAAAACAGAACAGAATAAAGAGAGAGAACCAAAAACGACAATTCTGACTAGAATGATGATTACATAACGGATTCGCTTCGCTCACAGTCATCTGACCCATATATTCTCGCTGTGATTTAATGACTCGTTTTTTTTTCTCGTAGAATAAACTTACGATTGAGAACTGAGCATTGTGAGTCATTGGAATTCTAAGTTTTTGATAGGTTAGAAGTGAGGTGTGGTGGGAACGAAAATGTGTAAGAAAGCAATTAAATAAAAGCTGGAAAAACGAAATTGATTTTCTTCTTTGTCATGGAACTTCACATAACGAGTAAAAGTCAGAAATATTCAGCAAAAAAGAAAAAATACCGTTTCTGAGGTAACTTCATGCTGGTTGAAATTTTGTATGCAAGCGAAGAATAATTTCTATGCATGTTCACTATCAAAGAATAAAGGCAGGTTGTAAGACAAGATGTGCTTTCCTTTCTTTGAGAATCAGTTGGGAAGTAGGAAGTTTTATTTCAGTAAAAGTCAATGAACTTTATGTCAAATGATTTGCGATTTAGTCATGTGAATTAAATAGTTGAAGGCTGAATCTTTCATTCGAGAATTAAAGATTATATTTCGGGAAACGAATGTTCACTTCTCATCTACATCATAGTTTAATTAATTATTCAACTCATGATCATTTTCTATCTCGATTCCAGCAATCACAGCCTTGGCAATGATCTTGTTTTATTTTTAAAAATGTATCGTAAATAAAAACAAAACACGTTGAATCTTTCTGCTGATTACGGGAAGGTTGAAATTTATAGTTTTTACGAGTAAAAGTATTTAAAACTTCGATGAAAAATTTTTCTCTCACGTCTGCTCAAGCGGTTTATAAAAATAGATTTCAAAAAGAATTTAATATAAATTAGGAATCATCTCCACTTTCTCTTAAATTTTGAAACGTCATATAAAAACAATTCGTCAAGCATTGAAATGCGTTGAACATATTAAAGAAAATATTTAGATAAACGAAATCATTCAACATATTTAAGAACATCATAAAGGAATGGAAGAAGGCCTTCAAAAGGAAGCAAGAAATATGAGTGAAGGTCAATTAAGGATTAGTTTCTATGTGTTGGTGTAATTGTTTGATGAATGATGTATAAAGACCATAAACCAGACTTAAAAATTCTAACAGGAATCAAATGATGATTTCTTTATAAATTGAAATGAGAAAATTCTCGTCTCGAGTCTCTCTTAAAATGATTATTGTACACTTTCTTTTGTTTGTTTCATCCCTGAATAATGTTTTATCTTACACTTTAGATTCTCGGTAAAACAGTTCTTGGAGAACAATCAATTTCCATTATTTCAATTCAATTTATTATAAAAATTTTTATCGCCATTGCTGGTAAAATTTTCCAATCGACATCAAAAAATTATTTCCTATTTCGGGGGTCTCGAGACTTTCGCAAAGGAAAATTAGTTATAATTTAAATGGTTTACTGTTTCTTGTATCAGGTAAATTGAATCGTCAGAATCAAAAAAATCACGTAAGCAAAAGATGATGATGGCGGTTTGTTCTGATATTTGAAAATAAATTTTCAAATCGCAAGTAACTTCGTGATGTTCACTATTTGAATATTTTTTGTCCGTTAAATTTTTGAAATTCGATGAACTTTTATTTGTTACAATTTTATTCATTTCATAATAAATTAAGAATGAATTTTAATTATTAGACAAATAATAATACAATCTAATGCAGGAATAAGACTTTGAAAATCACAAGCTTTTCTCAAGAATTCATGACAATGTCGATCAAAAGGTTTTCAATGAAACTATTTCGTAGGCGTCGTAGTTATTCTGATTTTTGGGTCAACGATTTTAAAAGAATGAAGAGTGGAATGTTTGATTTATTTTATCTATCACTTAAAGTTTTAACTAAGGTCATATTTCATGAAAAAAAACGATAAAATATTCAGAAGAAAATGTTGCCAGATTTGCTCTTTGTTTAAACGGTTAATTAAAAAATTTATTAAGAAATTTGATAAAGTTTTACAAAACATTTATAACACAACATTTATTTAAGTCTATCTTAAACGAATAACTCTTTAAAATAAAGAATTTCCTTCTCGTAAGTTATTAATAATCTTAATGGTCCCTTCACAACACTGAAGAATCACGATAACAAACCTTTCGGTTTTCCCCTCAAATCTCACCGACGTGCAATGGTTCTTCGATATTTTTGATAAAGAAGTTCCATTGTTCGGTATTCAGGCTCATAAACGTCGGGAATCTCTTCGCCTAATGCTGAACAGTGGATCATTGACACAGTTGTGCAACCATGTAGTCTCTGTTCATATTCAATCAATTGTTTGAAAAATCCAACATTTGGTCGAACTTGAGGTCGGACACTTCTAACATGTGCAAATGCATTTTTCAAAGACATATCAGCATACTTCATAAGATAAGCAAGAACTAGTGAAACAGATCGAGAAACTCCAGCAACACAATGCACCAGACTTTTTCCATCTTGTTGTCGTGTCTTTTCAATTTTATCAGCAACTTCGTCAAAATATTCAATGAGATTTGATTCACGTGAGTCTTTCATTGCCACTCGCATATAATCCGGTCTTTTATCTGGTAAAGGTGTGTCTGGTAATTCAACAGTCGCATTCACAACAAATTTAATTCCAAGGTTCTCAATAGTTTCCGGTCGAACAATCGCACAAGCACCACAAAGATAAAGCGATGGAAGAACTTCTGAGATTCCGAGATAAAATGGCAGTTGTTTGCTGTGAAAGAGAAGGATAATAATTCAAATTAATCATCATTACGCTTGTTTACTATGAAAATGTTGCAAATATTTCATTCACATCACAAAATTTATTGTTTTTATAAAAATAATATTGTTCATCATCATCAAATGATCTTCTGCTTTCACATATGCGCCGAAATTTTTTGTTTACCAGCCGGTGTTGTAAACATTTCTTTTTTGGATCGTTGCGTTGGCTTTCTTGGCTGTTCATGTCGTTTGATCATCACATCAACCCTCACATTGAAAAGAATGTGAATGAAAAATAAAATCTACGAAGTTAATTTAACGAAAAGAAAAGATCAGCCAAATAACCTGGCTTAAAATAAACGCTCGCTTTCAACCTAAATAGCCAAGACGTCAGAAAGGAATTTTTTTGTTTTCTCATCGCCATATACAGTAAGATCGCGTTATTAACCTTTTCCCATATTTACGTCATCAGTTATTGTCAAATGATTGTTTATTTAATTTTTACTGAGTTCAATGCTCACTTTTATTAATGTAAATAATTTGAACAAGAAAGTTGAGAGAAAATTTACGAGTTCTCATGTCGTAGTGAATGAAAAATGTGGCGTCGGTAGTTCACATAGTGATCACTAATCTGTTGTAAACGTCAGCTAATGAATCACGAGCGCTTTACGAATCAAAACAGCTTTTAATGTTGTGCGAGGCAAAGTCTAAAGAAAATTCTTTCAACCGGCGTTTGATGTAAATAAATGTGATGTAAACTTTGTTACAATATTTTGATTCAGAGAATGTCTGTAAACGATAGAAAGTTGTTCCGCATTCCATGATAAATTTAAAACTTTAAGCTTTTGAAATATTTTGAAACATCGTCGATTACTTAATCAACATTTCTGTTTATGAAATCAAAGAAATGAGAAATATTTTTGATTGCCAAATCACTTGAATTAAACAGACTTTGAGTCCTTGAACTTCGAAGAGAATTCTTTAAAATGTTTTCTTTCATAAAACCAGATGGAAATGTTCACTTGAGTTGCTTTTTGTCAGTCATTAACTCAATCCCGACTCCTAATGTTAAATTGGAAAACGACTAAAATACCTGAAAGTAAATTAACTTTCATCAAAGAAAGGTTGACCTCAATCTCCTGCGGTTTCTTAAAAGAAAATTTTGTCTTTGATTTGTTCGCGTGAAATGAGGAATGAAACGTAAAAGAATTAATTTGAGCGCCTTTTGAAAAATATCCACACATAAATCTCATGCGAAAACGAATCTCCCGTGATTCGGTAAGGAAAAAGTCATTTCATTAATAAAATCGCAACAATGTAAAGTGTTCGTTATGATTCAACACTCAGGGCATGACTTGACTCTGCCATCAAAATCAACAATAATTTGATGATGATGAAGACTTTTGATGTTCATTTCTATCACACTTCGTCTTCGAATGGGAGTTTTCTTACAGTTAAAGTAATAATTTTAATTATTATTAAAATATCTTGGCATAAGTTCAACAATTTCTCGTATCCATAAAAAAAAGAAACAGCGACGAAATAATCGAATGCAAAACACATTTCAAGCTTCGTTTTCCTTCAGGTTTTTCTTCTTTTCCTTCTTCTTTTGATTCTCATTTTTCACCTCGTCGAATAAGAAGAAGAAATCGTTTTCTTTTTCTGTGATTTTGTTTTTTCTAAAAGACTCACTGCCTAAAGATTATCATGATGAAAAATATGACAGAAAGGAATGTGTATTGTGAAAAACTACAAGCTCGAAACATGAAAGCTTCTGCTTACTCGTGATGACTCGTGAATAAATTTTCCTTGACAAATTCTTTCTGCTAAAAGATTTGAGGAATTTTTCCTTTTTTATTTACGAAGTGAGAAAGTTTTGTTTTCTTAGGAAAGGCGGAAAAGGAAATATTTCTTTTATTCGTTGTCTGAGGGCATTGCAAATTCTGTGACTGGAATTGAGTGCGCCAAAGATGCTTGGAAAATATTTGTCTGTTTATTTGTTTAATTTAATGGAACACTTGACGATAAGTTCAACTTGCAACTCTTCTTTTCAAGTACATTTACAGGCACATTAATATCTTTAAACGTAAATACATTCACACGTTTGCTTATCATCATAAAGATAACAGAACTTACCTCGACTGAATTGACGACATTGTATTGCTGACGTTTCCATTTTCATTATTATTAATGCTGAGAATTTCTTGAATGTTTGTTGATTTGATCTCATTTTGAGGCGATAATAATCGCAAAGATTCATCCGATGCTGGTGGCATGGTTAGCGTCTTCATCATCTTATTTTTATGTCAGACAACAAACAATTTGCAAAAATTTATTTAATTTTTTTCTCCTTTTAATAGAACGATATCAAGTCAAGGAAAATTTGATTTTCTTTTTGCTTATTTTATCAAAATATTTTCAGTTTATGAGTCACACGAAATAATTTTTCTTTTATGATTCTTAAAAGTGGTCGAAATGTTTCAAACGACGGTCTTTTATCAACTGATGTGCTCGCGAAATGAGCGAGAGGTATTTCAATATTCGTTGGTCTCGTTAATGATCGCTCGAGAGAAGAAAATATTTGTTTGAAAATAACACGCGGATGATTGAAAAGAGAAAGAAAAAATCGCTTTATGGCTTCGGAAAAGTTTCAATCACAGTTCAAAAAATTTTCATTTGAATTAAATTTTCTTTCCCATGATTTGTGAAATTTTTCTATCAGTGAAAAATGTTTCTCTGCTGTGAATGTGTGGGAAGAATTCCTCATGCTTTTTCCTTTCATTTGCGTTAGGTGCTTCAACACAAGCACACGAGAAAATATTTTTCATATCTAATTCTTTATTTTTTGCGCTCTTTTCGAGATAAAAATGAAACTGAGAAAATGTGGAAAATTCTTTGTTGATGTTATTTGATCTGCTTTTTTCTTCTTTCGCATAAATATTTCAAATTTGCGTTGTTTTCTGCCTTTTAACATAAGCAGAGATTTTTTATTCGTTTTTATTTCTCTCAATGATTTTTTTAAATATGGTTTATGGAGCGACTATATCTTAAGTGATTACGAGATGTCTGATGATTCAGCGACAACGAAACGCGGCATTGAGAACTCGCAAAATAAACAGATCATTGAAAGCGATCGTCTACGATCTTCACTGAGGAATGTTTCAGCCAATAATTTACGATCTGTTTACTTCACACTCTTTGACTTAGGATAAAAACGAAATATTTATATTAATATGAGTAATTAATTCAATGACCTGCTAATATCGTCGTTGATTGTAAGAAGAAAATATTTTTGGACTATTCAGTCGTAACTAATGTGAAAAGCTCTCTTGACAAATTTTCCACTCGACATTCCTTTCGATTTATATTTAGTTAATACTGTTATCAAACAAAACAAATCTGTCATCAAGAGAACTGCAAATGACTTGAATCATCTCCAACCGAGACTCGTAAATAACCCTGCAAGTTGAAAATATTTTTTCTCTGCATTTTTTAAAGTGAAAATTACTTGCGATCTGTTAACGACTTGTTTATGTTCCACTCGTGCAAGATAAATGGGAAAATTTTATTCGATGGTCAACATTTTAAATTCCATTGCAGAAAATTTCTGAAAAACTTTTCTCGAAAGAATTTGATTTTTCATTGGAAAATGACAAAAGAAAATATTTTAAATGGATGTTATGAAAAAAGCATCCATCAAAATTCTTTAGGATCTGTCAGCTAAATATCCGGTGATACATTTCTATTTTCTTTTAAAAATAACTCAAGAATTCTGCTCAGATTTTGCTTCTTTTTGCGTTTCAGCCACAAATCTATTTTTGAAGTTCAAAACAAAAATATTTTTGAAATAAATAACATCATTTTTGTACATTTAAGTAGACAATATGGAGAATTCGTCATCGTATGTCTTTGGCGAACCTCTATGAATGTCACATCTCACACATTTCTTAACTGAACGTAGGTTTTGTTAACCTGATAAATATCTAAATGAATACAAAGAATACTCAAATGTTCTTTAATTAAAGTTGTTTTGATTAAAATTAACAATGTTTTGGCTGTTTTTTTCATGAATGAAAGTTATTTAGACAAACATGTTTTTATTATTGAAAGGAAGAAGTCAAAGCATTTCAAGGAAAACAACAAAATTGAATTTAGAAATTTCATTTCACACTCATGAAAACTTTTTCTTTTTACACCATATCAACTGCATTTAAGCGGAAATATTTACATTTTTTACAGCAAATAAAATTTCATGGCATGTAAAAATTGTTTGAAGTCTAAAATATTTTCTTTGCCATAATTCTGCGTTCAATTTCAGAAAATAAATCGCGTGTAGCTGAAACTTTGTTGCATCGTCTTATGACTCGTACAAAGATTTATCGCTTCTCAGACAAATTTTAAGAGAAATGAGAAAAAATATTTTGAAAAGTGCTTATGATCAAAGTGTGTGACTTATTTCTTTTTTTTCATGAGATTTCTCTTTAGATCCACCAATAATTAAAGCAGCGCCAGTGTCTTTCTTAGTAACTGACTCATTCGTTCTCCTAGGTCGTGATTTTGAATTTCATATTAATAAACAAAATATTAAAACGTAAATGTAAGAGAAAAAGTCGTGATTTTTTATCAAACTTTAAAAATAAATTTTTAAATGTTCTTGATTACTGCCAAAGTGTCAAAATAATTGTAAAAAATTTTCCACTCAAAATTTGCCATAATTTTCTTGATTTTGTTTCAGTCAGGATGAAAAATATCGAAAAATTTCGATATTCACTTAGTGAGAACTTAAGTCAACTTAATAAATCAACAGGCGACAAAAGCATTAAAACATTTTCAGTACACATCAAGGTGCCTGCTACAGATTTTGCCAAAATCTTAGTAGTTATTCATCTACTGTGTATCATCCACACCCTGAATCATTTTGCCATCGTAACGAAACGATTAGCTTTTATGTGACCGTAAATCAACAGGTCCGTTGGCAGGAAATTATATTATGAACACTTCTTGATATTTTGTACATACTTAATTTATTAGAAAGTGTCAAAAATCATAAAGAGTAACAAAGGAGTAAAAAAGTTAAACATATGACAGATTTTAATGAAAACAAATTATTTAAAATTCAGAGGAAAGAATTTTGTTGTTTCAAGATTAAATGAAAGAAAATATTAAAGATAAATGAAGAAAATTTAAATAAATTTAAAAGAATTGCAAGAGTTCTTGATCTGTAATAAAATTATTAAATAATGAAAATTACCTTTAAAGATACAAGGATGTCAATGAACAAAGGAAACAGTAAATTTCTAGAATTTAAAAATAAAATCGCAGACAAATTTAATAAACTTATAAATTAAGAAAAATTTAATATTAAGAAGAGTATTAAAAAAAAATTCATTCGTAGGCAAGTTTCGTCGAAGAAATTTCATCCAAGACACAATGTTGTGGTGACTTTACTCATTTCAAATGAAATTCACCACAAATATTTTTTTCACTTCTTTACCTTTGAAATTGTAGATATTTATGAACGTACCAAATCTTTTATTATAAACTGGTGCAAAATTATCAACAAAAGTTTTTATGACTTATAAATTAGGTCTCTTTTATGAGATGAACTAAAATAATTATTTTTTCAGAGTTTTCATCATAGCTGAACACTTTTTTTCCTGTAATAAAGAAAAGAATTTAAATGAAAAATCTCATAAAGTTCATGCTGAAAACATCGATGTTTTTCTAGACATTGTTACTTTAGCCAACAGAAATTGCAATTGAACATTAAAGAGCGCAAACTAACGAATGAACAGAAATCCCATTTCATGCTTGACAACATCAGATGAAAATGAAATTTATTATCGAATTATATTTGATATGAGAAAGAATGTATGGATCTTATCGTAAAGCTTCTCGTTTTCTTTTTCCTCCGCAATGAAAAACAAGAGATGCGAGAATGTCATCACTTACTGTGAGAGGGGAGCTGAAAAGCGACGAATGTTAAAGTTAATTTCGTTCAATAAGATTTGGCAGGATAATTTAAACGTGAAAATTTCCCTTTATCATGATTTTCGCCGTGTGTTTTGTGGCATGCAAGAATTGGGCCACCAGTTATGTAGGTTGTGATGATGTTGCAAAAATCCATGCAGGTTATTACGTTGGCAGCATCAAACAAATATTTAACGATGGTGATTTGATCTTCGATAAATAACGTTCAATGAGATTCTCGCTAAATTTTTATGTTTCAGCTTTTCTATATCATGCAAACTCATCATTTTGTCATTCAATCGACACTCAAAGTTCATCGAGCAAACTGAAGAGTAGAATTTGTCATCTCCTTTTTTCATAAGGAACAAGAAAGATAAAAAGAACTCTTGATTGAAATTCCTTTTTATCGTATTAAACACCCTCATCGTTTGAACAACTTACATCTAATGCTTAACACTTTCACTTCATTTGGGTAAAGAAGAAGTTTACTTTTACTCGTGAATTTATTCACATTCGCAATTTACTCTCATGAGAGAATGCGATGAAACACGAAGATATGAAGCTTCGCAAACGATGTTTTTAAATTATGAGCTTTTCCTTCTACCTTTCATACAAATTTTACCTCATACGTTCATCTAATTGGATTTGATTTCAAAATTGAAATAGATGAAATGAAATTTAAAATCAATTTACGATTTTGTTCAGTAACCTTGACCACAATTATTTTTTATGTGAAACCTCCCAAATACTTTTAAAAGCTTTGCAAAGGAAAAAATAAAATAAAAATATTTATTATTCTATTTATTCGTAATGGACATTTCTATTCTTTGCTTCAAGTCACAAAACAAATTCATCTCATTCATTGAAGGCCATTTACTTATATCCCCCACTGACTATAATCACACTCCGCTTTTTTCATAAAAAATCACATTAATAAAATACGATTATTCTCGATATTATTACTTTTCCTTTCTCTCCAATAAACTTTAAAGCTTTTCACCGAAAATCGTTTGTTTTCTTCTGTCGCTTTCATTTCCCACCAGAATTGAACGAGAATAATCCATGAGAATGGGAAAATTCTCGAAAATAATGAGATACAAAGCTCAATCGACTTCCTTTGTAGAATTATTCGTGAATGTGCTACGAATGGATAATCACAATGGAGAGTGAGAAGAGAATAAGCGAGACGTGCCGAGAACAGAAAGCGGGACGCCACAAATCAGCGACTGCTGAGAGAAAAGACGATAAGGCAAAATGTAAGTCTTGTGAATGAAGGGAAAAAAGAAAAGTCGGAAAAGCAGGAGAAGAAAAACCTTTCCTTTGAATGTTATGAAATCAAATGCTGCTGGCCTGTTACAAAAGCATATCATTTCGTTATATCAACAACAATTTCATGCTTTTTCTCTCACTCTCTTCTGCTCACATCGACTAAAAAGCTTTTCAACGTTGCAGCAAGGAAAAAAGCTTCTCTGCAATCATAATCGTACATATATTTTTCTTACGAGTGGGTGGATATGATGGGTGAGGCATAAGTAGAAAGCAACCACAAAGACATAAATATTTGTAATTCCATTTCAAGTCCTATAAACGACAAAGTATTTTGTTGTTATGTCATGAGCTTTCGCAGCGAAGGAAGAGGGAAAACTATCTAAGATTTGACCTCTCTTCTTTCAGGTCAATGCGACATTACTGCCAATCCTCAAACATGCACTTCTGGTTTTGCGATAGCCAACAATATCTTCTTCATCGTCGCTTTAAATACAAAAGAAAAATTTATTCTTAAGTGATCATGATTTCTTTCTTTTCTTCTTCAAAAATGAAACGATAAAACTTTTCTTTTCGCTCGTGCCAACTTGAACTTTTTTTTCCCATGAGCTCACGAAAATCAGTTTTTCTTCTCTTCGTCATTTTTTCAATGTATGTGTGTGTGTGTGTGTATTTGAAGCAATGATTTTTCGGCTTCGAGAACGAGAAAAATTCTTCTGTGCTTTCAGTGCTTTTTCAAGTTTCGCTTAGAATGGGCGATGTATGTGTGACGGAGAACTTTTCCTTGTTATTTGATTGTTGTGTGGTGAAAGTCGCGTAAGGTTTGAAGCAAAATATTGAAGAAAAAAAGTTTAAATTGTACTTTGCCATGTGATGTGTTTTATCTCGTGAGAAGAAAATAAATAAATAATAATAATAGTAATAATAATAATAAGACAAGAGTCTCAGTCAAGTCAAGCAAATTCCTTTCTTCCTTTAGTGGTGCTGACGCGAGCATGATTCAAATTCTTTTTCCGTCTTTTTGATTGAAGAAATTCCTGTATTATTATATCTTTTGTGACTTTTCCTGTGTTTCGCTAAATTTTATCTGCTTTGTAAGCAAATTTAAAACTCTCACAAAGAGTTTTTGTGTTTTCTTTTTCTTTTCTTTTTTTCCTTATCTTTTGTGACAAATTAAATCGGATTTGCGCGAATCTGTGCCAAGTTAAAATGCAAATATATTTTGGGATTTAATGCTAATTTAACACTTTTTTGTTGGTAAATTTTCAAAATGAAATTGAACAATACGAAAAAATTTCTTTCTTCATCTCGTGATTCAAAAGAAAAACTGGAAAAAGTGTCAAGTTAATTGGAGGAAATTCAAAAAAGAAAATGAAAAGAAAAGA
Source organism: Clunio marinus (assembly GCA_900005825.1). Taxonomy (NCBI): domain Eukaryota; kingdom Metazoa; phylum Arthropoda; class Insecta; order Diptera; family Chironomidae; genus Clunio; species Clunio marinus. Next base: position 604,618 of record CVRI01000067.1, on the reverse strand, counting down.
AAACTGCTGGGACTGCAGAATCAAATTTCAATTGCGCGGAAGTTTATTAAGTTTTTCCTCTGATTTCAAAGTTTTCAAGGATTTTTCTTTACTCTGTACAATTGAGAATCATCTTCAATTGTTAAGGAAAAATGTCATTGCCAACATAATTACATTTATTACAAATTATGTTAGCAATAAAATTCTCAACACTTGCGGGAATTTTCTTCTTTGCTTATTCGCTTCGAGACACTTTATCGATTCCCAAATATCGATATTGACTCGTCACTTGTATGACAGCTAAAGGAGCTGAAAAATGTTTTTTAAATTTCATATTCGTAAAAGCATTTTTCGCTTAAGAAAACTTTTTATGGTTTTCTCTTTTGGGTTGACATGAAAGAAAAATGAAGGAATAAGAAATATCTCATAAATCTATTTTATTGCCTTCGATATCGAGAGATCAAATATTTATAAAATCAATCGAATGGTCAAGAAGAACCAGTTTAATTGGGCCATTAGCATTCAGGGAAATAAATATGTTGTAATTATGTTTGTTCCATTTCCATCTACATACATAAGTAAAGAACAGAAACTTAATGTAAATATTTCTGAGATATTCATGCTACTATTCGTATTTATGTCTGTTCATAAAACACATCATTGTCAGTTACTCTCCCTTTTTCAAACATTTGTCATTCTTCTTTGAAAGCTTATTGAGTCAATAATGATTCTGGGAGCGTCTCGAAGCCTAAAAGGAAAGCCGTTGAAAATATAAATTATACATAAGTAAATTCTGCAGTGTAAAAAATAATAATTTAGTCTAAAAGATCTTCCTAGGCTTACCGACGTATATCATTCGTTTGGTGCCTCCGCGACTCTTCCTACTAACATTCCAAAGAAAACGAATAGAAGACAATTAGAATAAGAAGAAAAAAGAACTGAGAGGAAAACTTTTAAGTAGCACAAAAAGGAAGCTATAAGAAAGATTGATGAAAATAAAATAAAATTGATAAGACATGTAAAGTCTTACACATCTATAAATAATATAAAATAGATTACGAAAAACATTTGCGCTCAAGAGAAAGGTTGACATAAAGCAAAAGAAAAAAGACGAAAAATTGATTATTTGACGCAGTATCATTCGAAAGCTTACAGACTAAAGTGTCCCAGTAAAGAACCAGGAAAAAAATTGTTCAAAGAGAGAAAATAAATTTTTTTTGTTGGCATCAGAAAGTGTATCATCAGAAATTATCATAACAAGTTTTTTTGTGTCGTTTTTGCAAAGGGAGTTCTATTGGGACGAGAAAAGAAAATGCTGCTGATGCTTTCTCTCCTTTCTGCTTATTGTGGTCATGATAGAAATGGTTTTAGTGACAATTTGTGAGTTATTGTAGACACTCTGAAGTGGAATCGAAGGAAGAAATTTTCATGAATAGTTTTGTAGTTGTGATTGCTGCGTGGAAAAGAAAATAAGAAAAAGCGAGCTTTCGGTTTGAGGATTACGTCTTCTTCTTCTTACTATTTTGTGGATTATTAGGATTATTTCGCTTATAAGGTAATTTGAGTGTATTAAAGTCTCTTCCATTAAAAATTAATAATGGAGCTTACGCAAATGGAAGAGAAACTTTGATTGAAATTAAATAGCTTTTTCTTTTTCCATTTTCGTGCCAACATAGATAATAAATATTCTTTTGATATTATTTTCATAGCTTTAAAGGCTTCATAGATCTCAGTTTAGTTGTGAGTTTGGTGATTATTAAAGTCATTGTAAATAGCAGAAAAGAAATATAATTTGAGTTTTGTTTAAATAACCTGAAGTAAAATATTTGTTTACGTAGTTCTGTTGTTTAAATAAATTTATCATTCAATACATTTAAACGTCATTGAAATATATATTTTAGTATCTAAGTGTACTGTAAATGAATAAGAAATTGTAACAAGATATTCCCTCCAATTAATTTCAGAAGAATGTTAACAAGTTTCTAAACATTCTTCAAAATGAATTCAGGTTAATTTTACTTCAGGGATTTGAAGGCCTTCTGAATAAGTTCCAACTGTTCCTTAGATTGCTTCTCATTGTACGCAATTTGTTTTAATCGCATTGATCATCATCTAATAGCGCGGCCTGGCCTGCTTTCTTTTAATTTCATTTAGATGCTGAGTGTAGATAGCTTTTTGATTGTTCTTCAGTTGATCTTTGTAGTTATCTGAAATCTTTATTCAAGGCTTTATTGTTGTTAGTTCATAAGCGAAGACTTCGACATTATGTTGATTTATGAAATAATATGAATTCTGAAAGACGAAGAAAGAAAGAAATCTACAAGATGTTCACCGCGTGTTGACTAAAACTTTCCCATCGTCAATTTGATTTGATTCAATGAATGAATGAAAAACAGAGAAGAAAAGAAAATTGTTTTTCTTTTACCTTTCATTCTCTCTCCATTTCTTTTTCTCGTTTGAGAATATAAATTTTATAGACATTTTTCCAAGCGGAAAAATTGTTGAAAGAAGGAAAAAAAGGAAAGAACAGCTACGAAACCAAGCGAATACAAGAAAAAAAAGAAGGAAATATACTAAGATCTCGTTATTAAAATGGCAGAAGAATGAAAAGGCACCTAAGAACTGCGACGCCGTTCCAACTCTTTATTATAAACACAAAAGAGCTTTAGCATCCTCTTTCCTTGGGTTCCATTATACAAAGCACTTTAAACTTCAAGAGAATTTCTCATAATAATGGTAAGCTGAAAAGGATAACGTAACATTGACAGTTACTGATTCTTATTCATGAACCTCGTTCTCCATGTAACATAGTTGTTACGATCTCGAACATAATAAGGTCGTAGAAAATAATTGATTTTGCTGTTTTTCGTTTTGTGTGTCGCACATGTTGTTGGGATCTATTTCCAAGTCAGCATTAATATTCATGTCAATTTATATGACAACATTTTATCGGAAGCGAATCTATTGAACCCAGTTCGCTAATTAACAAACATAACTTTGTGATAAAATTGAGTGCTGTTCTCATTTTTCTCAACTTGAGAAAGACATTTTCATATTATAAATGCAAAACATGTAAAACCATTGTGCGAGTTGAAGCAATTTTGTAATTTGTTTCATTTAACAATTCAGCTCATGCATTTATCGGCTTTTGCGTAATGGGTGATGAAGTAAGGAAGAGCTTAGATATTACAGCAGTCAATGATGTTGATATATCATCATGGTAACAAGTGCATCTTATCATCTTTGACCCTCATAGATTAAACCTCAAGTTACGAGCACAAATAAAAGCTTTTCTTATAACAGCAGTCGTGATATTGAGAAAACATACATGAAATGTGACAGGATAATCTCAATCTTAATAAACATAAACGTAAAATCGGATCTTTTCTTTTTCCTTCTCATATATCTCTAAGTTGGCCACATAAATGACCGCAATACTCTTTTTCAGCCGACCCATGAGTTTGAAAAGCTTATTGAAGTGGAAAAAACGTTTTTCCTTCTTTATCGTCATCTTTATTTCTTCAAAGATCGAAACAAAAGGTTTAACTACACCACTGCTGATATTAAATGACTACAGCTAGTAGTCAAACTGCTTTTTAAACACTATAAATGAACAAACGGAAACAAAAACAAAAACTAAGAAAGAATTTTCTTTCATAAAGGAAGAAGCGAGTAAATATAAATAAATGGTTGTGAAAGGAAAGCAGAGCTCGGAAACGAGACAACCTTTGCAAGCCGTCAGTTGCCTTTTCTCAGCCAACAACATTCATGAATGACAACAAAAGCCTTCTGCAAAATAAAATTCTCTCTCCAATACTGCATAATCGCCTCAAAAATTTTCATCTACAATGAAAAAGGGACCCAAAAAACATCGATTTCATGTATCAACAATCTCTGCAGAAAACCATTGTGCTTCGATTTCCTCACTCTTCGGTCAACCTCTCAACATTCCTTTTATTACGCCTGTCCATTTAGTCAATTTAATTGATTATTTTTATATGATAAAAATTCTTTTTCCATTCATTGATTTTGAAGGAATGGAAAAATATTTCAAGATGTGCTTATCTGCTCATGATTTAAACTATTCATAAGAATCTATTGAAGCTTGCTTGACAATGCATTATTTAAGTGCTTCACAAGAACTTTTAATTTATTAATTAACTCACGTACAAGATGAAAGAAGAACCAAACTAAAGTTATTGATTTTGCAGTCTTTAACTTTTTTTTTTTGCTCGATTAATATCATCAACGATGTCATGTCAGCAGCAGCAGTGCCAGCAGTTTATTGCAAGCGTGAATTTGTATTTTATTTCATCTGTTCTCACTGTCGTTAGATACAAGTTGTATCATCGTATCGTTTCTCACAAATTACCGAAATTGACTCGCATCCTTCGCAGCTTGCTTTTGCAAAGGCACATTATGCACACATGTCGTAGAAATTTTTGTATCATGACCTAGGGTTTCGCGGTGTAAGGAAAAGGAAAGCGCTTACATCACCAAACATAAGAAGATTTTCTTTCTTTTTGTTCTCATGAACAATTTCTTTCTCATCTGTCGGTTTTCGTTGCTTTTCACCACAAGATGAAGGAAAAAAATCGCTTTTCCTGTGGAGTTTTAGAGATAACAACATGATGATGTGTGTAAACTTAATAAATGTAGGCGTGCAAATGAGCGCTCTTTTCGCTTGTCGCTTTTCTCCCTTCTTCACATTGTCTTTGGAGGATTTTTATTTTTCAATTTGCTGTCAAGTTTTTCTTTCCTTTTTTTATTTAAAAAAAAGCAACCAACAATCTTAGTGGGGAAAAAAATTCTTTTTTCATTTTTTGTGCTATTTTACGATGACACAGCGCGAGAAAAACGGTTTTTTAATTTTGTTCTTCCTGGCCGTCATTCGAGTGTATGACTTTCATGAAAGGCTGCTGTTGTTAATCGGGGTTGAACTTTTAAATTTTCTTTTATCTTTTTTTCGGCGAAAAATTTTTTTCATTATGGAATTTTTGCAGCGTGTTTGAGTTAAAGTTTTGTTGTTTCATGTTGACTTTTTGACTGTTTAAAGTGAGATTATTAATGGCTTACACAATTTTTCCCAGATCAATAAACATGTCTAAATTGTCCAAAAAAATCTGGGTCGTTAAGGTCAAACGAGGTAATTTTCTTTCGACATGTGAATTATAGGCTTGTGACCTGAAACTATAAATTGGTCATTAAACTTTGATAATAGTTTTTGCTTGTCGAAAGATTGGGTTGTGCTAATAGTCTGAAAGCATCTGCATTATTCTCTTACAATACTTTCATTAAAATTTAATTAATTTGATTAATTAACATCACCTGGCAAGGAATCTTAACTTCGTTTTCCCTTTACCGGCATAAGTATTTACATAATTTCATTTTCACACATATCACGATCGTAGGAAACGCTCCCATTTCTCACACTATACCTCCAATTATTAGCAAAAAGCAGTCATCGTGCGTACGTAAAATTCATTCATCATCATTCGTCCCTCTTTCCTCTCATTCATCGCCTTTAAGAATGACGAGATTGTGTTGAACCTCAACTTTTTTTCTCTAAACTTCCTTCTTCAAATGATTTGTAGCAATTTCTAGAAACGTTTAAGTTTCTTGCACAACAGGAAAAGAAAACGAGCGAAAAAAAGTTGAAGCAAAGTCCACCAGGAATGTTATGAAAGGTCACAGAACAAGTATCAACGACAGAAGATGTGTAATTTACAATAAATATCAAGTATAAGAGAAGACAGAAGAAGTGTGAAAAGCGAACCCCGCCCAGTTCAGGAGTATGTTATTGGAACATTTTGTAAAAGTGGAATTTGTGTCACAACATTACACGATGAACTTACTTCATTTCTTAGGCTGCTTACAGTGAATGAAAAATAGACGACAAGAAAACGATATGAACGGAAATATTATTTTTTTGCTCACGTATTGAAAAGGAATTTCCGTCTTGGCGCACGACACGCTAACATCACATTTTCACTGATTACAATCAAACAGGGATATGATTTTTATGGCATTCCAAGTCAATTTCCGTTGTTCGGTTTATGGTTTTGTTTATTAGAGTGTGAGTGAAAAGAAGGATGACTGCTGATGCTAATGAACAATCAAAACGATGTTTAATGATTCACAAAAATATTCATTAAAATATTACGTGGAAATTATAGTTTTAATGAAAAAGAAAAGCTTTGAAAAATATGTAATTAAACTTTTCTATTTTGAAATTAAGATGTCGCTGCTAAATGGAAAAATGGAAATGTGAAAATGTGGTCCATTGATTCTGCGCGCTTTCCAGAAGATTTCCGATCCACAACATTCCACCCTCGTTGTCTTATCAAATCAAAACAATTGGCGTGTTCGCCTGGAAATATGTCGTGGTTGGAAAATGAATGGAATGAAAATCTTCATGTCACATTCAGCATCCGCCAAATGTTGCAAAGGGAAATCCTTAAAGTGAACGTGAAAAGTTTTTCTGCGAGGATTTTCTTGTGGAAATTGTGAATTAAAAAGTGGTAAAACATTATAATTAACAATATCAGCAATAGCTGAATCATTTGTGATTGAAGCGAAGTGAATTTGATGTGATTTTAATCGATTTCATGGACAATTTAATGATTTTCTCTCATCACTTCGAAGTGAAAAAAGATTTTCGAAAAAAGTTACACCATCCGAATCTTCTGTGTGTATGAGTGTACATTTGTGTTTGTAAAACTGATCTGATGAATTGAAGGAAAAAATGTTTATTTTCATCTTTTTAAAGGATTGATCCTGAATTGTCAGAAAATTGATTGATGTGCCTGTGGTTGAATGAAAATTTTAAGTAATTGATTTTCATAACATTCATCTCGTTATCATTTCAAGAAAAATAAATGGATAAAGATTTTCATTTCGAATTGAAAAACGCACCCATCCACCCACCTAATTTCGAAACAACACATCATTTAAAAGTGGTTTCTAGAGAAAAGAAAGAAAAAAAAGAAATTTATCTACACCCCAGTCGATTGTGTTATCAGGAAAAATCTTTCAACTTAATTTTCATTACTTTAAATTCCTTTGATAATTCCCTTAATTAAAAATATATTACGTTACTTCATAGGAACGTTTGAACATTGCAAAATTTTGTATCGTCCAATTTAATGAAAAATTAATGAATGGAAAAATGTCAAGCGAAAGATGGGATCGAATGGAAATTTGATGGTTTCCTCGAGATGGTATCTTAAAATAGTTTTCAGTCTTTAAAAGCTCGCACATGAAAGTTCATTTTGTAATTTTAAAGCTTTTGAATTTAATCTTCGAATGATGAAGTCCATTTTCGAATTGTGTAATGTGTAAGTGAGTGTATGTGTGTGTTTGTGTGATGTTGTATCAAAGAAGGAAAATTTGTAACATTTATCACTCCTTCTCTCTCTCTTTTTTCCCCATCTCAATTGAACCTCTTGAAGTCATCAAAGAGTCAGAAAAGCAAAAATCCTCCGAGCGACAAATTAACTGATAAATGAATTTTCTAATATTATTTGAACGTGATTTTTCTTCTCAATGTTTTTGAGGTTCTTTTATGATTTTTCTAACGGTGTTTAAATTGTTCTTATCACCTAAAACCTCAGAAAAGTTAAATTTAGAAAAATATCATCTGCGAAATGATGATAAATGGAAAACGATACAAAAGGGAAAAGCACCTCACGTGTGTTGGTACAGTAGTAGATGCTGCTACTGTGTGCTTGTTTGTGTGCGTGTGTTGAAGGTTTTTCTTCCTTCTTTTATCCGTTTTTCGAAAATCACAAATCAAATACATACAAAGTGGGTGTGTTTGTTGCCTTAAAAAAATTATCCAAAAAGTAAAAATGAAGTTTCTGACTTTCCCGTTCATCGAAAGTTTATTAAGCAATCGTTGTTAGATTACACGACAACATAAAGTGGAAATCACATCAAATTTGCTTCGAAAAATATCAAAATTTAAATTCTTCATGTTCACAAACATTTTGCTTTGTGGAAAATCCAAAAAAAATGAAAAGTTTTTGAAATTTCGTACGATATTTAGATAGAGAAGGAAAATTATTAGACAAAAATTATCTAATATAATAATCGAGAGTGAAAGAGCGGAAACAGTTGTCAGCACTCATCGCTTAAAGAACAATAAATCTAATTACATTTAAATTAATTTATCTCCTTTTGAAATATAAAAGAAGAAAACAAGAAGAAGAAGAAGAAAAAGTTTATTAAAGAATATTTATCCTGAAGGAAAAAAAACCCTTAAAGACTTAAAATTGAACTTCTCACTGGTTGAGAACTCATTGGAGAATATTTAGAGCAATAGTAAAAAGAAAGAAAAATGGGAGCTAAAGGTAGTGTGGAGGCAGCTAAATTAAATGCAGATAACTGGGGACATTTGGAGGTACGTATCAATCCCCAACCATAATTCCTCGTGATGTCTGGATTCTTACCAACATTAAACCCAAACACGATTCTTTTACCGTGCACCTTCAATAAATATTTTGCTACTTCGATTGCACCTTCGATTAGCTTCTACTTTCCTTATTTTTTCTTCTCATCCTAAATCTTCATCTTCCACCCATTCCCGCATACTGACTGGAAGTTATTACATGTTTCTTTTCTTGCTCGCCCACCTTTTTTTTTCTTCAACTTCTTTCTGTGTCAAAAGAGAAAAAATAATTTTTGTTTGTTTCTTTCTTATCCTGTAATAAAATAAATTTTTATGAACTTTTATCAAAAAAGAAAGAAGAAGAAAATTAAAGAGTTTCAAATTGGCGTGTGAATTTGAAATTATTCTTAATCAATCCCTCAAAGACTTTGGGATGAGATAATGTTGATATTCCATTTTAGTCGATTTAAAAAATTTACATATTTAATCATGCATTAGACTTGTAATTCTTTTGATCATAAGGAAACTCATGAGTTTCATCTATTTAAGCTAAAGTGTAAAGTAAACTTTGTTACGTTATGGAAGTGATTATCTTCATGTATGCACAGATCTGTGCTAAATAAAAAATGATTTTAAATCGTGCTGAAATATTCTGCATCAAACAAATCAAATAAAGTCTTACGTTAGATAATGTGATTAGCTGCATATAGCGCGCCAGTGGCATCAGCAATCAAATCTACGTCTTTCATCTAATATTTACTCAAACGAACATTTTTATTTTATTTCTTCTCATGCGGAGGAAACGAAATGTCTCATTCATCGGTGAAGAAAAGACAGAAGAAAATAAACTTCGCCCCGAAAAGAAAATCATTTACTTCCGATGATGTTGACGAAGCGCCGCTTCCACTATCAACCGAATGAGAAGCAAACTTGGGCATTTATTTCATGTCGTCATCTTTCCACTCTTAATCATCACATATGCAGTGTGTGTCTCTTGCTATTTTTATTGTCATTTTGACAATCTCTTTTCTGTTGACATTCTCCTAACGGGGGGTTTTGTCCACATGTGATGGACACTCGTTCGTGCTTTCTTTTTTAACGCACGCAATCTCAAAGACGTTTCACTATGCTATGCATTGTTGTGTGTTTACGACTACACATCAATTATGAATGAGATGAAAAATCTATTTTCAGATTACTTCTTTGAGTAAACGTTCCTTGACAAAAGAGAGAAATAAACTCTGAAGTTCAATAAGAATTTGAGCGTCGATTGGGCGTTGCTTTGTCATGAGATTGTCTTCCAATTAAGCGCACGGTTGTGCAATGCTTGAATGATAAAACAACGCTCGAACGACGACGATAATTTTTTTATGTTGTTTCTGTTGTTGTTGTGAAGATTTTTGATGTAATAGAAGAAATAGTTTTAGGTGTAGTTCAAACGACTTTTATTGCTTGCTTACAGTTTGTTTTATCATTTTTCTTCTTCTCGTCACACGTAAAATTTTGATGCTTAGTCTATCGTGGACCGCAAAATACATTGGTTCGTTTCGTGTTTATCGCTTTCTTTTTTTTTTTTTTGTTTCTTCTTAAACTTTATCATCATCATCATCATCATCATCGTCATTGAATTTTCAGTTTGCTCTCATCAGTGTGTGTTCATCAGAATTCAATTTAAAGTGCCATAAATCAAATTATGGGTAAGAAGGAAAAAAAAAGTCGATGTGCCGGAGAATATACTTTACTTGCCAGCATAAATGTGTATACACGCACTACGGTGGTTACGTTTTCCATTAAGGAAATTAGAATGAAATTCCCAAGGGATTATTGAGTTGCAAAACGGCGAGAAGTCAAATCGATCAGAAAAACCTGAAGTGACCGGAAAATAGGCCAACAGTGAGGAAAAACCGCCGAAGCGAAACTCACCATCTACCGCCAATTTATTTTTCATTTAACTTCCCAATCGATAATTTTCCTCAATTTTCTTTCGCATCAACCAAAACATTTCGATGAATGAAAGAAAAACGAAAAGTTTTTCATCACAAAACAAATAAATAATTTCCTCGTTTTTCATCATGAACCATGATAGCTAATGAATGAAAATAAAGCTCTGATTAGTTTTGTGTTTTTATTTATTTATTTAATCATTTTCCATTCATCAATATCTACGATTTCTTGTGTTGTTTTTATTCTCTGTTAATGAAGCTTTTAAAACTCTTCAATCATGTAATTAAAAGTTTCACACATTCATTCATTTAATGTAAGAATGCGATGAAGAAATTAAAATCTAAAAATGATTTTCTTCAAGACGGTCATAAGAAATTTCTTCTGACTTAAGCTGACAAAACTTTTTTTTGTGTTATCGAGATTGGAATTATAATCGGCTTAAATTTACTTCTCTTTTGTCTTTTCTTAATTCAATCTTTTCTCTTCACACCTACAATGAATGTGTTGTTTAAAAAGAAAACAAATATCACAGCTACACACATTTTTACTTTTGCTTTCTCATAATCATCTAAAAATCTTGTAAAAAGTAAAATTCATGAGAAAAATTTTTATTTATGTATTGCTGTTCTAATAGACTATGAGCTTATAGATTTATTGCCATCATGTCGGTGAATTATTGCTCGCTTTTTCAGTTTTCACTCTGCTTGATTGATTTCACTAGGAAAATATTCTTATGTTAATGTGAAAATGAGAAATCATTCCAGAATCATCAAAGGATCGTCAAATGACATTAAATTAAATTATAAAGTATTTTATTAACTTTTCTTTCATCATTTCTCTTTCTTTGATGTTAACAGCGAGGCCGAAGTAGTCAATACGGCGGATATCGTCACAATCAACGGTCACAATCGCTAAATAGAGGACAGGCCCTGTCTCGTGCTGACGTGGGCGTTGGAAGTGGAATGTGGTGACACCAAAGTTCCTCAGGTAAATAAGCCATTCCCTTCATTAATCTTCAGTCACTTATGTGTGTGTCTTTGAAGGAGGTCAATCGGGTTGTCCAAGCTGTGCAATGGGAAACAAACTTAGCTGCTCATGTGCACCATTAATGCGAAAAGCTTATCGTTACGAAGACTCACCATGGCAAACTGGTCGTCGACGTGATGGCCATCTCCTGAGGTGAGATTCAATCTTAACTTTCAACTCATCTTTTCCAATGCTTCTTTTCCTTCTATCGATGATTTCTCATACTTAATTCATTCAATGATGAAGTTTTTAAATGAACATATATTGTCAGAGCATCACAAGAGAGATTTCTTAGTTGCTTTCTCAAATAACAAGAAAAAGAAAAGTTTAATTATTTATGCAATGTGATTCTTGTTAGAATGAAGTCGAAAATAGCTTTTTCACTCTTTATCACTTTCAAAACATGAATGGCGCCCGCTTTCATTCATTTGCTCTTTTATTCATCATTACGGCGAAAAGTTTTCGCTTTAAGAAAGAAAAGAATCGACAGACGAATAAATAAACACCGAAAAAGAAAGAAAACCCAAAAACAGCTTTTCCCACTTCCAATTAATGAAAGCTCAACACATATGTATTTTTAATTAAGTCATGAAAATCACTCATCACAGGATAGAATTTCAAGCAAAGCTATTTGGAAAGGGAAAACACCGAAAAACAACATGAATGGGTTGAAAATGAATGCAAAAGTTGTGTTAGGAAAATATTTGGGTAAATTTTTCTCTTTTTTTGTTTTTGATTGTTGAACTCATTTTGAAAGCTAAAGTTTCAAGAGTTTTGACGTCAAAATTCGTTTCCAACTCTCTCATACTGTCAGAATCAATACCATTTTTCATCACTTCAACTTAAGCGACATTTCATTCAAAATTTAGAGCTTTTTCAAATTTCAATTCTGATTACATTTCATTGTTTTTGCTAAGTGATGCTTGTGTGAGGTGACCTCAAATTTTATACCACTGTCACTCATTTCCAACCACACATGCGATGTGAAGATCTTCTTTTCCACCCACAACTTATACATTTTTAAAATGATTAAAATTCAAGAGCATATCATTAATTCTTGAATTATTGAGAAAAAGAACGAAAAGATGTTCTGACATCTCTTGATGCGTGAAAACATTTCGATTCGTGACTTCCATTTTCAATTCAATTGATTCCCGTAGTTTCATTATTCTTATTGACATGCTTCCAAGAAGTTTTAAGAAATCTTCTGTCGTTGAAACTTTCTCACATCTCACATGATTGCCCTGAAGTATTTTCTCTTTACATTTCATTCAGTTTCATTCTCTGGTATGTAAATAAATATCAAACAACGAGTCAATTATTTATTCACCAATCAAAATGAACCTCCAAACAAACAAATAAATAACAAAACATATTTTAAATTGTTTATTGTTGATGCTGCTGACAGGTTCAATTTTTAAACGTTGAATGTTAAAAAGCTTTCGTGAACGAGTATTTCTTTCTGCTGTTCCCTGTAACTGTAATCACATTTACAAAGAAACAAAGCAAAGAAAATTCTTTCTTCTTTTGTTCTCCTGGCATCTTTCTTTCCTTTCTTCTTTCTTTTTGGTTCGATTTAAATATTATTAGTGTATTCAGGTTGTGGGCGGAAGTGTTCCATGTCGCTGCGAGTGGTGCTGGGCAAGTGAAATGGCAACAAGTCTCTGAGGATCTTGTGCCCGTCAACATAACTTGCATACAAGATTCACCCGAATGCGTGTTCCACATCACGGCGTATAACAGTCAAGTTGATAAGATACTCGACGTTCGACTTGTGCAACCGGGTAAGCTCTCTTTGAAATTCTCTTTCTTTCTTTCTATGAATCACCCAGAGACATGTGTCATTAATCACTCTTTATTCACCCCAACTTCCGTTTCTGACATATTTTAGGCACACGCATTGGACAAGCATCAGAATGTTTTGTTTACTGGAAAGATCCAATGACAAATGACACCTGGGGCTTGAACTTCACATCACCCATCGATGCTAAGCAATTTAGGGAATGCTGTGTAAGTGTAGACAAAACTTTTTCCATCTCTCTTTCTCTCTTTCTCTTCTTTTCCTTCCTTCCTTCCTTTCTTTAACATTCATAAATATATGCATAACATGCCATTGTGAATATGTTACGTTAGGTTACGTTTTGTGATAAGAAAAAAGAAGAAATTTTCTTTCTTTTTTTATTCCTATTTGCAAAGTTTTCGCATGATTAAATAAAAAAGTAGAAAAGAAAATAAGAAAAATTAGTAACACGATAATGATTAAGTAAGAAAGTAATTTAAATTCTCATAAGTTCAAATTTATCACCAAAACCAAATCATTCACTAATTACATTCAATTAAAACCAGTCTGATTTATTTCAGTCGCCATCATTCAAATTCTCACGTAAGGCGTCGTCAAGTTATTCACTTAAACTTGACCCACCTGGCAAGGGAAAGGTGAAGCCAAAGCGTAAGCCTTTAAGCACACCAGCAAGTCCATCGCGTGTTCGCGAACCGCAATGCACGTGTATGACGGCTGAACAATATGCTCGTATCAAGGCTCAAGATCCACGCTATCGAGGTAAAAGATTTAGTCTAGGAAATTTGATAAGTAAGAATGAAATTTAATGGCGAAATAAATTCACAAACAACAGGTTCTTCCACTTTGCCGCGCCCAACATCAAAAGCAACCGAAGCTGATTTAATAAGATCAGATAAACCGACGACAGCTGCGTCAACAACATCGCTTTACGACAATGTCACATCAAGCAATCAAGGACAAGGTCAGTTGGTCACCAACCCTCAGATTGTGACTTGCCGATTATTGTTTGTTTGATAGTATTTAGCAAAGGCGAATTTTCGTTTTTCTACTTTCCTTCTAGAAGCTTTGCAACGTCAGAAATCAGACACAAGTACAATGACTGTGACAGCGTCTGTCGGTACACAACAAAATCACATCGGTCTACAAATAAGTCAAGATGATGCGAATGATAAGCAAACGCAACGTGAAGAGACGTCAAAATCGGAAGGAACGCAAGCTGGTGGTACACTTCAACATCAAAAGCAAACAGTGAAGACATCAATTTCAACTGGAACTGGCACACGATCAAAAGACTACAATGAGAATATCATGCACGACCATCAGATAACCAGCAGTAAACGCAATAAATCAAAAAGTACCGAAGATATGAATGTCGATTCGGGAACATTAAAGAAAATGTTGAAACCATTACATGGTGTTGAAAGTCCTGTTACGTCACCTGAAATGGGTCGAAGACGTTACAATTATTACAATGCAGCTACAAACACTGCTCCACATGGACATCAACATATTATTCACAATAGTCATATGCTTAATAACAACTCAATGTCACGTCAGTCAAGTCAATCATCACGATTCTCAGGTTCACGGTAAGTTTGCTGCTTCATTTAATTATTCTAATTTCTAAACATAATGAGATTAGACTTCTTTAAACAAAAAGAAAAGCTTTTTCATTATAATTGAAAAGTTTTATGTTGAAAAAAATATTCAAAAAAAAAGTTCGATTTGCGCTATGAAAATCGTTAAAGTTCGCTTTGCAGGTCGTCACATGAAATTGGGCGCGGTTATCAGCCACGTGGGCTGTACTTAGAATTAGAAAAAGATCGTTGTGGGTTGGAAGGTTCTCCGCCATCCGACAACGTTATGTTTGATAATCAATGCTATGCAACCACGCCAAGGTAGTCGAATGTTCATTAAACTCACATTAATTACAACGAATTTTCGTTTTTCAAGCTCCAGTAATGGGAATTCCGATCAGGATCAGCCCGGTTACGGCACGAGAACAGGCAACCGCCATCAACATCACTCACATCAACCGCAAACTAATGTGACGCCCACACCCGGCTCGCCTACTTCTCGCCTTCTTTTGGAGTACGAAATGCATTTACGCAACACATTGGCAAAGGGAATGGATGCTGAGTCTTACAGCCTTCACACTTTTGAGGCTCTTCTATCACAAAGTATGGAAAATTTGGGTAAATTCAAAGTTCCCTGACCGTCCAATGAGTGTTAATTGGTGCTTTATTCTTTTCAATTCTGTTTTCAAAAACTTTTTCTCGCTCTCTCACACACTCACTCAATCATCGTGGATTACTTACACGATCGAAAATAAATAAAATCCAAAAAATAAAAATTATTCCTCCCTGCACATTCGGCATCAAAATTTTGATCAATTTCTCGTAGAATTGGCTGAAAGTCTTCCGGCATCTCAGCGGTCACCTTATCCAACCAGACGACGTAAGGGATCTTTGACCACGAATTCATATTTTTCGACATTTTTATTTACTCAATTTATCAACTTTTTTTCATAATTTTCTCTTTTCTTTCTTGTTTTCCTTTTTCTGTGTTTTTAGGAGCATCCGCAAGTGCCAAATCTTCAACCTTACCTTTGCCACATCGCTTGAATGTTGAGCGTCCTTATGTACCGAAAGAGCGTGAACGAGATGGTTATTACAGGTGATAATAATAAACATTCCTTAATATCTTTACAAGCTTCTTAATAAACACTTCTCATTGTAGTGATCGTAATGAATTGATTCGTGAACGAGAACGTGAAAGAGAGCGTGACAGAGGATACTTAAGTGATCATAATTCTAGGTAAGTTCGCTTCAAGATTCATAATTTGTTATTAACAAATGCTTTTAGTTATTCAACATCACGTTGTGCTTCATGCATTGGTGAATCGGCAAGAGCTCAATGGTTCCGTCACTCGGATGGATGGCGTTCTGGAAGTTCAACACTTGGATCTGGAACGAATTTAATATCACAAGGGACGGGTCACCGTCGTTCGCCATGGGATTCTTTGCCATCGTTGAAACAAGATGGCTCGCTTAATGACTCAGGATATAAAAGCAATCGGGCTGATTCCTTTGAACAACGGTTAGAAACAAAAAATAATCTTAAACTACCTTTTTAGTCTTCTTCATTCCTTCATTGCCTCCCTTGAGTCATAAATCTTAAATTAAAAAATTTCTCATCTTAAAATTTTCTTAATTTATCTTAAGAATGTCAGAAAGAAAAATCTTTTCTCCATTTTTCATTAAACAGAGGCGTATTTGACCGTCAAGATAGCTTAAGATCTGATTATTTGAGTGATCGTGAAACACGTTATGGCATTGTTCAGCAAGCTTCCATTGATAGCACCGATTCCAGATTGTGTTATCTCACATCATCCGAGGTTAGTGAAATTTAACTTATTTACATGTTTATGATGATGGAGAAAGTTTCATTTTTCATCTCCACATCATCTTATCAATAAATATCTAATTTAAGTATTGAGACGAGAGAAAATGTTACATTTTTGCATATACAAACAAAGAAATGAATTTTCTTCATGAAAAGTTTTCTAGAAGTTTGAAATATGAGAAACAAAAGTTGAGTTATTCAATTTCAATTCCCAACTCTTGATAATAAATATAAATTGAAGAAAAGTCAGAGAAAGAGTTTCAATGAAGATAAGAAAAGTTAACTGACATGAAGGAACTCAACATAGTTGCTGAAGTGAATGTTATCAACCTGAAATTGAAATTCTTTCAACAAACATAAATAAACAATTTCACTTTAAAGTTTTCCTTAGATGCTCATATGTAAATAAATTAAGTTTATTTTTAGAAACTCTTTTCAAATAAAATTGAATTCTAAATTGAGAATTCAAATGCATACAATTTATTGAGAGTTATCAGAAGAAACTTTCTGAGCTTTCTTTTCAAATGCAGAAAATGTGCAATTCAGTTAAAACCGAACTTGAGTTTCCTTTGAAGTGTAAAGATTATCCTTTTACAAAGAAACTTCTTTACATAAGTATCTTAAAATATTCATTAAACATGAATCTACATAATTAAATTGAAACAAGTTGATATTCATAAAGCATTAAAGTTATTCAAATCTTATTCCATAGTTGAAGCATTTGCACTCGAAAGCAAGTTGATTAATGAACATTTTATGATAAGAGTATTTGCAAAGTTTTATAAAGAGGAAAATTTAATATGCATTTAACTATTTAAATACCTGCTAACGACTGCAAATTTTCCTTCACCTCAACAATGAAAATTTTAATGTAACCGACACAATACTTAAGGAACGAACGTGGAAATTCCATAAAAAGAAAAGCTTTAAATGATAAATAACGACACTTTTATTTACACTTACACACACGTATTTTAATTAAAATTTTTAATGGCTTAGTGAAAAGCTTTTATGTATTGTTTTCATCAAGCCAAGATCTCAGACCTAAATAATTTGCGGAAAGAAAATTGAAGCAGTTAAGCTAATGGAGAATGGAAGAAGAAAGAAAAATTCGTCCTTTAACCTGATATTACTCTTCATTTATAAATATCCATCTAACTAGTTATGATTACAACTTATGTTTATCCTTCTTATCCTTCCTTTCTCTCTTTATGATTCGTAAATAATCACATTATTCGATATAAACGAAAAAACGATTTATTTATGATTTAATTAACGACGAGTGATGCTTGAAAATGCCAAACCTTTATCATCATTTTCTTCATCCCTCAATGTTCGTTTAGCCTTCGATTCATTTATGTAAAGATCACACTACCCCACCAAAAGTTTGGGAAGAAGTGAAACGAAGATAAAAGAAAAACCCTCGAACCGTAAAACTTTACGCCTTAGTCAGGCATTCACTGAAGTGCTACGAAATGTTCGACGCTTTTCCCGTCGTTCTTCCCAGTTTCGAAATAAAAAAACTCGTTCTGTCTGTTTCCCTGTTTTGTTTATTTCCTAATATCGACCCGTTGATGTTCACAAAATATTGCCTTAGGGCCAAACGAAAGGTTTTAATAGGAAAATGAATCTCTTTGTGTGTATGTAAAAAAAAGATAGAAAATCCCAATGCAACTAAAGTTGATTTAAAAAATTCCACAATGTAGTGAAGCAATGGGGATCAACACATGTGGCTCTTTTAAATTCTCAAACACATCCCCAAAGTTGGGATTCTAAAAAAGGAAATATAAGAAAAGTTGAAGCTGCCACAACAAGAAAAAGATTCAATTGAAAGAGTAATCAATTTAATTTAATTTCCAACCAACTAGTCGCCAACATCAGATTCAAACATGAAATTTTCTCCAACATAAATCAGAAGTTTGGTAGCTCAAGATATCAAAAACAAAAGCTTTTCTTTAATGAAGAACGTGTTTGTTATGATGATGATGTTGATTAAAATTGGGTCGTTCGTTGAGACATTTTTAGCTTTCACATAAGCTCAACTTGGAAGTCTAAAAATGAACCAAGGAACTTATGCAATGACGTATATTTAAACATGACAAAAGAAATCTGAACATTTTATATTTGCTGACAAAAAAATTCCCATGTGAAAAGTTGTCAAAAACTTTCTCAATTCTCTTCTAAACTTTGTCATCGTCTAAAAGTAGGCTAAATCAATAAGACAATCAACCGCGAAGGATTTCAATATTTAGCGATTTATTTCCTTCCATTTTTTTGTTTTTTGTTAACATGTGTGCAGTGTACGTCATCAACAGCTTCACATAGTGCTTGATTTATTTATTTACGTGTCATTTTATGGGAAAACTCGTGAAGTAAAATATTTCCGACTTAAACAGATTTAATGTGCTGATATTGGTGAATTTTCATTATAAGCAATAAATAAACACACACGCGATATGAGAAAAAGGAAAGCAATTAATATTTATACTTCATTTTCATTTGAAATTTTCCATAGAGATGATTAAAAATTTTAATAATGACGTCACAAGATTACGTACGTTCTTATCGTAAAATAATGAAAAGTTGAAGTTGACGTAACAAGCGAACATTTCCATGGAAAAATTTAGCATCGCGTGAGAGTCTCATGGTTTGTGATTCTGTAGAGTATCCGAAGTTCATGTAATCACCTTCCTAGTCTTCTTACAAGCCCATAAATTCCAATAATAATCGTTTTAACCTTTGTAGCAACTCATGTAACAATTAAGACCACCCTTAACATCTTGAAAGACTCACCATGGCAATGAACCATTTCACTTTCGTGTCATGCTTCTTATGGCGATTCCTATCGAATCTATTATATTTTCGCCTTGCCTTTCCTTGTTATTATTGTTGTTTTCCTTATGTCTTCATTAAATATTAATTTGTAGCACTCGATGAAATGTAAACGTGAAAAAATGTGAAAAAAACTTTACTTCTCCATCTTTACATCGTTCAAACTTCAGATGTACAAAAACGAACGGATACTTAGAATTGCTATAAAAAGGAATGAAATTTTAACTTTCTTGTGAGAAAAGAGATTGTTGGAATGAGGCACGAAGGCCAAGAATTACGGGCAAATGAAGTAAAAAAAAAGTAAATATCCTTTTTCCTGTCAAATATGTGACAATCATACAAACAACATCATGAAAAAGGAAAAGTGAAGATTCAATGCAAACATCAAGGAGTGAAGTTGATATTTGTGTCGCGACAAAATGGCATATTTCGTTTTAAAAGAATAAAAAAGCAAATCTTATTCCCTTAAATATTTCCCAGAAGGCAGCAAAATTCTTATTTCTTCTTTTTTCCTGGGTAGATATAAATACATTCGTACATACTTACTTACATATATTAGAATCGAGGAAAAAGAAATTGCTTCAATTTCACAAAGTATAAAGAAAAACGTTTCTCCAATGCTTTCCGTTCCTTCGAGGTGGATAAATAAAAAAAAGTAAAGAATTTTATTTTGACGCTCATGAAGCTGCAGGGTGGGATTTGCAAGGTTGACAACCAAAAATGAATAACATTCAGTGTTCCATGTCGTCTTGCTTGAGTGTATACGTCTAAATAAAATTGTGTCATCGCTTATGGAGCGATTTGTTAAGAAAATAAAGAAAGCATCGCTCGAATTTAAACGACACAATGATAAAAGAAAAGTTCCTTCTAAAAATGATTCTTTTTGAATGTTTAAAAACGCTTGGAAATGCGCGTAAAAAGATATCGCGTGGGAGTTTAAAGCGGATTTTAACAATAAATATATTAGACGTTGTTTCTCTAAAGAACAGGCAGACCATGTATAGAGTCTGAGATTAACTTTGATAAGCTCTAATAAACGTCATTCAATTGATGTAATTCCCAAGCACAAGCAATTTTTATATTTCAATTACAATCAGATGCTCTTTGTTCACGATGTAGAATGAAATGTATTTAGTCATCCAAGAGCTACATATTTACAACAATGATGGCATGGCAGTAAAAGAAGCATCAGCATCAGCGACAGAAGAAAAGAATTATTCACGATTAATGTTTTTAAAGTGAATGAGAGTCAGAGAAAAGAAGAGATGGAAGAATGAAAAGGCTGGATGATAAGAATTAACAAAATTCATGATGAAGCTTTAAATTTTGCCGCTTCCAATGAAAAATAATTCTGCATGAGCTCAGCAAAAAGCGGTAAAAATAACCCAAAAATAATAGGTTTCTTGTTATGTTAAACGTATGCTACATGAAAATTGATACGAGCATAAAGCCAACAAAAAGCTATGACGAGATATTCAACCCCCTCCAGCTTCTTCTTACTCCTCATCATTCCATTAATATTTTTCCAATTTTATACATATTTGACTTCGTCATAACGTCGAATACGTACATATTTGTGTGCATGAAGTTGAGAAATAAATTTCTAATATGTAACTAGGCAACATTGCCCACCAACCAACCATATTAATGGCGAATTTACCACAAGAATTCCTCGTCAACTGTTCAATCTTCACGAAAGTATATATTAACGAAGCAATCCTTAGTAGCGGATAGCGATTGAGATGTTATTCGTGGAAAACTTTTTCTACCGCCGCCGTAGATACAAAAAAAAATGCTTAACAATACGAAAACAAGAACAATAGTTTGGGATGACCTAATAAAAGATAGCAAAATGGAGCTGAGTAGGAAGTTTCGTTTATTGAAACAGAAACTATTGATATAGTTTGTCCACAACGGCTCAGATGACGAATAAATTGAATCGTAAGCGAATGTAATTTGATACTTTTCCTCGATTAACAGAAATTTAATGAACATTTTAATGAAGCCATCAAGCGTTGGAAACACGTAACAACATAACAACTATGAGCGAATTAAATTTTCCTATCAACAAAATTGATTCAACAGCAAATTTCAAGTTTTATATCTGAATATAAGAGGGAATTTGAAATACAAATTTATGTTTCAAAAATAGAAATAAGGACGAAGATGATGTGAATCGAGAAAAATTAATATTTAAGCTTCTGTAGTTCCAAGACCTGTCCTCATTTTTCATCAAAGAAATAAGAAACTTTATCTCGCGTTTTTCTTCCCTTGGCAACTTTTTTCTTTAAAGCTACTTAGGTATCAGCTGCCTTTGCTAGCTTGCTAAAAAAATCTCTTTTCTCATAAGATAAACAAATCGTAACATGATGATTTACATGAATTTTTATACGTTATTTTTACTCATTCCTTGAACCAACATTTTCCCATTTTTACGACGACAAAAAAAAAAGTTCGATGCAAAGAGAAAAAGGAAAAAAAATTAACCCAGAAAATTACATTAACTCGACTCTCGACAGCGCAGTTGTGGAAGCGATAAGAGAAAAAAAAGAGAATCTTGCCCTGCATCAACGTACACCAAAGCCAACCTCAACCATACATTTCTCTCATATTTTTCTATATTGTAAGGAAATTGATTTGACTACAAAGTCCATGAACGAAGAGAAAAGTTCAACAACGAGAGTTCTCAGTTGGGAAATTTTCCAATGGAAGCCAACACATACGAAATAAGTTGAAGCATTTTTCGGGGACATTTAACACTTTGTTTTCCTTGAGCGAGCTTTTTACTTGTTTCTCTTGATTTGATCGTACTCACAGCAACACATTCACACAACATTGAAGTGATGGAAAAACCTCACACACCCAAAATAGAGCGAAACTTATTGAAATGGGCTCTGACAAGCAGGCGCCTTTCGTATCATTTGACAAAAACTTTTTTCTTTCCTTTCTCATCTTCAATTTATCTCTCATTTTCTCACAGATTTTCGCAAATTTTGATTTGCGTCATAAATTTAATTTTCTATTCTTGCTGACGTCTTAGCTATCAAATCTATTTTCTTCTCATTCATTTTCTCGATTCTTGTCATCACTGATTTAGCTCAAAGCTTCAGCGATGCATGACGAAAATATGTTTTTCTTTTCCTTAAATTTTCCGACCTCAGAGAAAGGAATAACTTGAAAGAGAGCTTTTCGTTTGTTTTTTTCTTTTTTGAGAAAAGAGAAAATAAGAATCGCTCAGAACTAACACTCGAATAAATTGAGTGACAGAACGATGGCGATATAACCGTGCAGCTCGATAAAGTAAGAAGAAAAAATAAAAAACAGCAATGAAAAGCTTTGAAAAATTAAATTAAACAGATTTGTGTAATAATTGACTTGACAACAAACGATTTCAACATTGTCTCATTGTACTCGTGTTAGATTTCTTTTTCATTAAACGAAGCTCAATGGGTGAGTGAGAGGAAAATTAATTGTAGAAAAAAAGATTAGATTTCAGCTTTGTAGGTAGTTTAAGAATTTTCTTTTTTCACTTCATTGAAAGCTTTTATGAAAAGCTTTTGAGAAGGAAAAAGCTTTATTATCTCTCATTTTCTCTCACAATTTCTCTCTCAAAGAAGAAAAAAAAGGATGAAAAACCTGCCTCGTCCATTTTTCACATACATTCATAAAATTATCTCATGGAGATTCCTCACATCGACATACACATTTTCTCTTTAAAATACATGAAAATTTTCCATTTTTCCACACATATCATATCGGTTGGGAGTTCGGAACAAAGCGGTTGTTTCGTAGCTCCGTTCGAGTTACTAGTTCTCTTTGTGAAAAAAAAGCAGGCAGCAGAAAAAGTGTACATATTATTATTCTGATTGCCCAATTTTACTACAGGATATTTTCGCTTGAGATAGAAAGTTTTTAAAAACGCCTTGTTTTTCCTAGCTAGGAAAAGTCGCGACGGGAAAAATTTTCATTCGATTATAATTCGCGAGCTGAGAAAAAAAAGAAATTTGAGGAATTATTAGTGTAATTGAATCGCTTTCACCATTTTTATTGCTTTGGTTTGCTCTCGCCATCAATTATAAAAAGGATTATTTAGCTGCAATTGCTGGGCAAGAAAAAATGTTTGAAATTTTCTTTATTTGCCTCATGGTGTTGAAAATCTACTCTCAATGTGAATGCTTCGACAGCAAGCAATGGAAAAGTTAACTTGAAGAAAAATATTTACAGCAAAATTTTTTTGGAATGGAAAGAAAAATTCTACGGGAATAATTTTTGTTTTAAAATATTTCATGAGGATGTGTAAAGGGAAATAAATTAAAACTTTCAGATGAGCTTTATGAAAAACAAAATAAAGAAAAGAAATCTAATCAGTGAAAAGCGAGAAAAAAAATTACGTGATTTTATCGATTCGTAAAAAGGAAAAAAAAATTACGGGAAAAAATAGACACAGGCTCTGTAAAAAGTTAACTCCGAGTGCTCCATTGTGTTCCGAATGAAAGGAAAGAAAAGGAAAAAAGGACGACAGCGAGACCAGAGTCACACATCTAACAAATCTAGATGTTATAGAAATATTATTTGTATTTCAAATTACACTTCATGGTGAAGGACGACGCAGCATCAGATTTTCTCTCTTATTCCTTCTTCTTCTTTCTTTTCGCTTTTCTTCGCCCCCGCGTCTGGTAGAATAAACGTTAACACAAAATCGAAATCATGATTAATCTGGGGGATGGTATTTATAACGGATATTAAACAAGAAATTTGTATGATTGAGAAATGAAAAAGAGAAAAACTGTCGAGAAGCTTAAAATTCATCTGCCCGTATCTTAGCGATTATCTCTCCCACTCTTTTCCGAATGTCTTTTTATTTCACTTTTCTTTCATCATTTAAATAATTTATAATTAAGTAATCAATATGCTTCTTATAATTTCCTTTTATAGTGTGATTATTGGAAATAGAAACAAATTAAAATTAACCTACAAGCACCATATTGTAGATCTCATATTCCATTAATAGAAAGTGCTTGAAAATTACGAGTTTAAGAAATGACACAAACAATTGATATCTTTCTTGTAAGAAAGAAAAGAAAGAAAAAAAATTGAAGACAAAGTAAAATAGCTTAATCATGAGAAAAAGAAGAAGTAAGACGGGAAAGCACAGCGCTCCTTAGCTGAGAATAGAATTGTAAAGGAAAAAATGTATAAAGAACCAAAAAACGCGCTTCTTTGAGGGTGATATAGCGATGAAATATTCAAAAATAGACCCAGAACTCTCACTCATTCCAGTTATCATCGCTACCTACCACTTTCTTCCTTCTCTTGAATAAAGATTTTTTTTATATGATTTATTCCGCGTATTCAAGAAAAACCACTTTTAAATGCCAATAAATTATTTTTTCATTGCATTGCAGAGGAATAGCTTCTTCAAAAACATATTCGGCAAACCCTTTTCAGCTTTCAACAAAAGCACAACCAACCCCACATTTGAGACCACAGAAAGAAAAGAAAAGTTTTCGTTTTCTTCTTTTCAACATGGTTTTACCTTTTCCTGAAATATCAATATTCTTATCGTGATATTTAAATTAAAAATATATAAATTCTAAAGATAACGACACGAGAGAATACAGAAGATAGAAAAGCTCTGACGAAAAGTTTTTTTTTCTTTTCTTTATCCCATACACACACCCATGTCGAAAGATGTAATGGAATGAGAGTTAGCGCACCACACAGCATCAATACACACACAAACCACCAATCCAACAAAATCATTTTCTTCTCTGCTATTTCCAATTTTTTTCTTTCTTTCTTTCTTTTTTTTCGGATATGGAATTTTCCACCATTATGGAGGACGAAAATAATATTATGATTATCAACATTCAAAAAAGCATTTTCATTCTATTTTGTCTTCGTTCTTTTATTTTTCATGTTATAATTATGTTAAAAAGAAGGAAAAGAAAGTTTTTGTTCTGATTTCTTTCTTTCATTCCATTCATCACAAACATAATCCCGTTACAACCACTTACACAACCAAGCTGTTTAATGTGAGCAATCATCTCTTCAACCACCATTACAGAACACGCCACAGCAAGCCCGTGAAAAACACTTTTTTTTTTCTTCTGTTGTTGATTTCCATCACATCTTTTTTCATCATTATTTTAAACTCCGATCGAAAATAACCATAGGGGAACTTACAAAATATGTCATCAGTTTGAATTGAATTCAATTGAAAAGGGAAAAACATTTTCTATTTTTAGATTTCTCGGAAATTCACTTTTTTATTGCATAGTTTGAAAAAGAGAGAGTGAGAGGGATGGAGAAATGATTTTCTCGCAAAGTTTATGTCGAATAAAGAAAATTTCTATTCGTGATTAGTCAGTGAACTTTGAATAGTACTTGATGAATTTTCATCAACAAAACTAAGCTAAAAATTAATGATTTCTTTCAAAGATTGTCATTTTAAAAAAATGAAAGACTTTCTTCAACAAAAGAAGATTCATTCGTGTTTGAATAAAGAGCGATAGAGCCAAGCAACCATGCAATAAAATGGTGAAAAGGAAAAAGTTCATGCACATAAATATTTTTCTTATCATCATAGAAACAAAAGGAAAACGTTAAAATTATTCTTCTGTAGTAAATATAAAAGTGAGAAAACAAGAAATTATATAAATAAATAACTGATATAAAAACACAAAAAAAAAGCAAAATAACCAAATGGAATATATTGAAAAAGAGTGCTAAAAGTGGAAACAAAAAGGTTAATAATTTTCTCATGACAAAGGCGTCTGTTATTCATTGTCTTTATCAAAGGATAGAAGAAAAAGCAAAGCAAATAATCAAAAAAATCGAATGGAGTAGCGAAGTTATTATAGCAAAAGGGGAAAAGAGTATTCAAAGTTATAAGAAGTGGCACTTGCTTAGCATCTAGCAACAGCAAGAGGTGAGCGGAAACAAAGAAGAGATCATCGTGCGATACATTATTGAAGTCATTCACTCATTCTGGCTTCAGCATTACAAGATACAGCAACAACAGCTTCAACTGCATCTTCAATCAACAACAGTGAATCAAACGAAAAGAATAATTCTTTAACACTTGATTGTTGCTGCGTACTTGTTCAAATAACTCCTGTGGCAACGGGAAAAGGATCGCAACCTTCGTCGGTAGTCGATGTAACGAAGAAAACTGGAGATGGGATAAGTGGCCGAGCTAACGGCGCTGCACCGATTTGTCGTTGTAGCAGTGCCGTGGCGAACAATGTAAGTAGATCAACAGAAGGCACAAACGCCACCCCGTCAACCAGTAAATCACTGACTGGACAATCATTCGGTGCCAAAAGTAGGTCGGGTTCGTTAGATCAACTCCTCTTCTTAACAGATCAATTAGCGGCACAAACAATTCAACGACAAGAGAATAGACAAACGGGTCGAAGAGAAATTACTGCTGATGATCTCTTTAATTATCTTAAAGATATAAATGGAGATCTTAAATTTGTAGATAAGAAAAAATTAGCTCAATTATTGCTTCAGAACACAGAGACGATTGTTGCACAACAGCATCATCAATTGCAACATCAAACAATACAAAGTGCAACGGGTACGATAAGAAAACATGCGCCAGCAAGTCGACAAGAGTCATCAGGTGAACCAAAGCAAATTCACTTTGTTAATCATGTTGGTCCAACACCCCCGCCTTCAGTGCCCATCGATGTACCGACCAAAGGTATTTTACAAACAAGAAAAGTCAACAGTGGCTCAAAGTTCGGAAAGAGTGACGTCATTGACCCAGTTCAACAGCAAAAAGAATTTAGTGATGAATGGTTGAATCGTTCACATTTTCAACGTACATCATCAAGATCTGTTGACGTATCTGGAATGTCAAAGCCCGAAGATACTACAAAAAAGCATCATAAGCATCATCAACGTCATTTTTCCGGACCTGAAGATTTGGAAGCATTAAAGAAAGACATCACACATTGGCTTGAAAGACTTCCTTATAAAAAAGACGCCGCCCTATTGGATCTTATTGAAACGGCAGCTAAACTTAAACAGCAACAAATTCAATCGACGGGAACAAAACCCAAATCTATAATTAAAAACGAATTTGCTGATATTATTCGTCCACCTTTGCCACAAAAGCAGAGACAACAGCAACAACAACAGCCACCCCCACTCCCATTAAAACAGTTTCAACGTCAAAAATCCGCCGATGACCTGCGTGTCCTTAAAAATAACATTCTAGAATGGTTAACAAAGCAACAGATAATGAATCAACAAAGGTTGTTGCAACATCAGCAACAACAACAACAACAGCAAATGGTGCCATTAAAAAGTGCCATTGTAGATATGAAACAAAGTAGCGAACAAACTTCAGCAGCTCCCCCACCATTGCCTCGAAAAACTCATCAAAAGCTTCACAAGAGGCACTCCCTTGGACCAAGTGACACCTCGTCCGATTTCCACGAAGTGCCCGACTGGATACAAATACCGATTGATAAGCTCAATAAGATGCGTGAAGTTCAGAAAAGCTGCACAGAAATGTCACGAAAAGGTAGTGGAAAAGAAAAAGCACAACATGAGCGTGTTCATCATCGTTCAGCCGAACGAAAGTTACGTCACTCGGCGAGTGAAGTTGTTCAGTCGAATGTAGATAGAAACTATCAAAAACATAATCAGCAACAATTAGTGCAGCAACCACCCACACAACAACAGCAACCGCAACAAATTCAATATCAGCTGATTCAACACCAGCCACAACAAGCCTCTGCTTCACATCACTTTCAACAGACCAAGCCACCGGAAGTGCAATATCAAGTGGTTCAACGTTATCGTGAACCGACAGCTAAAAGTGAGAAAACGCAACATCATAGTCATCATGGTCATCACGGTCATGGTCATTCATCGACGACTGAACGTTCAACAAAGCGCGATAAGCCACGTCACAGACAAACACAACGCTCAGCAACAACGGGCAATATTTTACAAAACAAACAACATCATCAACCCCACCAGCCTGTTCCGGAAGCGAAGCCCATTTATCAGTCGACAACTTCGCTCGCTTTACAGCGCTGTGATGACCCAATGTGTCCCCTGCTGCCTATTTGTACGGATCCGAATTGTTATTTGAATGCCAATTCATATTACGATACGCCACGACGTGCCTCATTACCACCGCATTCAAACGAAATGCCACAAAACGATATTTGTACAGACCCGCGATGTTGCGAAATGTTACCACTCTGTACAGATCCACGTTGTTGTGGCACAATCGCTCGATCAAAATCAAAAGCCAATGGCGTTAGTGCCCATCATAAATTCAAAAGCAATTCACTGCCACGTTGTGTTGAATCGACACGTCGTTCTGATCTTTTTCTCCCAGGATTAAGTAAAGATGAATCATATTCATCACTACCTAAGTCAGCAACACTCTCATCAGCGACTGCTCGTGTCACTAATGCTGTGCCACCAAAAACCACAAAATCGAAAAGTCATCATCGTAATGGTAACAATAAGCTCATGAAATCTGCATCAACTGCCTCGTTGCACTCGCGTCGTCGACGACATAAAACTGTTCACTTTGGCGAAAATCTGCTGCGTGAAGTGTGCCAAAATCGTCAGCTTATAAGACCGTTAACTGATCAACCGTCCAATTCATCGACGCCATCTCTGCAGCCAAATATACAAATGTTATATAATTTTGTTGAAGGAGTTTTGAGTGCCTGGGTGGATGAAGAAGATGATGAAAATATCAAATCGGGACCCGATTCAGAGCCCGAACGTGGTGCTGTTTTAAAGCCTATGCATCGATGCAATCGTGCTCGAATGCAAACAATTAGACGTGTCGTTAACGAAGCGGCTTCGTTGAAAGGCACACTAAAGCTCGGTAATTCACGTTATCGCCATCGACATTGGCGTGGCACTGCCAAAGACTGTAACGAGCGATTCCTTAGGAAGGTAAATTTCATTTCAATGTTTCCTCAAAATCAAAATTCTGATTAATCATTTTTAAAGCCTTTAAATAGTCGAATTCTATGATGGGAGAAATATCTCAAATATTACGTAATGTTGCAACATAAAACATACTTATGATGTGTATGAAAAGTTTATGCTTCGAATAAAACTGAGTTGTGAGAGATTCTTTATTGTATTTACTTTTATAACTCGGAAAATAATGTCTGACTCATTAAAGTTTCTTTCAATAAACTCAAGTTATTGCTTAGCATGAAAAATCATAAAAACTTTGTTACATAAGTGTTATTTGTTCCATATCTATGGTCACAACATTAAAATATTCATCATAACTAGGAAAAAGGAAAGCAAACTTTCCACTCACACAACACGACACATTCCAATCAGATATTTTTTTTGCGAAGTTTTATGAAATTCATTCACATTAAGCGAATCATTAGACTCTCTTTAGAATAAATATTTTGAAGCGAAATATATGCAAAAATGTAACTGCTGATATAAATCGAGTAATTTATGCTATTTCCATAAGAATAATTACGATTTTATATGAAAAGTTGAAGCAATTTAATAATTTGAGTTTCGCATGTTTGCACAATTTTCCATATTTTGTGGAAATTTTTCTTCTTGACAGATCAGCGACGATGATCGAATGAGCTTAACGACTGCCATTTCGGATGAAGATGATGGTGAGAGTATCATGGCATCACCATATAAAGCTAAAGCAACGGGTACAGCTGCTGCATCGTTCAATTGCACTGGAGCTGTTCGAAAAGCAGGGTAAGCCAACAATCTTCCCCAACTCATGTAATCTCCGATGAAGCATGAATTAAATGTATTAATCTTCAAAATCTCTCCCCCCTTGTAATAAAAAAAATAAAATTGAACATAAATATTAAAGTTTCGCTTCCCTGTCATGATTCAACCTTCTCGAAAGTGGACTTTGAATTTTACTTCCCTTTCACACCAAAAACGAATGCGGGGGAGGACAAGAAATGAGAATAAACTTGAACAACCTTTAATTTACGATTATTTTTCTTCTTTCCATAAACTTTTCTCTTCTTTTTCTCAACCAAAAAAACAGCTTTTTATCTGTTAAAAAATGGCTATTGCGCAAAAAGCATCAAATTGAATTGGCTCGTAAACGAGGCTGGAAAGGCTATTGGGTCTGTTTAAAGGGCACAACATTACTCTTCTATCCTTGTGATTCACGCGAGGGACGTTCAGTTGAAGCAGCGCCGAAGCACTTAATCATCGTTGATGGCGCTATTATGCAACCGATTCCCGAACATCCAAAACGTGATTACATATTTTGCCTTAGCACCGCTTTCGGAGATGCTTATTTGTTTCAAGCACCATGTCAAGTGAGTAAAAACACATTTTGATTTATTTCAGTAAAGAGGTGGAAATGTGTTGAAGTGCTAGTCATGAAAACGAAGATTGAAATTGATTCCATTCTGACGTTGACGCTTTTAGCACTTCTTATGAAACTTTTTTTTTTTGTTTAAATGTTAACGTTAACGCAATTTCACTTCACTTCATTTCACTTTTCAATCCAGATAGATGTTTGAAAACAATTTTCTTCCTAAATTCATCACAATTTGCCTTTTTTTTCTATTTTTTCTGTTAACTATCCAACCAACAAACATAGGTGGAACTTGAAAATTGGGTCAACAGCATCCATTCAGCTTGTGCTGCAGCTTTTGCACGTCATCGTGGCAAAACGGGAACTTTACATTTACTTCAGGAAGAAATTTTCCGTTTGGATAAAGCAATTGAATCGGTGAGTTGAGTTGGGAAATGAAGGCAGAAAGGATTTTCTTTTCTTTCTTTCTCACTTTCTCTTAAGCCATAGAAGATTATCGTCGTTCATTTCATTTCATTTCTTTTTTATGTTTAATATCTTTATGTGTGGATAGATATTTTAATTGAATTTATTTATGAATAAATCCCATAGGATCATAAACTTAAGCATATGGCAGATCTGCAGCAGAGTGTGGTCACCGACCAAGACACACGTCATCAAATTCAACAGCAGATAATCACATGGGAAGAAAATTTGGAGCGACTTCATTGTGAACAATTTCGCTTACGATGCTACATGGCTTCGTTGCAATGTGGCGAACTTCCCAATCCTAAAGTAATTTCTAACACTTTTCTATTCAACTACACAATGTCTAAGAGAAAATTAATGTTTCTTAATTATATCCATCCACACAGTCTCTTCTCACTCACGTGTCACGCCCAACAAAGAACACTTTGAACAAATTGGGCGTTTTCACTGTCTCATCATTCCACGCTTTTATTTGCGCTCGTTCACCGTCGTTGTTGAACAATTTATTGGCTGGGCGTGGTGCAACGAAACGACGACCACCGCTATTATCACGTTCAAATAGTGGTTCAAGTCGACGTTCAATGCAGGTTTGTTTCAGCTCATAAAATTCCTTTCTTAATCCACAAACATTTATACTGAACATTCTTAACTTAGATGAGTACTCGTGATGACTCTGAGAAGAGTTATAATGTTCCCTTACCCGATAACAGTTACGTTACTGTTTACTTGAGGGATTCGATGACAAATGAAGAGTTTTTGGCGAGTGCTTGCGTTCGAAAGAATTTAAATCCAATGGAACATTTTGTAAGAGTTAAAAAGCGACGTGAAATGGAGGATCACAATTACTTTGTACCTCACCGAAATGATTTAATTGAAACTTACGTGAGTACATTTACTATTAAATATTTCATTTATTTGATTGTGCCATTTTCACAGTTGCACACTCATGAGGTTGTTGAAGTCTGCGCTAAAATTTTATATCAAGTTGAATTACAACGATCAACTTTGGAACAAATGTGGGGATTCTCAGTTGAAGCTGAACTCATTGAGAATGCCGACCGTCAAGACGAATTGTGTTGCTATGTCAGTCGTGTTGAAGACAAGAGTGTCGCTCTTCAGAACGGTAAGTTATAAAAAATTAAAGAAAATATGACGAAAACATGTTTTTCGTCTTTCCATCTTTTCCTTTTCGAATTTTTAAAACTTTTCCGTCTTTCTCAACAACAACAAACAGGTATAATAAAAGGAGATGAGATCATTGTCATCAACGGTGCCATTGTGTCGGATCTAGATATGATGTATTTGGAAAGTGTTTTGCAAGAAGAACAAGCTTTATGCATGATGATGAGGTGAAGATTAAGAATTTATAATTAAAGATCGATAAAGTTTAAACTTCTTATTTAGGTCATCTCGTGTCGAGCCACCAGATCTTGCTGGTATTTTACGTTCAACAGACGATATCATTGAGTCATTGGTGTGTCCACCCCCACCATCAGACCCACCAATGATTAGTGAAGAAATGATTTCTGGTTTGATTGTACCAGCACCTGGTTGGAGTGAGTTTTTCTTATTTATTCTCATTTCTTAATTACATTTCATTTAATTAAAATCATTCATTTGGAAAATTTAGGACGTCCGGGAATGTCTGCCAAAGACATGTATTCGCCTGAACATCATGATTCAGTGACATCAGATCAGCAACTCATTGAAAGCAGTCGCCCCAAGCAATCATCACGAACGAGCAGCTTTGAAATTGAAAATTTGTTGAAGACAGCTGAACAAGTGACAACTTACTGTCGTTCACCCCAAGAAACGAGAAAATCTAGTCCCACAGGATCAGTAACATCATCAGCATCAAATGCTGTACTGACACCATCACGTCAGCTCACCGACGCTGAGAAATTACGCAAAGTCATTTTAGAGTTGGTTGACACTGAACGAGCCTATGTTAAGGTGAGAAAGCATTAAAAATTTGCAATTTAACATTTATTTTCATTAACCACACCAACAGCACTTGAATAATCTTCTCGAGAACTACTTGGAACCGTTGAAACGTGAAACTTTCCTATCCAATGCCGAGATTACGGCCTTATTTGGCAACATTCAGGAAATCGTCACATTCCAGCGTCAATTTTTACAAAACTTAGAAGAAGCCTTAGAGATAGAGCCCGATTTTCATAGATTCGAACACTCTAGCCAATTCAAAGTAAGTTTTAATCCTTTCACAGCTTTTGTTGAAGATTATAGAAAGCTTTTGATTTTCATTTGAAAAGAATTAAAAAAGATGTCGATTGTCAATTACAATTAATTGTTTAAAGCCTTAATTGTACATATCAAATTAAATGTAATTAAATTCATGTTTAGTTTTAGAATTTATTTTTAGTTTGCAATAATTCTGCTAATGAACAAGATATTCAATTAATTAACATGAAACATGTTTTTCTGTTGCGAGTTTTAAGCTTTTGAGAAGTCAACATTGTGGTGAAGCTTTGAACAATTAATTTGAAAAAGTTTCCAATAATTAAAATTTAATTTAAGATAAGCTAACGAAAACACAAATTATTATCTTTTCAGAATGTTCTCTTTGCCATTGGGTCGGCATTTTTATATTACGTCAATCATTTCAAGTTGTACTCTTCATTCTGTGCAAGTCATAGTAAAGCACAGAAAGTTCTACATCCAAGTGCGTATCTTTGATTATATTTTGTTGCATAATATTCATACATCAATTTAAATTTGAATTTCAAACAAACAGATGAAGGCAATCAAGCATTACAGGAATTTTTGTTATCCAAAAATCCAAGACAAGAGCATAGTAGCACCCTTGAGTCATATCTAATAAAACCAATTCAGAGAATTTTAAAATATCCATTGTTGCTACAGCAACTTAAGAACTTAACTGATCCATATGCGGAAGAACATCACCATTTAATTGAAGCTTTAAAAGGAATGGAGAAAGTCGCTGAACACATCAATGAGATGCAACGAATACATGAAGAATATGGCGCGATTTTTGATCATCTCTTCCGACAACATCAGAAATCGTGTAAGCAGCCACTTGATTTAAGTCCTGGTGAGTTCACAATCTTATTTTCGAATCTTCTTCTCTAACGATAGAAATTTTCTTCTTTCTCTTCCTGCCTTCACTTATTATAATTTATAATCACGAATGAATTTCAGATTCAATCGCTTGTTTAGGTGACTTGCTTTATTATGGTGGCGTTGAGTGGCTCAACATTTCCGACTTTCTTGGTAAAATAAAGAAAGGTTTGGAACTTCATGCAATGTGCTTCGTATTCAAATCAGCCGTTGTCTTCCTATGCAAGGAACGCCTCAGACAAAAGAAGAAACTGATGGTAAATGTTCATGCTAAACATTGTTTTCCTTTCCGCCCCTAACTGAAGTCATGTCTTTCTTCTCTTATCTTATCTTCTATCTAATCACGCTATTGCAGGGTGTGTCTAGCAAAAATACTCCAAATGAAGTAGAAATTATTCGGTATCAAGTTCTTATTCCGGTAACAGAAGTTCAAGTTCGTGCATCATCAGCCAAGGACATGGATTCGCATTTCTTGTGGGAACTTATTCATCTACGTTCACAACTTCAACGTCGTTCAGAGAAGGTTTACGTTCTTTCCAATAGCACAGCTGACTTCCGTAATGCTTTCTTAAAGACAATTCGTCAGATTATTCGCGAAAGTGTCCGAAATATGTCGATTCCAATGAAAGAGCGTGGAAGTATGAGTTCGGTGTCGTCTATTGGTCAACCTCATTATTCAGGAAACTCTCAGACACTTGAGAGACCCAAACAACAATCAAACTTCCAACAAGGATCTCATACGCTTGGAAAGCCAAAGAAGAAGACATCGCAGCGTCTTAGCACGGGTAATATCGATTATGACAATCTTCCAGGCTCTCATGAACATACTCATCATGATTATCAAGATGAAGCTCCACCACCAGCATTCCGTATCAGAAGTAAAACTGTTGGTGACGAACCACCACCAGTTCCAAAACGAACAACAAGCGAATTATCAACAGAGAAAGATCCAGGAGTGAAATCGGAAGGTGAAGAAGAATCATTAATGGCTCATCGATCTAAATCTTTAGGTCGAACGCCAAATCATTTGACATTGAGGTGAGAAAAGTTTTCACTTCTCAAAATATAATTTTTAATAATTTTTTTATTTAAAACTTTTCATTTATTGAACCAGCACAACATCGACGTTATCTGTTGGAAGTACAGGCAGTCAAGCACGTTTGATCCAATCATCTCATGCACCATCACATTATCAGCCAGTTTTGATGAAAGATTTAGGTAAGACATCATCCACTGATTCCACAGAATCAATTAGTTTTCACACTGAAAAGTCATCTGACTCGACATCGGGTGTTGACGTTAATGATGACGTATGTCAATTGACAGACGAGATTGTTGATAAGCATTTGGCTGATTTAAAACGAAAATGTATGTCATATGATACTCGCGATGTGGCAAAATTTATGGAGAAGTTAAAGACTCAATCAGAGTCTTTGGATGGGGAAGGTGATGAGGAGAAGAAGGTTGAAGAAAGCAGCAGCAGTGTTGGTGGTGTTGAAAAACGATTGCGCAAAGAGTCCGAATCGAAGAAGGAGTTGGAGAGTGTTCCGAAAGTGAAAGATGTAAAAGCGGAAGCTAAAACATCCGAAAAGGAAGTGAAGAAAGATACAATTCAGGTGAAGCAACTAAGGAAATCTTCATTGTCACCTCAAGGCTCAATGAGAAAGCCAAAAACTATTGATATGGACACATACGCTTCGTCTTCATCTGGAGGCGATAATCAAGTTCATATCGTAAAAATAAAATCATCACCTAGTGGAAGTCGAAAAGCGTCACGTGAAAATTCACGTAGCAATTCAACTGAACGTTCGCCATCGAAGGAGAAATTGAAGAAACCCGAAGGTGGAATTCTCAAAAAGCCATCACCAAAGTTTGGTAAAGCAAGCGAATCACTTCTATCGAATAGTTTAAGACCAGATTGCTTTATAAGTCCGTTCAGTAGTTTCGAATCGAAGAGTGATAAATTGTCACCATCATCAGAGATTATGCCGAATTTATTTGTCAAAGATGCGCAACAGCCACATCGTGCTTCATTTTCTGAATATGAACGCGATCCGAAAGATTATCATCATCAAGCAATGAAATCGAGATCATTAGAGAGTAGCTTGGAGCATTTGAAATCGGCAATGAAACATCAAAGTAGCTACGAAAGTGGTTCTCCGACTAATATTTATGATCCAAGTCGCTATTATGGCTTATCATCCCAACAATCAATCGAATCGAATCGTTCACCTGTTCGTTATTGCTCACCAAATCCAACCCATTACTATAATGAACCTTTCTACGAATATCCGAAACATCATCATCAGAAGAAACGCCGTGAAAGTCGTTCACTTGAACGTCCCGATTATTCTCGTCAAAGCTCTTCGGAGTATGAAAGATATTACGAAGAGCCTCAAAATCGTCGTCACAGTGTCTACGAACATCGTTCTATTCCCCATCACTATTACTCAATGTCACCAGATGATTATTTAATGTCACATTACGAGCAGCCGTCAGCTTGCGTCGATTGTTATTATCAATCGTATCACCAACCTCACTTGCATTATTCTCCCCAACTTCCTCCGCCTCTGCCACAACGTAATCAGCCGCAACAAAAAAGCCCATCAACATCAATTAAACGTCAATCGCGTTCTCGTAAAAAACTTTCACGCCGAATGTCTTCCAATTATTTCAATAAGTCCTTTGACGATGATGACATTCATGCACATGCATCAGTTGATGGCAAACAAACGAATGATAATGAAGAGATTCGTGTTTAAAATGACAACATCATCATCATCAACATCATCTTGTTGCTATATAAATATTTACTTAATCTTCGACCTTTAATAATAGAACTCAACTCAAAACTTCCACCGCTATCACTTATAATGTTGTTTATTGTCTCTCACTTAATGCACTTAATAATGTTATGAAAGAATTTCTAACCAACACACACACACACACGGGAAAAAGAAAGAGAGAGAGAGAGAGAAAGAAAAATTAATTTAACCTTTAGAGTCAGTCGTCTTAAAGGAGAATTTTACGATGACACATGTTTTTTTTATTAAATTTATCCAATGCTTCTTAAGGAGAATGTGAAGAAGATAAGAAGAAAAATGATTGATAACTCGATTAGCTTTGATTTTTATTTATCGATATTTATCTATACTTGATATCTACACTTACGAGAGTTAAAGATTTCTGTTTTGTGTGTGTAGATCGTTGAGAAAGAAAAAAGAAATATTTTTGGAGTTTGATGCTCTCTTATCAACATAAATAATTAATGAAATATTTTAAAGAACATTATGAGAATAAGAAAACTTTGTTTTTATGGTTTTTGACTTATTATGGATCATTCAACTTATGACATAATGATGTACGATAGTTGTTGTGTTGTATATTTAATCTAGTCTAATGGTTGTCACACCCTCAACAAAGCCCCCTTCATTACGCTAACTCATTCCCCATTCTACAAGTAATTAGTCCCCAGCCCTTATCTTCCCCAATTTCTTCCCTCATTCCCACCAAACAAACTCTTGGAACTCGAAACACTTTCACCCTTTTTTTGTAAAAGGTTTCGTTTTTATATTTTGAGACATTTTTTTTTGCTTCTTTCATTTTTTTTTACTTTGGTTTTATTAGCTTTTTTCTTCGTTTTTTTTCTTTTTGATAAATTGTGAAAGATAAATCAGAATTAAGAGAAAGTTAAAAGGCTGCTACCATTATTAGCCTTTCCTAGAGACATAAGAATTAACCCCCCATGAAGTGGACGAGTGGTTATTAGGAAAAACCTAAATAGTTGTTAGAATTTCATTGATTTTAGTTAGAAATGAAATGGAAAAGAAAATATTTTGAACTTTTAGAAAATGTATTTACGTTGATCTCTTACGATGTTGTTGATGATAAGTTTTTGCCTTAAATGAGAAACTATCTAGTTAGGAAAAGATAATTTAATTGAAATCAATTAATCATGGCTGATAATCAAAGAGAAGAGAAGAAAATGTGAAATTGGATCGAAGGCGGGTGATAAATATCTCGTATATTAGTGATGGGGTTAATTCTGACGACGGTTGTCTTTAGATAAAAGCTTTAAAGTCATGAATATCAGGAATGTTGAGTGAACGAGAAAGTTACCGAGAGATAGAGAGAGAAAGATTGAGTGAACAGGGATTTAAATTAAATAAAGTTTCCTTTTTTTTTAAATAATTCTCTTATAGATAAATTGGAAGCTTCATGTCTGATAGGTCGGTCGTTGACTGTGTCGGGCGATAGAAGTTTATAATTTATTTCGGTAAAATTAAAATAGAAAGCTATAATTTATTTTCTTTTACAATCGAATCAGCATCGTAACACAACAAAGAAGAAAATTACAGACAAAATTAAATAAAACCTCAAATAACATTCGAAAGCAACATGAATCTAATTGTAGGATTAAAATTGATTTTTCAAATCTCCACCCCCGCAATATTCCCGAAAATTCTCTTTAAACTAAACTGTTTAGTGTTTTCCAAATTCATACGAAAAAAAGCCTTTAAAAAAATTAATTTTAATTCTGTTTGTTAATTTTTTTCTTCTTCTTTCTTTTTTCCGCATACATGTAGGGAGCCCAGTGTGGAAACCACGAGACATGATTAATTTGAATGATGGACCGTCAGCACGAAAAGACGATAAATAAGAATTTTTTTTCCAAAGAAAATGAAATGAAAAAAAGAAGAAAACTATTCATTAAGCATGGAAGAAAAAACATTTATTATCTAAACTTAATCATAAAAACACTTTTTTAAGCAAAAGTTAGTCAAATAAAAGAAAAAAAAGTTTTTACTCGAAGAAATAAATAAATGAATAATGTAATGATGAACCTCAAAGGGATGTGAAGAATTAAAAAGAAAAATTATAGAGAAGAATCTCTAAATGAGACATCAACATTAAAAATGAATGAATAAATATTTAATCATCTAAATCTCGGTTTGAAAACTTCAAAGTTAGAAAAATGAATCATTCGAATCATAATCGATTTCCTTTTGATAAGATGTTTCTTTATTTTGAGAATAAATTCACTATCCTCTGTCGTCAAATCCCTTCACACGAAAACTTATTTTCCCTTTTTGATTTTATTTATTTTTATATATATTTTTGTGAGGTTCAGCAACCATTCAAAGTGGCAAAATATAAAGTAAGGGATAGAATATTGAGTAA
Organism: Clunio marinus; assembly: GCA_900005825.1. Classification (NCBI taxonomy): domain Eukaryota; kingdom Metazoa; phylum Arthropoda; class Insecta; order Diptera; family Chironomidae; genus Clunio; species Clunio marinus. The sequence goes on along the minus strand of CVRI01000067.1, from coordinate 565,174 downwards.
GGCTAAACTATACTTTGATGTAGACAATTTTATGTGTGGTGGAAAATAAATTGATGATCCTGAAGGAAAACTTGTTCACAAGGAGGTTATAATCAAATAATAGAGAATTGCGATGGAATTTAAACGCAATTTGATCGCCAAATATGAAATCGAATAAAAAATGCTCAATTTGTATTCGTGTGAATGTGAAAGCTCGCAAATCGAATGAAATGGAAATAAATGAATCAAGTGATTGCGCTCAGTATTAATTATTTTAATTAAAAATGTCTGTTAAGCTTCAATCATGGAATTGAAAGCTTAAAGCTTCTCCTTCATTTCATTTCACTTCATATCTTCTCCTTTTTTATTGAGTGTATGTTAAGTTTAAAGAAACTATTTCAATCTCATCTCGTTTCGAAACATTTCACTCCATAAACACCAAGCAAAGTAGGGAAAGGAAGGAGAAATGTTTTATAAATATTAGAAGTTATCTAAAATGAAAAGTGAATCACTTTGCACCTTAGGCAATAAAATAAAGTTGCATTTGATGAGCAAGAAGAAATATAATTAGTAAAATTTTTGTCACACAAACACCCACACGCATTGATATGAGAAAATGTTGTTAACTTTTCAACCAACCCTTTTTTAAGTAATCCGACAGACAAACGACAAAAACAAAAAGCTTGTAAAGCAGTTGATGAATAAAATAAAATAAAATACAAAAGTTATCACTTTGAGGCAGAGAAACTTACACATTAAATTAATCAATCTTTATACACGCATACATAAGAAAAAAAAGTAATTAAAAGTTTAAAAAAACCTAATTAAACAGTGAAATATAATTTACATATTATGAATTCAAACTTTAATAAATAAAAATAGGAAACAAAAGAAGAAAAAATCACATCGACACGTTAAAAACTATTAATTATATTAAATAAGTGCAAGATGAACAGAAAAAGTTATCCCAATTAAGCGATGGGACAAAACTTTCTTCTATTAATGCAAGGAAAAAAAAACTTCATTCATTCTATACGAAATCATAAACCTAAATGTTGATGAAAAACAATTAAAGGATATCCCTTTTAAACACACGCAGCAAACACTCTTTCATGACGTAAATCAAATAATAAGAAGGAAAATTTTAGTGATTGATGCACTGCGGGATATTTACAAAGCTATCCCGGGCTGCAGAATAATTAGATATATATAAAAAGAAGACACTAATGAAGCCCGATAAAGAATTTAAAAGTTTTTAACCATTCATTGAATAAGTTGGAAGTTTCTATAGTCAATGAAACCATTAAATACGTACAGTTAAATAGTTTCAACGGACACCAAATACAGGAAAAAGCAGGATAATTAGTTTCTTTAATAATCTTTGTTCCTTCTTTATAAAATAACACAAGCAACTTATTAAGTTTTATAATCAATGAAATTTGCTGCTTACAATAACTAACTAAAGGGAGAAAAAGTTAAAAAGTAATTGTTAAGACAATTTTGAGTTATCTGTACATCGATTCATACTTTCAATGTGACGTGTGTGACTCTTGTTTCTTTCATCAACAAGTTCAGTGCATTCGAGAGTGAAAAAAATGTCTTTTGTGCCAATTTCCATTCATAAATGTTTTTAATTTTCGAATTTGTTAATTTTTTTAAGTGTAAGCGGGAGGATTATTATCACTTCCTAGCTACGAATTTTGTCTTCGCATTGAACATACATTAATTAATAATAATAATAAAAAATACTTTTTAAAAGATAGACAGAAGAAAAACGATTTATAATAAAGAGAACTTTAATATAAAATGATAGTTGTTGAATTTAAATGAAAATGAACAAAAAAATATTAAAAGGCAAAGTTATGAATGTAAAATAGAATTTTCATCAAGAAAATGAAAAAGAAATTTCATCTCGGTCGAGAAAAAGACATAAATAAATAAATAAATCGAGATTGGAAAGGGAAAGAGGCCTCGTGTCACTTTATAATGGTTATTTCGACGTCATTAATAGAAATTCAAATTCAAATCTCATAACTAACAAATAATAATCACAATTTATGTTTTATTTAATTTTTCCTTAATTTAATATCTATTCCTAAAAAATCACACAAGGAAAAGTTAAAAAAAATAGAAAACATAGTTTTAAAAACAATTGAAGTCGATAAATAATTCTATTGTTAAATTAAAAAAGAAAAGAATCTAATTAAACGATGAAAAATAATTATATGGGTTTTAATGTAGATTAAATCAAAAATAAAAAAAAGTGAGAAAAAATCGATGAAAAACATTAAGCGAAGGATTTAAAATAAAAATATTTAAAAGAAATATTTGAAAGTCTTTTAATCTTAAATAACTTCACAGTTTTATTCTAGAGTTGCATTTATAAATTCAAATCCACTAGGGTCGAGACGTGAATAGTCTACTCATGATCAGGATGCTATTGAAGTGGATGCTGTTGGAATCATAGCTCTGTTTTGATGAGATCTTGAAGACGGCGGATGTTTTGGTAAAAGGTTTAAACTAACATAAATGATTAATTGGATGAGCAGCAGCCATATTGGAATCATCATGATATACAGCTTGAAAAGATTGTAGTCTAACTTTAAACAAATCGATATTTGTGAACAGATCTTTAAAAGCACTCCATAAATGTAAAATTGATATCTAAAATGAAATATCCAAAAGTAAAATTTTTCTGAGTCAAAATGTTTGATTCTTTACAACTTTCACATACTTTTTAAATGAATCAATCACTCGATGATGTTGATGTCTTTTGATGAGTTCCAGAATCAACCAAATAATTAAAATTACATCGTAAATCCAAATCGGAATAAAAATGATGAAAAATGACCACTGTATTCTCGATTCAAGTCGTAAACACAGAAGAATAAGGAATGCTAACGTCACGAACCATGTGAAAAGTGCTCGCTGGATAAATCCCATACTTTATTTTATTTCGTAATTCTAATTTAAACAATATTTAACGCAATTTCCTAAAATTTTTGAGAAAATTGTTTCTTTTTCACATTTGTTTCATAACAAATCTCGATGTATTCAGTAAAGTAAATGAAAAAAAGAAAGAACGACAGTGAAACTGAAACAAGCCAAACAAATTTCAACAAAAGTTTTTTAAAAAAAGTGAAAAAGAGGAAAATTGAAGCACGATGAATGAAAATCGTAAACGAGTACGTTCGGAAGAAGAAAACCTAGGTCTGCAGTTGAAGTGCTTTATAAACCAACGACGTGTAGATCAAACGGACGATGCCTTAATGAAGAAAGTTTATGAAAAAACATTGAAAATGATCTATGAAGGAGCTTCGAGTGAAAAAACTGAGAAAACTGAGAAAACTACAGAAATTTCCTATGATAAGGAATTCGAAAAGGTAATAACATATATTTTTATGATTTTCGTTATTAAATTTTGCTATAAATCTTTTCGTTTTATGATTTCAGCCGCCACCAAAATCTGTTGATTGTGTTTATTGCTGGAGGAGTGTTGAGGGAAAATATTTATGTAAAAATTGCAATCTCCACTCATGTGAAAGATGTGTCGTGGACTGCATTGGTTGTGAAGAAAAACTATGCAATGGCTGTGTGAAAATCTTGTAAGTATTTATCGATTTGAATGTCGTCATTTGATTAATGGTTTAATCCTTTTTCTAACAGCGGCTGCTCTGTAGAAGAAATTCCAACATGTGAAGACTGCAAAGCTTATCTTTATTAAGTTTTTTTTAAATGCATAGGTATTTACACTCTTGTAGTGTTTATACATGAATTAATATATTTAACATGATATGCGGCAATTATATCGTTACACCAAAGCGTGCTGTGCTGTTTGCTCATAGTTTGATAGAAATATTTATTTTTAAAACAAACTTAAAAAGATGCCAAAATAAAAATCGAAGAAAAAAAATCGTTTGGATTTATTAAGAGAAACATCTTTTGAATAAATAGAAAAATATTTCAATAAAGGAAATCAAAGAAGCGCCAAGGAAGAAAGCTAACAACCCTCCAATCTTTGCAATTTTATCAATAAAAGTTTCTTGTGGATAATTTTGGTTGGATGATGTCATGTAGAAATCATCTTCTAAGTAAACTATCAATCTGCTCATCTGTGAGTTCGGAAATTCTTCATTAACATCAACACCGTAAGCTTCGAAAACGCGATTATGATTGTAATCACTTTGAGAAACACTTGTTTTGAACTTTAAACTTTTACAAGACGGTTTGCAATCGCAAAAAAATTCATTTTTAAATTTGTTTGATGTATAAAATGATAGAAATGCATCAGAAACGCAGCTAGTTTGATGTTGATTGCAAATTTCTGTATCATTCTCATGAACCATAGAAAATTTTACGCATCCACATTTAGATAAGACAAATGAAGATAAACATTCCGTCATACAATTCTTATAAGTGTACTCAGTAAAATGTTTTAAAGGTTTTTCATTTGTGTCGATACAATTTTCCTTGAGTGAGGTGATTTCAGGTGTAACACTGACAAGAACTTCTTTTTGCGGAGGGATACGTTGATATCCATATCCAAACACAGGAAACTCATCTGCTGAATGAATTTTTAATTTATATCCTTGCACAGGACCTCGACATAAATAATCAGTTTCTGTTTTAGGAATGTCAATAACGACATTCATTCCATTGTCAGAACCCGAAAAAGCTCTCCTTGGATATGTTACAAAATTTTCATTTTCATAACCATTTGTGACACTCCATGAAGCTTTTGTGTTGTTGTCACTCTTGATAAGATCAAGCATATTAAATGTGTAACAAATTCCATCATCAGTCACAATTTCTTTAAATAATTCATTACATCCTTGAACTATTCCTCGATATTTACAAAATAAAATGAAATTTGGATAAGAAATTTCACGTAAGATTTCCAAAAATTCTTTTCCAGGTGTTGGTTGTTCATTAAGTTTCTTGTCTTCAAGCATATGCGGATCGCAAATTTGTGACAGAGCTTCGATTCGTGGCATTCTATTTTAAAGAGAAATAATTGATAACTTAGAGAAGGATTTAAATTAATTATCTACTTACTCTTCATCAGAAAGTGTTTCATTTGACTTATCGTTGGTAATAATGCGATATGCTTTTGTGAAGTCAGCAAACTTCTTTTGGGCTTTAGTTTCGGGACAAATTGTTATTGCCGGAAATGGTAACGTGTTCAAAGGCCTTGGAGTTAAATGAACTGGTGTTGTAGTAATTGCACTGAATACTACATAGACAGTAAATGCTAGCATAGCAAGTAAAACTGATATCCAAAAGTATCTGAAACAATCGTAGAGAAAAACTATTTTAAAACTTTTAAACAACGCATAAATCAGAGAATTTTAATGACTTAATTTTAAATGTTTTGTTTTTGTAGAAGGTTTTACTGGGTCATCAAAAAATTTATCTCAGTCAAGCTGTCAAACAAACAATGGTAGTGCGTCACATAAAAAATTATTTATCTACACATTCTCATTTACCTTTCAAATTTTCCTTTTCTTCCCAAATATTTCAAGCCGTGGACATGTCCAAGCGAAATATATTTTTCCAATGAATAATTGTGATCATTCTCCGACCTTTGATAATCTTTTGAACTGAAATGATTAAGATGTCGGTTTTATTACACATGAAATCATTGAATCAAAAGTGTCTGCTTTACACCAAATGGAAAATAAATAAAAAAAAATGATAACGTGGTAGCACTTTTAGTCACGGTTTTATGAATCTGATAGAAAAAAGATGTCATTACCCTTTTAATGCCATCTCCATAATAACAATTAATTGAACAAAGAACCAATTAGAGATTTATTCACGAGTTTTATTAAATCGATCTGATGTGCTCAGAATCTCGAAGCCGTCTGTGACTTATTGTAATAAAAATAAAAATGAAAACGAAAAAAAAGATTTAATAACAAATGATGTTTCGTTTGTGAATGCTGAAACAATTATTCTTTTTTAACAAACAGAAGCTTAAACTTATAAATTCGCCCGCTATTAATATAATGAGGTGATCACTTGTTAAGACAAATTTTGAAACTCAATAGTTCAGTCATTTGTGAAGTGAAGATAAATGACAAACGTTTCCTCCGATTTTTCTTCTGAAGACAACATAAGAAATTCATGATGAACACGTGTTTGAACGTCAGTTTTAATATAAAAGCTGATACATCATTTTTATATTGGATAAAAGCTAGGATGAAATAGTATTATTAATTTTTTTAAGAGTACGTATGTTGAATTCTTTTGTGATGTCCTTGAATCTTAGGCAGCCTTTCATGTGCGAAATATAATTGTAACAATTTCACTCTAATTTTTATTAACAATGCATGCAAATTGCGTTTCATTTCAAGATTCGCTTATTTTTCTGTATCGAGAAGGTTATTTATAATCGTTTGATTTATTTGTTCGGATTTATAAAAAATGTTCATATCAATTAGAAAAAAGATTTTAAGCGCTCATGATTTATGGGATTTTCAATTGTTCGGAACGTTCCTTTATTTGAAAAGAAAAATAACAAACATGTTAACTTTAACGGAATCTAAAAATTTGAAATGCCACTTACCTACATGTAAAGGGGTACACGACATCAAAACAATTTCGTGAAGAACTAAAAAACAGTTTTCCTAATAATTTAACATAAACAACTACCATAAAATGGCTGGAATCACTGATCCACTTTTGATTGATATCTCCAATGCATTTTATACTGGAAATTATCAACAATGTATCAATTTATCGGAGAAAATTAAGGTATTAACTTTTCCACAAATAATTCCACCTCATCAAAATTATGTTTCTAATATTTTCAATTATTTCAGAAACCAAGTTTAGAAAAAGACATCTTCATGTATCGTTCTTATCTTGCTACTAACCGCTATCGAGTTGTACTTGATGAAGTTCCATCTTCAGGCGAATTACTTCCAATACGTTTCTTTGCTGATTATTTGCTTAACAAAAACAAATTCGCCGATTTAATCGAAATTCTTGAAAAGAAAATTCAAAGTGATGACGATTGTCACATAATCTATCGTGTTATTGCAGCAATCATGTATATACATGAAAATCAATATGAAGAAGCTCTAAGAATCTTAAATGGCACAACTGATTTGGAATGTCAAGCCATTCAAGTTTATATTTTTCTTCGTATCAGTCGATTGGATCTCGCTAAAAAGATTCTTGCATCAATGACTGAGAAAAATGATGACGATACTTTGACTCAGCTGGCACAGGCTTGGTTCAATTTAGAGCTTGGAGGTGAGAAACTTCAAGACGCTCATTACATCTTCGACGACTTCAAAGATAAATTCGCTCCATCGGTGTTGCTTTTGAATAATCTCGCGGTTTGTGCACTTGGTCAACAAAAGTTTGATGAAGATACCAATGGATATTTACGTGATGGCCTTGATAAAGAATCCAATAATTACGATCTTCTCGTAAACTTCATTTTCTACTCTCAACAAACCGACAAAAATGCTGAACAAGTCATCAATCGCTATTTGTCAATGTTAAGAGAAACTTGTAAGAACAGTGAATTGGTCGAAGAATTAGCAAAGAAAGAAACTGAATTCGATCGTTTGTGTCAGAATTATTCATTTCAAGAAGCTGAGAAAATAACTTCATAAATTCCAAATATATTTTATTAATTAAATCTTTTAACGTGCTAAGCAACATGAATAAAAATGAACATTCTTTAATATCTCAAGATTTTTTGTTTACATTTCTTATTTCAATGAACTTTCATTTTTCTTATACTTTCGTGAGTTGGAAAAATCAGATGGAAGATTATCGAGAAGTTCAATTAAAAGTTTTATTAAATAATTAGTTCAATGTTTAATCTCACCATGAAATTGCAAATATCTCCAGTCATAGCTTGATAGAAATTTAATTTCCTTCAACAGACGTAAACACGTTCACAGTTCATATGAGATTTTCTTGAAAAGTTCATTCCATAATTAGAAATATTCTTTACAAAGTTTCTCACTCTAAAATGTTATCAAATATTGAACAAAAATTCGTTTTCAATGGCATTGATAATTACGAAACTTTTCAATGCAGGAAGAAACGAAAGCGAACGGAAATGTTTGCAGACATGTGACATTGTAGTTTTTTTTCTTTCAGCAATCATCGAAACATTGAACAATACCTTCAATTACGTAATTACAGAATTTAATTCGATAAGAGTTTTTAGCAAACATAAGCTCATCAAATTGATGTTGTCAACAGAATCAAGAAGAGATAAAAAAAAGATCACAAATTTAACAACAAGCAAAATCATCAGAAGCAACCGTCTATAAATACAAGCAAGTCATAAAAAGAAAATTGCAAATAACAATTTGCGTGTATGTTTTAAAAATTAACAAAAACAGCTTTCCGAAAATTATTTAGACGCTTAAAGGCAAATAATGAAATCACCAGCCACAACAAGACGACAAAACTTGAATAACAAATCAGCAATCAATGATTACATGAGAGATGAGAATAATAAATGGCAAGTGATTTTTTAAACAGCTTCTGCGAGAAAACACAACGCGCGAGGAGCAAGAAAAGTCGTTTGTTTAAAATTGTTATTAAAGAAAAGTGATTGGGGATGAACGAAAATGACATCAAATCAAGATTGCATATGAAACATATGTTATTTGTTATGCTGCATATAAAAATGGATGAAATCGTTTATGTTTGAATAATGAAGGCTATAAATTCTGCCATTTATCCTTTGATATCTTCATTTATTATTTTTCTTCCATTGAATTCCTAAAATTTGACTTAACGATCACAATTTATCCAAACTTATCCCGAAGCATGCAGCTTAAAATCTGCAACAAAACAAACACATAAAATTATTATCAATCGCTTCCCCTTTTACATGTCTTCTTTGTTTACATTTTGTTTATATGCATAAAACAGCTCTTAATAGGAATTTTGTTATTTTTTTTATTAAGAGTAGCTGCACGGTTGCCTCTGCAATTTCATTTTTATTTTTTTCTGCTGTTTCATTAGTAAACAAACGAGAGCTTTGATTCAAAATTTTAATAACACAAGAATGATGAACGAAATTTACATGAAATAAACAAGCTGACTGGGCTGAACATGAAATAACGATGAACAGCAGTGTTTAATTAAGGTCTAAACACCGGCTGTATAAGATATTTGAGAGAATAATTCGTGCTTAATTTATTTGTTTTATCAAACGATCGATGGTCTTAAAATCAAAGACGAACAACGATGATTCTCACTTCTCACAAGGAAAATAAAAGTGAAAGAATTTGCATGATAAGTGCGAACGTTTCTCGACCATCACCTGCTTCAATCTCCATTTAAATTACAAAATTCCACTTTTCCCTTCACAAATAAAATTCATTGATGTGCAAGTGGAGGTTATTATGATGATTACTCATGTCCGTGAACAAACAGAGATTAAATTTTATGATGATTGATTAAAATTTTCAATGGCGAGATGCTGTTAAAAAAGGAATAAATTGTTTGATGATCAAATTTGTTTCTTTTTACACTTTGATTGGATTTTAACAGAAACTAAAACAAAATCACTCCTCAAAATTGTTAAATGCCACAAATTTTCTCGATATTTAATTAATGGTTATTTGAAAATTCGTGCGCTGCTGCAACTTCATGCGAAATTTCAAAACTCATTATCGTTTCAAAAATCCACAAATCTTTCCATTGAAAGTCATTTCTTATTTAATATCCAACTGAGAGAACAAATTATAGCTTAGAACAACAAGAAATATTTATTATTTATGAGAAAATTGATGCGTCTGCTGCACGTTTTAAGAGATATCCAACCTCAAGTGCTAATGTTTTGCCACTCAAAGTCCCAATTGGATTGGAAAGAAATGAGAATCGATTTGCAATAATTGTTTTGCCGCCTAAGGCTCATGTCTTGATCCCATCGACTTCTTCTACCTGAATGAACATTGCAAGCAGTGCAAAACTTAAACGAAATGAAATCTTCATACATGTAAAAGGAAATTCTATTAAAACTATTTCAATTTCGCAACACCAACAAGAGAGTTTCACAGATTGAAAGTTTTTCAACTTTAATCTTATTTTATCTTATGAAACCTTAAAATCTTTCTCGTCATAAAAATAAATGATCTCAAAATTACTTCTTTGCCAGGCACTATCAATGGATGAAAAAGGAAAAATAAAAAAAGAAAGAAAAGGTACATTCGACGTTCATTCATCGTCCAACATGTGCTGTTCTCAATGCTTCATTCACCTTTTCTCCCGAAAATAACTCGATGAGGTAATAAAAGAAAGGAAATTACAAGTTAGTTCCCTCTGCCGTTTAAATGAAAGAATCATGATGTAACAAGCAGGTAAGGGCGGGCGGCAATTTGGCGAACAACGTTCTGTAGTGGACACACGAGATAAGATTTCTTTTTTATTCGAAACTGACAATTTTTTGTTATTGCTTCAAAACGGATTTCAATTTTCGTGCTAACTTGCTTAATAATCTGTGACTTCCTGCATCTCTTCTTCATCCATTATTATCACATTTCTCGTGTGAGTCTTCGCTGACAATGTCCCGTGCTTGAGCAATGCTTCATTATGTTGTCATCATTATTGGACAAAGAAAAGTAGAAATATCGAAATTGTGAGTCGTTCAACATGTTTCGCCAATGAATCTTTATGAGAAATAAAAAGAAAAAGGATCATTTTGCAACACATATATATTTAGAATCAAGATAGATACATAAAAAAGGTCAAGAAGGAAGTTCAAGAAATGCGAAAACCGAAACGAAACGACACGAGGTGTTCCTTGACTTTGTTTCCTGTTCTTTTGACCATGGGAACTGTTAAGTTGAAGTAACAACATTGATTGCTTCTCATCTCTTATTCGTGATGCTAATTTGCAAAGAAGGAAGTGAAAAAATAATAACAACAAAAATAACTTTTTGGAATTTCGTAACAGGAAGTGAAGAAAGAAGATCAAAACAACGACAGATTTTTGAGTTTTAATGATTTCTTTAATATAAAACATTTAATATATTCACATTTTCCATTACTCTTTTCTTGTGTATGTGTGTGTATGTGTGGTTTTTCATCTTTCCTTCCAAATTCTTATTATTTAATTAATACATTTGATTAATTCCGTTTCATACTTAAGAGATTAACGAATCAATCCCCAAAGCCACCTCACGCGATTTTCCGAATTTATAAAACGTGTTTTCATTTTTTTCTTTTTAATTTTATTTCGTGAATTGATTTTCTAATAAAAAACGTGATTTATCCTCAAGTTCCCTTTTCTTAAGTATTAATATAGTTTTTTTTTATTCATTCCTTATTAAAAATATCAAACATTCATCAAAACATGGAAAATTTTTGACATTTCCACGGAATCACTTAAAGAGATAGAGAGAGAAATGAGGAAATCGATTTGCATCGATTCATTCATCACCCACAAAGCTCTTTACATGCAACGTCGAAGCTGCTCAATCTTACATTTCTCATGCAACTTATCTCGAAGTTTTACTTCATCGCTTTTGCTTTCTCTTTCGCTTATCAATCATTGACGTTTAATTATTAATTCCTAGAATTTTTTATTCATGCGTTTTCCATTCAGTTTATAATTAAATAAAAAGTATGGCCCTGTAAGATTAAGTTGGTTTCCTAAAACATATAATTTCATCTTCAAAGTTTTTTTTTCTTTCATATAATTATTTAACATTAAAGATTTTTATTTTTATTATTTTTTCATCATACAATTTACCCATTCAGTAATATTGATCAGAACTTGTCGGTTCTTGTCGGAAGTTTCTCATTTGTTAAGACAACAACTCAATAAATGATTGAAAGATGAGAACTTTCGATGAGATACCAAGAAAAATGTCTTAGGAAAAGTTTTAATTGGCTTCAAATGCCGCTTAATTCTTTAATTTATTTTCTTTCTTAAAAAATTCGTATCAAAGTATATTTTCATTTTCTTTCATTCTTTTTTTTTAAGTTGCACGTTTTTCTTCTTAGATTTCATGAATCCATGATTCACTTTTCACACCACCACGCACAACTGCAACAATATTGAGTCACATGTAAAAATATTTTCATCTTTTCGTTAATTTTTCATCTTTTTTCTTGAATTTTTAATCCAATGTTTTAGGCAACTTAAACAAGGAGAATAAGTTTTGATCGCAATAAGATTTTCATAATTGACAATTCTCTGCGACACATCACGAAGTGCTTAACAAGTCATCACTTGCTTGCTTTTCTCTTTCGAGAAGGTTAAAAAGTGTTTTTGAAAGAAAATGTTTCATGATAAAGACAAAGTTTGTCTTGGTTTTGTTGCAAAAATTTGACCAAATTTTCTTCTTGAACATTAAACAAAAATACGACGACACGTGTGTAGTTTCAAGTCTCAGTACGACATCTGATCTGTTGTTGCTACTTCCCTTCCTTTTCTTTATCACAAACATTTCTTTCCTTTTCTCTTTTTTCAAAAAGATTTTGTTAATAATATTTTTTTAAAATAAATACTTCAAATATTTAATTCAATGTTTTTATGCAAACATAAGCAGTTTGACTTTTACTGTATGTGTTTATGTTTGAGGATGAAAGTTAATTAAATTATTTCTTCAGTTCTAATTTCTTGCATTATTTTTCGAAAAAATTTCTTTCATAAAAAGTGTTTTGAGTTATGAAAGAATAAAACGCAAGGAAAATTTCTTCTTTCTGTTCTTTCATCATTCTCAAGTCGATAAATTCTTCACATGAACAATTTGCGATTGTTTTCTTGCCTTTCTTTTAAGTACAATTTCTACTCTAGCATCTTCACTTTTCATCATTGATTTCTCGTCAATTATTTTTTTATATCGATAATCATTACTCTTCACCTAATCATAAGTATTTTTAAATAAAAGGAAAGCAACTTTAGAGAATTCTATAAACTAAGGAATTATGTCTGTTGTTGTGTGTTTGTTTTTTGTTTTTGCAGAGAATAACTTTTGTTTCGAATAAATTAAATTAATCAAATAATATTAAAAGATTTTTTTTTCTTTTTTTTCTTCTTCTTTTTGTTGAGATTATCTTCATGGTTGATCAGTGCTGTTAGGATCAGCTGGCATTACCAGCTCTACTTTCACCGTAGATCAGATAACGAATTTGTCACCAGTATGAATCTTAATGTGGTTATTTAGCGTCGACGATTGCCTGAGTTGAAAAGAAAAAACACAAAAATTAAGAAATTTAATTAATTTTAGTTACAATTAAAAAATTTCTCTTTACCTAAATTGTTTCTTACAAACAACACATTCAAACGGCTTCTCACCTAATTGACAAAAAAGAAATGAAAAACTCATTACGCAACTTTGTAAATTGAATGTCTTCTTACCCGTATGTATTTTAACATGATTACTTAACGTGCTAAGTTGTCGGAACTGCTTACCACAGAAGGTACAATCTTTAATTAAACACTTCAATTAACGACATAATTAAATGAGATTTGTTATTAACTCACTGTATGGTTTCTCTCCCGTATGAATCTTTATATGATTCGTCAATGTTGAACTCTGCCTAAATTCTCGACTGCACACATGGCATTCTGTAATTAAATAAATGAACTTTAATCTTACTGATTTGTAAGCATTTAAAGAAACTCACTAAATGGCTTTTCCCCTGTATGTATCTTCATGTGGTTCGCTAGCGTACTTAATTGACGAAACTGCAAACGAAAGGGAAACAAGAATATTTTGTTTCATTTATGTTGTTGTTATGACGTCATTTGAAGAATTATTGACTCAATGTTCCTCACCTGTTTCTCACAAACGTTGCACTGAAATGGCTTTTCAGTATTGGGCAATTTCATTGTTCTGCTGAGTGCTCTCGACATGAGGGATCACCGCGCAATCTTATATGATTCTACTCACTTGTAATTAATGCATTTACCGGCTTTTATCACTAAATATGATTAAGCGAAAAGTCTATCGAATTCCTATCTAAACCTATCACGTTCTTTCTTTCTACTTTTTTTTTCTATTTTCTTATTGTTGTTATCAGAAAATGAACACAGCAACAAATGGTAAAAAAAATCTTTTTTTTTCTTTTTTTTTGGAATTATGAAATGTAAACTCCTTGATCTTTGTTGACTGTTGAGATATCAAGTTAATCGAGTTAAGATGCCGGCAACGATTGATAAATTAACGCTTTGGAATCTAGAAGGAGAGAAAATAGTTTCAAAACTATATGAAAGAAATCAAGTTGTGGATGAACGTCGTATGACTAATCACTTGAGCAATTGTGATTTTTTTACATTAAGTCTTCTCATCAGTCTTTGAAATGATGTCTTTGCATGTTTATTTGCTACAATTATCAATGTTTAAAGTGGACATCTACAAATGGTGATGGAATCGACTTCAAGGTCTTTCATGTTGTTTTGATAAACAAAATTTTATTTTCGAGAAGGAAAAAAAATTCGATGAAGGTTAGATGAACAAAGTTATTAGAAAATTCTGAACTTTCTTAGAGTCAGGATGTTTGAAAAACTGTTGTCATTGAAATTGGAAGATTAACCTTAAGATTACGGTATAATTACTTTTGTGATTTTTTGCGTAAATTGTTGTTACTTACAATAATTTCGGGATGAAATATTTGAAAGGTTTGTAAAGATATTTCAGCGTTTCTACGGCCAGGCATTAACAGCTGTATACTTTAGATGTAACTTTAACTCACGTTTAAGCTTGGATATTGGAATTTAAGCTTGAAAAATTACATCCCAGAAAATTTAGAATTTTTTTATTTTTACTTAGTACTTTCATACCCTTTTTGCCGATTTTTCATTTCATTTCAGTTCGTTCGAATCGAAAAAATTCGTTAAATTGAAGGTGAAAATCCTCCAGTAATTTAAGGAATCACAAAAGTTATGTAAATTCAAAATTGAATTTAAAAGTCGTTTTGAAATTTTCATTTTATATTCAGAGACTAAAATATGACTTCAGATGGTCTTATACTACTTAATCCATTATATAAAAAACAAGATTCAAATATGTAAATATTTCCATTGCATAACATTTTTGAAAGAGAAGCATGAAGAGTTTGGTATTTTCTGTTTTTTTGATGACCATGCACATTTTCCAAATGCTTCCAATGCGCTTTTTAAATCTGTTTTAAAAAACATATTGCAATATTTGTCTAAAGTAGATATTTGCACTTTTAAAGAAATCTTTAAATTAGTCGAACAGTTGCCTCTTAAGTAGCAATGGGTTACTGGTCAAAAGCAAATTTTACACACGATTTACAAATTTTCTTCTTGTGAATTTGCAAAAGACACACAATTATAGAAGAAAGGAACATCAAAGACAGGATTAATGTTGCCCTACATGCATCTCACCGCAGGCTCACATCCGACAAATCTGTTGATTCTTCGTCATTTTTCTTTCTTTTTTTCTTCAATTGCAAAGTGTTTTGTAAATATTTCTTTAGGATGTTCTGAGACTGAGACGCATTTAACCCTTGAAAATGATTTCTTTTGACTTCTTAAGTCTTCTTGAAGAAATGATGGAGAAAGAAAAGAAATATTTAGATATGTAAACAGAAAACATGATATGGCATGAAGAAATGCCGGTGCCAATAGCAAACTTGACTTGATCATGACTTTAAAATTTAATTTTCCATATATTTATCTGATGTCTGTCCTATTTAAAATTTAAGAGTGAGAATAAGAGTTTAACGAGCGGAGTGCTATGGAAAATGAATCACAAACATTAGTAAAAGTCATGTCTTGAATCATTGTACAGCGCACCACATGCACCATCAAAAGACAAATACCGAAAAAAATCATTTGAATAATTGTTTATTTACTCACAACATGAGAATATGAAGAAAGAATGGAGAAACGAAAGAAAGAGAATAAGTTTGTAAGACAACAGCAAAGCATCGCATCACAATATTAAATTCCATAATGCATTTCAGCATCATGTGAAACATGAAAATAAATTATGTTTGTTCTTTCACAAGCACTTGAATGATTAATGAAGAAGACGAATGTATACAAAAAAAATATCGCGAAATGAATATCATTAGACATGATCTATGAATTTAGGATTTAGCCAAAGCCCACAATCAACAAACCAGTTGAAATGATACAAAATATTACCTCATGAGTTTCATGTTGCGAAAGTCTGTTTCAATCGAATAAAAACTTAATTTCATTTGAATTTTGATGATTGTTCTCAGCAGTTCTGTTTCGACTTAAGTAAATATTTTCGTGTGTCGTTTCATTACTTTTAAATTTATTTCCGAATAAATTACATTTTATAAAATCATGATTAAAAAGCAATTTTTCTAATCTCATTAAATTAAAACAATGAAAAGAAATCATTAAAAGTTCGTCGTCCAAAATCAAAGAACGATCTTATTCGTTTTCTAGCACGTTGTCCAAATCCTCGTCTTCGTGTAGGTTCTTGATTGTCAACCGCTGAATTATTATCATTATTTGAATTTGGATCTATGTTTGTTTCGTCAGTTCCATTAGTAGGATCTTGATCAGGTATAACATCTACAACTTGATCATTTATCGCATTTGGATCGACAACTACGTCATTTACTATATCTCCATTGATTGCACCATCAATAATGTCTATAAGTCCATTAGTACCACTCCCACTATTATCATTCCCATTGTTTGGATCAATCACTTGACTTCCTTGGTCAATATTTTCCTGAATTCTTTCTGACGCATCATCCAAAAAGGCACCAAAATTGTCTACTGCTGATTTAGAAATATCTGCTAAATCTTCCACGATACCCTCAATCAAATCAACAATCGGGAAAGCTAATTTTATGTTTAAAAATTCAGTAATAAATGAATAGATCAACTTCAGAATTATATTTTGCTTACCTTGAGATGAAAAAATGTAAACGATTAATATAAAAATGCTCAACTTCATTTCACGTCTGTTCTTCAGTAAGTTTTTATCATTATTAATTCTTATTTTTGCCATACCTTACATCAACCTCATTAGTATGACGAATTAAACTCACAATGATCAAAATTCTTTGATATTTTGTCAGCTGTTGTTTCAATTTTCTGAAAGCTTCCACAAGTTTTTTTCTATCTTTATAATCTTTCAAAAGTTCTGTGAAAGCTTCGAAAAGCACTTTCAAACCTTAAAGATAATAAAAAATATATAAAAACGATAAAACTGGAAACAATCTTCAAGTAATATTTTTTTAACGAACTTCTTTTCATACTGACAAATCAACACATCGTAATCTCTTCAACTATTCTCTTCAGATATAACTCGCAACTTCTGAAACAGTTGCAACATTTGGTAGATGAATCAACTGAATCAAATAAATTACTTTAATTACACAAAGCCAACTATAAACTTCGCGACTTAAATGTAGTCATTTTCGTTTGAGAATGAATTTAATTTAACATGGAATGATAAAAGAAAAAGAAACCAAGGACGAGAAGAAAGAACGTGAAATTTATTTCTACTTCAAGTTGTGTTCTGCAATCAATCATCAATCAAGATTAAACAAACGGAATCGGTTGGGTAGATCTCGTGACTTCATAATTGTTGAGCGTGTAACAAGCGATGTTCATGCCATAGAAAAGTGCCACTTTTCTTAAAGATGCTTTACATTGTGCGACATAATAAAATTCTTGAG
The DNA here is from genome assembly GCA_900005825.1 of Clunio marinus. NCBI lineage: Eukaryota > Metazoa > Arthropoda > Insecta > Diptera > Chironomidae > Clunio > Clunio marinus. The sequence continues at coordinate 547,564 of CVRI01000067.1, read as the reverse complement.
TCATTCTCACGCTTCAAAAATTTCCTTCCACCCTAAACTGTTAATCAAGAGCCATTAAATAAAGGTTGCTCGAACACATAATTACCCTTAAAATGATTGTTTAAAAAAAAATTTTATTGGTCCAATAGCTTAATTGACAATGAAAATTTTTTGGTTGCGGGGGTGTTTATTGATTATAAATGAAGTCGTGCTATTTGTAACACTTGCCACGGCACATCAGAATAAGTAAAGAAAAAAAATAATCAATTTTGACTCATAATTGAATCACGCGACAGAAGCCTTTCAACCACCTTTTGTTCTAAGTTTAGGCTTGCGGAAAATTAACCACCCCCGCTTTCAATTACAGCATCTTTTTGGAAGCGACGAAAAACCTTTCTTTTTCTTCCTTTGTCTTTCTTATTTAATCCTTTTCAATTTTTCTCTTTTTTTTCTCATCGTCATGAAAAGAAAAACGAAAATTGTAACATCAAAGTGAATAAGTTTTTCCATTATCTTATAGCTGTTTTGTCGAATAGATAATGGAAATTAATTTAAGCATAATGTCCTTGTTGTTTGTTTTAGAAAAGGTAGAAATGAAGACCCTGTCTTTGAAGGATTGTTGACATGTTATGGATGAGATTAAAGAGACATTTATGAAGATTTTCTTCAAAGAATTTCCATTTCTATGTTCAAATCATCAAAGTTTAGAAATAAATCCATTTTTGTCTCGTTTCTACTTTAACTCTGCTCGACTTCCCTCAACATCATTGCAAAAATGATTCTATTTTTATGTGTCCATTTAACTTAACTCATTTCAGTTCAAGTTAAAGTTACAAAGAAAAATATTTTCACAACAAAAAGACAGAAGTTTTATGAGAAGGAGAAAGAAAAATAAGAATAAAAATCCTAAACAAACATTGGCATTTGTTGTCATGTCATTGAAGATATCTATGAAAGAAAATCGAAAAAAGCAATTTTTGATCTTCTTTGTGTAAAGTGCATGAATGATATGTGCAGAATTTTATGTTTTTATGTGAAAAACTAAAAAAGTTATTGTGAGAAAGGAAGAAGGAAAGCTATGAACGAACGTTTGAGGTCAACGAGACTTTATTCAATTTTAAATTCTTTTGTTGTTTAATGCTTCTTCCTACATCGCTACCATTGAATTTATTTAACATTGGAAATGATTTATTCACGAAGACAAGAGTTGTTCGATTACACTGACATATGCTGCTTGCCATTCGAATATTGTGGCGACTGTCGACCTGAGACTTAAGCCAAAACTGTTTGTAATAACTTCAGCTTCTTCCAAAGTCACTAAAAGACTTTGGAATTGTTCAAAAAGAGCTTCTGAAGTTATACGAGGAGCGATACTGGAAAGCATTGCGTTGACTCGATCAGAAGCGATTCCGTTTATTGCAATAAAGTTCTCACTGATGAAACTCATCATAGTTTGAAGTCCAACTGCACCACCATTCAAAGGAACTTGCAAAATATTAAAACGTTCATGCAAACGTAAAGTAGTTCCAAAATATAAAGCATAATTCAATAAAAACTCCAAACTTTGAGCATCTTGCACACATCCCAATGCGTTTTGAATCAAAGTCCTTTCGGAAAGATATTCTGATGTTCGCATTCTATTAAGTAAGAAATTAAAAGCATCTTGATTTCCTTGTCGCAGTCCATTACAGTAAATTTCACTTTGTAAATCTGGCGCAATGAAGACGCCATTCTCAACTAAGTCCACTAGTCTCTGAGAGGTTCCTGAAAGACATGACTCAATTCCAGATTCACACGCTAAGTTGATGGCAAGTGAACGAGCATAACGATTGAGTTCTGGTTCATTGGCAATCACTTCCATTCCATATTCAATGAAAAGTGGCTCGACAATTCGACGAACAAAGCTTTGGTAATTTGGATAAGCTGATGTTCCTTCAAGCCATCGATTAAGTAAAGTCAACCCACGATTTGCCTGAATGAAAATTTTCAATTAAAGTTTCTAACTCTGTTTAAAGAGTCATTAAACTTACCGCTGACCATGGGACATAATCCACTTCCCTCTGCAAATACTCAAGAATGGCGAATGGAATTTCATAGCTGATCATGCCAGCACGTGCAATATTCAACGAGTCATCGATTAATTGCGCACGATTCAATAAATGGATCACGTTGGAGTCATTTCCATTTAATTGATTGATAAGTAAGTTCCATAAATCTTCTTCATAGTTAACACGATAATAGAAAGTTTCCTGAATGTTTACGACAATCCAATCGTTTTGAGTCCAAGGTTTTGTAGCGTTGGCACTGTTCAATATGACAGTTGGCTGTTGATCCATCCACAAGTCAGGCAGTGATTCTGTAAAATCGGGATTTGATGCCACAACATAATTTATTGGGACCCACCAAAGCTCGTCTGATGTTTCATTTCCATAATAGAATCGACTCTGAGTGAAAACTAAACGATTTCCTTCACGTGTTACTGTAATTAATGGAAATCCAGATTGAAATTCCCAACTGTTCATGATTACACCGACATTTGGTGGATCTACAGGATAATCTTCATTAACAGCAAATTGAATTGAAGCGTAAAGATCTTCAGGAATCGCTGAAAGTTCTGCCATTAATTCTAAATAATTTGAAATTCCCTTTGTGAATGTCGATGGTCCTATGGCAACTCTCAACATTTGAAGAACGCCACCAGCTTTGGCATAAGCAACGTTATCAAAGATTTGTAAGATCTCTTCAGGTCTCTCAATGTAGAATGTCATTGGTCGGATATTTGGATCGGCATCAGTCTCAAGCATTCCTTGAATAGCATAAATCACAAAAAGATCCATAAATCGATGTTCAGGATAAACAGCACTTGTGAGTAATCTTTCGTAAAGTGCTGCGAAACCTTCGTTAAGCCTGAAATCGATAAGATAAGAAATGTTCTTTGTGGATTATTATTCGCAACAACTCACCAGATATAACTCCACCAAAGCGGCGAAACAAGATTACCAAACCATTTATGCTGGAAAATTTCTCAAGATAAAAATTTGATTGGCACTTGACTTTTCACTTATCTCACCAAATATTCGTGCGAAATCAATCTCAAAATATTTTCACGTTGGCGTGTCGTGGTGATTGTTTCATTGAACAGTAAATTGTCTTCTCGGTAGATGCACAAGCCACCCCATAAGCCACCCCAATCGAAATCAGACACAGCGACTTGATCAAGCTTCGGAAGATTGTAAGGAACGCCCAAATATTCTTCGTAAGCGTCTAAAATCACTTCACCAACTTCCAAAGCAAAATTGCCTTCACCACGTTCAATTGCAGCTGCTCTTGCGAAAACTCTTTGCCTTAATGTTGCATTATTCTCAATGCTTGCATAATCTGACACAACGAAAGCAACAAAATATGTTTGCATAAGTGGCGTCATTTCAAATCGAGTTGTCACATAATTTGTCTCATCTTCTAAAACTTCAGATTCAACTGGCATGTTTGAGAGTGCGAAATAGCTGGCATCATGACGAATGTCAATCGAGTATGTCGTTCGAAATTGAGGTTCATCGTAGCAAGGAAAAGCGTGTCTAGCATCGATTTGTTGGAAGTGAGTTGATGCAACCCAAACTGTTTCTCCTAGTTCATTTTTATAGAAGGTTCGATAGAATCCGTAATTGTCTTCTCTTAAAGTTCCATTGTAAGAAAGGCTCACAGTGTAATTTTGATTCTCATTCAAACCTGGGCTCGTAACAATTCTTATAAACTCATATTCAGGATCTAATGTGAACTCCAAATTGGATTCAAGAAGTTCAGGAGGGTCAGAATCATCAAACAAATCAATATTATTGATGGAAAGTTGACGATAGTGAAGCGTAATTTGACTTGTGTCGATGAAAGCAACAAACTTTATCCGAACAACTCCAGAAAAATCAAAATCTCCTCGATGAATATCAGTTGTCAATGATAGATCATAATGTAATGGAAGAGTGTTGAACGGCAGACGAAACGACGGTTCATCTCTTGGTAAAATATTTCCACGACTAACTTGAGACTTTGAACTTCCTTCGCCAACAGCGAAAATTGCGATAACCATTAAAAGTACTTTAAAATCCATTGCAGTACTTAAAACTTTTAACAAACACTTTATCCACGAAGTAATAGAAACTAATTGAAAATTCTTGTCGATTACTTGCTGCTTTTATACTTGTTTATGCTTGACTGTTTATCTTATCGTTATCACTTAATATTTGATAAGAAAGGAATTATTTAATTCGATTAATATTGCGTAAGTGGATGATTAACTCGAGTACTTTCCTTAAAAGATAAATTTCGTCTGTTATTGTTTCCTGAGATAACTTAATCAAGTTTACGTGAATCCCCAGAAGTACTCCAAAAGTGTAGACTTCAAGTTTTCATTTGAAACTTTAAGTTTTGTAATCATTTTCCTAACATTTGTGTAATCCTTTCATTCAACATTTCTTTCCATCTGTTGATTATTCGATAAGTTTCTGGTGTTTTCATGACTTAACAGTCGTCCGAGACCACACAAATGTCCTTTCATCCCTTTATCGTTCATGTCCAAGACTTATTCAATATTCTAAAAATAAAAGATCACATTCAGCATTAATTTAAAGCATAAATTTTTGTTTCCGCTGTTCTAAGCCTCTTCACTTATCTAAATTTAATTTCTACACATTCGTATTGAGGTTTTTGCGTCTGAAACTGCACATCTGAATGTGAATGAGAAATTGCAGAAGGAAGTATTGAAACGATATGATGCTTGAGATGAATTGTGGTATGTTCTAAACAAATAAGTTTTCCTAACAACCAACACTTGAAATGTAAATCCAGAAAATCATGAAAACCACAGAGAAAAAAAAGCGGGAAGAAAAATTATCATCAAAATACTAAACATGTTGGCAACATAACTCATCCTAAGAATTCCATTTGCGCTTTAAAACTCTCCTGAAATTCAAACACATTTATGTAAAATAAATTCCGAGATGAAATATGGAATACTTAAAGAAGCGGCACATCATGTGCGCCGACTCATAAAAACTGAGTGTAAATCGCTCGGGTTATTAAATAATCATGCGATTATATCTTCATTCACAAATGCCACAACACTCGACTCATCATCACTCGCTGTTTGCTTCAAAAATTGTCGTCATAGCCCGATTTTGGTTTCATTAAATCCTTAATTTAATCCCATGAAATTTTATTCACAAATTAAAATAAATAAACAATTACGTGATGGTCAAATATTCGTGACTCCAACTTTCGATTTCTTCCCTCGAGGCTATCAAAGACAAAGACACAAAAAAATTAATTTTCTATGTTTCAGATTTGAAAGGGCAAAAATAATTGAGAAATGAAAACGAAATGAAGCCTCCCATTCCGAAGCACATCATTAAAGTGCCTTAAAACGATAGCAAAGCAATTATTAGCGAGCGAAATGAAGAAATTAGACGTCCAATTAAGCTTCTTGAGTAATAAACTTCTCACTTTACAGCAGTGACTTGAAGTGTTTTTCTAGAGAAACATAAACTTTAATGTAATGAGTTTGCTTCTTAAATGTTGAATCCCCTCACGTTTTAAATCACGCACAATTGTCTGGCATGATGATATCTGTTGGTCGTTCATGGCACTCATAAAAAGCTGATGATTAGCTTTTAAAGACGATGTTTTTAGAAAGACGGCTTAGCAAGGGATCAAAGTTATTAAAATTCAGCGATGTTAATCGTCCAGATGTTGTTACATTGTAATAATCATTGTCGAGCTATTTGCTTCTATTTCTTTCGAGGATTATCATTACTATTGATTGATTTTAAAAGATTTTTCTCACAGCTTTTAAAGCGAATTTACAAATCAACGACGACTATTATCTGCCATCAATTTCAAATGATTACACAAGAATCGCATTACGTCAGTTACAACATTTATGAAAATTCTTTCCGCTTCTTTTAAAATTTATGCTCAATCAAATTACTTTTTATTGCTTTCTTTTCTCTACTTGAAAGCATTGCAAAGTTTTATTCGCTCAACTACGACCTTCTTATATTGTCGAATGCAAATGTGCAGTGTTTACAATCTTTTATATAATAAATAATGATTCACTTCATTGGTTTGTCGAGAAGAGTTCTTACTTACATTAGATTTGAATGGAAGTATCTACTTACTAGCAAGAAAGAATTGAAATTGAATAAATAATTCATGTTTCTTATGAGACGAGTTAAGCAAGACGATTCACCATAAAGAAATACTTAAGCAAGTTGATAAGTATTTTTATTGTTATTATTTCATTTCAACCCGCATTGAAGTGAATTCCATGTGAAAATATCTCAATGACAATTGCAAATATTTCTTCATAAGCTTTCATGATTTTCAAGCATTCAACATCTTTGAAGGAATGTCAAATTTCCTTTACCAAAAGGGATAAAAAAATGAAGCAATAAAAATATTTTAAAGCTTCAATATAAAACCACCAAGCTAAGGCAAGCCGCAAGTATTATTTGTTAATTTGTAAAATATTTCGCTTCTTTAATCGCCAGCGGAAAGTTTAACTTACAAATAAATCTTCTTGATAAATATTTTTAAAACTCGAAACCACTGAAAAGAAGTTGGTTGGCTGCTGTCATTTTCTCACAATCATGAACCGTACGTAATATTACCGAACAGAAAAAGAAAAACAAAGCAAGAAAAGGTTTTTTTATACTTCATGGATCATTTTGTGTTTCTTTTGTTCTCAACCCGAAGAGAATAAATTGCACAATCCCAAATTGCTTCATCCAGCTTCAAACGTTTAATTCTGTTTAATATGAAAACACAAAAAAAAAAAATTCAACTTTACACCTGCTATACGATATCTCTCGAGATTTTACGGTGCTTCGTTTCGTTTTATTTGCCTGCCTGTCTACGACCTTTCTCTCATTCGTTCGGGATGTTATTTAATCCTAATAAAAATATCGGGCGAAGCAAATAAAAAAGAGTTATTTGTGCATGTGGGTTCACACAAGAAAAAGTCTTCAAGCGCTTTCAACTCCCGATAATAAAATAAACGCGTGGTTTTAAATTGTTATCGAATGAGATTCTCCTTTTATACCTTTTATAGATATTGAAGAAAATATTTCAATTTGAAATGTGCTCGAAAATGAAGATTGAAATGGTTCAAATATCTTCGCCAACCAGCAGCAAACCCTTTCAACCTGGTCTTCTTCTTCTTCTAATTTTAATCGTTTTTGTCTTGAGAGAATTTTAATGATTTCCTTCTTCAACAATTTTTTTCATGCTTCTTCTTTTATCACCCCAAAAATTCGAATGAAGATTGAAAAGCAATTTTAATCCCCGCAGGTTCCACGTTTCGGCGTTGCTTAAAATTAAATTACAATTTCCAACGGGACATTTCCACTTTCAGAGCTGATTTTACTTTAGAAATTCGAAATTCGACCGCTGGCACGTAAAAGCGATTGAAAATTCTTCTACATAAAAATATTCTCGCAATGTTTCGACCTGCCATGAGATAGAAAAAGGAAAAGGGTGGAAACATTGACTAATGATTACCTTACAGCGATTGAAATCTGTTTCGAGATGCGGTAGCCGTATGTAGATAGAAAAAAGGCTTCAAATGTTATTAACACTTTACAGTTTCAGAGTAAAGATGATTGTTGCGTAGGAAGAAAGACATGGAAAAGAAGGAAAGTAACGGATTGAGAGTGCCAGTGAAATTACCGGAAGAAGTTTGTAAACGACGGTAAGAGCGAAGAAGAAAGTTCATAAAAAAAGTCCTAATTGTTTTGAATGAGATTGAATTTTTCCTTTCACATCTCCAGTTAGGTAAGAAGAGAGAAAAATTGTGTTTTGTATTCTCCTTCTGGCACTCAAGCAAAGCAAATGTCGACGGCTTTAACGGTAAAGCCTTTTTTTCTTCGTGTTTACAATTATCTTAAATCCTTTCTTTATTGTTTTACAAGACCCGTTAGAAATGTTAGAGAAGCACGAAAAAAATCTTCCCGCACATGTTTTTTTTTTGCATCGAACAACCTTTCCTATGTAGCGGTAATTACAGCGTTGAAGTGAGGTGAGGTTTTCGTCTTCCTTTTTCTGATTTTCAATCTCTTTGATGTCGTTCATTGCAATTCAAAAGCACGTATTTCGTGTAGATAGATGAAAATCCTTTTTTCGTAAGGTAATTTTGGATCAACTCTCGTGAAAATTTCTTCAAAACTTGGCCTAAAAAACATTTTTAAAAGTCTTTGAAGTCAAAAGTTGTTTCATGATGTTTAAGAGTTAATTAATTTCTTTAATCCATGGAAGTCATGTTGAACTTTTCATTCAAAATGTTGATTTATTTATGTACGTAATCAAACTGATTTAAGTATCAATGACAACATAAATTGATCATGAATAGAAGTTCAATGAAATGTGAGATGATAGTAAAACCACTTAGCCTAAATATCTATTTTTATCTGAATAAAAGAGAGACGAGAACATAATTATCCTTGTAATGTATGTCAATATCCCGAATGTTACATTCCACTGAGTCTGAGTCTTAGATACGCAAACAAAAAAAAACTTTTTCCCTTCATCTATATCATTAACTCTCAAGCACTGGCTCGTTCGTTGATTCACAATGAAATATGAGTCGCAATAATTTTCTTTTGTTTTCGCTCTGCCGCTTCTTTTTTATTTCATTCCGTAAATAACAATTTTTTGTGCTGTTGCGTGCGTTCACTATTTAATGTAATTTCTCTTTCAGCATTGTCAAACTGCTTTCTTTGCAAAATAAATGTTAGCTGAGATGAATAGTGGAATAAAAATAATCCTTTGATAATAATAAATAAATGGAAGAGAAAGAAATATTTTCACAACTCACTTGCGTAAAAATCTTTTTCATATTTTTCATTCTTAATTCTATTGAAAGCCTGCTGGCAGTGAAATGAATCTTCATCCTTTCTACTTTGGTTTTGATACTTGATCGTATCACATATGCTGTTTTATTAAAAGGAATCTTTAATATAAAAACACAAAACCTGAGGTGAATGGCTGAAGAACACTTTCAACCGTCATAACGGGGTTTGTAAAGGTTGAAGTGAAGGGAAAGGATGTTTTTTGCTGAAGATTTCTTTTTTTTTTGCTGATTGCTGATCCGGTGGGATTAGACTGATTGTTGAGCCGGCTCATTTGGGCGCGAGAGAGACGACGATATCAGTCGAGAGCGAGCCGTTGACGGATGCGGTCGCATCAATTGCAACTTGTGAAAGAGAAAAGAATGTGATTGTGAATTCCTTTCTTTTATTATGAAAATATATTTGACTAGTTTTTGAGACAGGATACACATAAAAAATGTGTATGCCTTGTGAATTGTGATCTAACTTTCATTGCTGAAGTGATGGTGAGAATAGCATGCAATCATCATGATTTCGCTTACATAAGCATACACACATTGAATTGACATCCTTTCCTACCAAACTAACATCATGCAACAAAAGGAAATCTGCAGCAATTGCATGGCAAGGTAGAAACAATCCAATCAACGGGAAATGGCGTGACATTAACAAGTAAAGAGAAACATCTCGACATCGAAATTGAATCTGTTCCCATGACTCTTCATTTCATTCCTTTTTAAGTATTAAGGAATTGCAAGCTTTATAATCGCAATCTGCTTGAGATGTTGTTATTTACTCTCGTCTTCCATCGCAAGTGAATTTTAATGATATGCAATTGGTTCGTTCTCGTCTCCGGTAAATATCACATCTGGAAATTAATAAGAGAAAAGATTTATGAGATGCAACATCAGGTTTCTACCCTGATAGTAATTAAATGATTTTCTAACTACTTCTTAAAGAGTCATTTAGCATGTTTTTAAATTTAGATAAATTTCCCCACAAATTCAAATAAATAAATTCCAAGAAAACAAAATTAAAATGTTTTGCTCATCTTCATGTTTACCGTCTGCAATATCAATAAGTCCTTAAACATTTAGATTAAATATATGTACATAAGTATAAAAGTCAATGTAGTTTTGATTATGCACTTACGAAATTATGTTAAACACAAACAAGTGCAAAAGTTCTGCTGTTTTCTTATGAAAGTAATTTCGAGTATTTGCAAGATGCTTCAACGAATAATAAGAAAGGCAAAAATAATTGTATTGTGATGTAACTTAATGTAATGAAAAAAAGAAGAAACAAAGAGCAAACTTCATAAAAGAATCAGCAACATCAAGGCGGTCGGATGATTATAATTAATGAACTTATTCGTTATGCTGTTCATCTTACAATTCGGTTATCATCGAAGAAGAAAGCTGCATATATGCTCATATGAAAGATCTCAAAAGCAACAAACAACAAACTCACACGAAGGAAATAATTTCATTATGATGAGATATCCATACATAAGAGTATAATGTTCGTTATTAATTCATTCGGAAAAATATTGACATTATCATCGTATCGGATGACACATGAACGAAAAACCATTTCTAACAAAGTATCGGATATCTCCTGCTGCTGCTGGTGGTGGACTTTATGATGAAATGATTTTCTTTCTTTTCTTCGAAGAGGGAATTTTCATCTCTTTTGTATCATTAACCTTACTTTATGGGTCTGGCTTGTTGTTAAGTTGACGCGACTGGTTGGTCTGTCACGTCATAAAGTCATGACCATTGTGACATCAAAAGATGAAAATTAATGATATAATTCCATTCCAAATGTTGTCTTTCTTCTGAAAATGTCATTAAATGTCTACGTAGCTTTGTTTTTGCATAATCTTCACAATTGGTAACTTTTTTGAGAGCGGTCCGTCATCCCATCTGTCGATGACCTTCTTTGTTTAGTTCATTCATCTCGCAAAAGAGATCAACATACTTAAATTTCGTTCAGATGACTTCAATATACATTTTATAAACATGTCACGATCAATAATCTTTCTCCTGATTGCCCTTAAACCTTTCAGTATTAAATTATACCCGGAAGAATATCACAATGAAAGGTTTTTGGGAATTTCAAATTTCGAAGGAAATCTGGTTGATGAAAGTTCGCATCAAGTGGGTTTACTGACTCGTGCAAGTGCATCACATCAAATTATCTTGAAATAAATTGAAGCTTCATCAAATTATAAGTTTTTTAACTTCAAAAACTTTTCGAGAGCGATAGAGAATTACGTTCGGTGACTGCGGAATATCAATCAAGGTACTTTAAAATATTTTTGGAACGGTAATCTCGTGTCAAATATTGCTTGTCTAAAAAGCCTTAAAGCTAAGTCGTGATTCGACAGGATGGCAGTGAAATTCTCACACAAACATTTCGCTCGAAAAGCCGATGGCAGAAGCTAAAAATTGAAACGTGATATTCCAAATTATTCTCATGAAATATTGAATTTTTGGCGCAGCAAATCGTTATAACGACCGTCTTTTATCGTTCACTTTACCGCGTTTATTGGTGATGAACTGTCCCGCTTCCTTGCAGCCCAACATATTTTCAAGTAATTACCAATTTTTCTGTTCTTTTTTTCTGGGACGATCTCATTTCGCGAAAGTTGCAAAGGAAATATAAATAATCAAAAGTATCACGTTTAAAGAAGTGAAGGCAAGTAACAAACTTGAAGTTCATTGAAGAAATTACGTTTAATAAACTGGGATTATTTTAGTCTTAAATTTCTTTTTTTCTCTCTTGTCTGTAACAAAAACACGAAAATGTCCTCGAAAAGTTAACTTCGCATCTAAATTTTTGTTTCTTCTTTAAAGAATTCACTTTCGTCACGACATTAATGGATGGAAAGTGGAAAAGAAGAATGAGAAAGACGATGGGAAAAAAAAATTAACAACACCGACAGATTCAATAAAATATTGAATTCAAAAAGGGTCTTCTTAGCATTGGAACGTGATGCTCGGTAAAAAGACGTAAGAAATGAGGTTTTGGACTCATCGGAGGCTTTTACAATCATATCTTCCAGCTTTTCTCCCATGCGACATCGTCCTTTTCTGTATTAAAGTGAGTTGAAGTAATTTGATTAAATCAAAATGTGTTTGGGAAAAGGAACGAAGACATTTGTAGAGCATCGGATTAAGTTTTAGGAGAAGCTACTCACCTTGAATAGATAATTGACTTAGGGAAGAAGAAAGTTTTTCGTTTTTTTTCCTTCAAACCTTGCGTCCTTACATAATTTCGGTTTGAAAAGTTTGAATATCTTAAAAGCACGTCAGATTTATTTTCTCGAGTAACTCTTCTTGAATAACAAAAAGATAAAGAAAATTGTCTCCAATCGACCATAAAAATAAATAACAAAGAAAAAGCGCGTGATGAAAAGGTATTCGTCTGCGTCTTAAATCAACAAAAGAAATCAAAGGAGAATCTGCGATGTTAAAAAAATAAAATAAAATATAAAAATTATAAAAAGTGAGCTCTCAATATTTACTCGTACGTGCTTTTCGTTTACCATCCTTCATTTCTCTTGTTTTCATCTGAAACAGAAAAAAAAAACATTGGAATAAACAGCAAAAGTAAATGTCTGTGCTGAAAACAGATAAAGGTAGAAAGCAAGAGTCGAGAAGACGGAAAGTAAAAGATTGACGACTACCTTGGAATTGAATAAACAACTGGGACATTGCTTCGACTAGGACGGGGATTTTTTTTCCGATCTCTTGACACGCCACGAGATATATAATCGTATGGACCGGCGAGACATTAAGCAACAGAAGAAATGTAAATACAATGTTTTATACATACGATGGTGGTCTGAATAGAAATCTGAACTTCAAAGCAATTTCGTTATTTGAGCAACTTAAAAAAGGAAAACTTCAGACCGACCCACCATTTCGATCCATATTCATCGATTATACCTTCAAGCCATTTGTTGTTATTCACTTTCCTTAACCAATGCTTGGTGTGTACGATAAGGATAACTGATTTGACAAAATAAACGAACGTTGCTTGTCGTGATGCCGTGAGAGAAAGGAAAACAGAAAAAATATTAATTACCGTCAATTAAATATCTTTTAATCGACTTCGATCTGTAAAACAACAAAACAGCCAATAAATAAATAAATAAAAGAGCGAGAGGAATAATTATAGTTATTTAACGAAAGACAAATATAAATCAGAGTGTTTAAATAATCAGAAATGAATCAATCTCAACACAGAGAAGTTCTTGAAGAAACGAGAATTGAAAGGTTCGAAAAATGTTCAAACAAATGTGCTGACAGTTTTTATGTATGGGGAAATAATCATTGATTCAAATTAACTTCACGTGATGAAATGATGGGATGGCTAACATTTATTTATTTTTATGTTTTGTCTCTTGAGCTTGCTAAGGGTGGTCTTACTTTCTCATGACTACTTGCTCCAAACTTAGACGAATAAAATGTTTATTCGTCGTGAAGTTGATGCGGGCAAGAGAATTGAGTCAGGTTGTTGTCATGTGAGTAAATAAAAAAATATTATTGCCTTTTTATAATCGAACCGAAAGGAAGCAACAAGTATGCTTAGATCGTTTGTATCCCGCTGTGAGGAAATGCAACCATAAAAATAGTAAATTGAATTCATCCTTAAGAGGCTGTGGGAAGACTTCTCGAATCATTATTAATTTTATATTTATTCGTCTGTATTTAAGAAACAACATCAAAATAAAATAGTGAAGGAAGATTCATTCCCAAGATGAAATTTATTGTCGTCCGAAGATATATCCGAATGAAACTATAATTAAATAAAGGTGGAGAAGATCGAGAAGAAGGTCCACTTTGATCCACCCACCCCGGGAAAAGATTTCGTTTAGTAAGGTTCATGATAGTTTAACATGTTCAACTTTCCCACCGTACATCAGCAGCCGTGATTAGGTTACAGTTTACTCAACCGACGACATATGTTATATGCCTTGACGACAAAAATGAAGGCGACTTAAAGCTGTGGGAGATTTGATTCGTGTTTTTGTAGTTAAATCACAACGGGACCTCGATTTGTTATTTCGTCAGTGTCCAACTCCATGCGGCTGTCGACCAAATTTGGATCAAGATTATGTCGGTAAATCAAATGGAAATGTCAATACTTTCAGTGGGATGATTTTCTGTATCAATTCTTGAGTCAATTAAGATTTTTTTGAAGACATCGTGATGAGAAGAAAGAGAAACTCTCGAGCGACGACCACACAAGAACTTTAACGATTTAATTGCCAAATGTACATTCGCTTCGCAAATTGATGTTTCAATTAAAAGGCGAGTGAAAGAGCGAGCAAGCGGGAGATTCAAGCTATAAATTATTTATGAAGAATGCGCTTTCCTTCATTATCGTAACAAATGAATTAAGATATTTTCATTTCATTTTTATTGCATTATAAAATCATTTCGACGGTGTCATAATCTTAAGACTAAGTTTATTATTACTGAAGCTGCGAGTCAGGCTGATGACATTCGAAGCTAAATTTTGATTTATTTTCACATAAAAATTTCCATTTCTGATGCATTCAAAATGCAATGTGACCGAAATAAATTTTAAAAAATTGAATTTAAATTGAAACTCCAAGTTGGGTAGTAAATCTTGAATTAATTTTATTGATTTTTAAAATCATTCTGTCTTCAATTTATATTTGACTTGCTTTTCTTCTCATCAACGGAAGCTAATCCCATTGAAAGCTCGTCTTAGAAAGCGACGTCGTATTCTTAACGATATCATTCCATTCAAACTTTAACAACACATTTTCGCTTTTATGTGAGAGCTTCTGGAAGTTCAAAAAGGGGAAAAATTCCACCAAAAAGCTATACACATATGAGTTTATGACCGAGAAAATGTATTTTGATGCTATAAAAATGTGTGGCTAATGCCACAACGAGAATATTTAATTTCCTCAATGTCCATACTCAAATCCTCCTTCGCAGATTTATTTCGAATAAAGTCTTTATAATGAATGGCATTCCGAAAAGCTACCACACTAAATAGTATCACTGCTCTAGTTTCAACACGAATTCACAAGTGGGTGCCTCAAATTGTGAGGAATTTTGCTTTTAAAGATATTAGTGAGTGAGTAACAAACTTTGTAGTCATTTTTTATAAAGTATCGCTTCGCGGTCATTTCTCATCGATAAAAATTGTTCAAAGTTTCACAATTACAAAGTTTGACGACACGCTCCAGGTTAAATGAAGTAAAATAAGATAAAAATAAGTTCAATGAAGGTAAACCAATAGTCTGTTCAATCATATCTTTTATTAAAACTATATTGAAAGTAAAGTTTCTGTGTTTTGTTTGCTTTCGATTGACGCAAATTGAAAGAACAACAAAGAAACATTTTTTTGTTTTTCAGAAGTTGGAAAGCCACGAGCTAGCAGTTTGAAATATCATTGTCATGATCTGTTTCTGACTAACTGTTTCACATGTATTTATAATTAAATGGTGAGTGAATATTTTGGAACAAACATTTTAATTCATTTCTAAATTTTTATTATGATTTCTCGTTTATCTTTGCGAGTCACAAATCAGTGATAATGCTGACATATTGGCGAGCTTAATTTATCCTCAATTTGTCAGTTTAAGCTGCGCTTTAAATCAGATGTTTCTTCTTTACCCATAAAGTCACACGAATAAAGCAACCAATGAATGCGGCAATTAATTAAGATAATCACTTGTCCACTAATGTAAACATCAAATTTATAAGGAAAAGTGTCGATTTAACTTTGTTATTTCATTATTTATCTCATATATCTTTGACAAAGTTCGAAGACATTGAACAATTGTGAGGCCAAGACGAAGACGACCATAGGCCAATAGATGTTTACACAAAGTCTGTGTGGTCGAACAAAAAATCATCGCCCATTATTATTAACTGTCTGTTCACGAAGAAATTATACAAATTATAATGATTTTGGATATTTATTTTCACATATGTCTCTATATTCGGTTAAATATTCCCCCGCCTGAGTTTCTTGTTGTAATGGCCTTTGGTGTTCAAGTTTGTGATGTTATTTTTTGTCCATTACTCCCATCTGAAGGAAAATGTAATTTATTAAACCATCGAAATGCTTTTTTTTTCCTTTCATTCTCTCTCGCTCGTCTTCTCAAATGAACTTACAATGAGCGATTTGACGCGTTTCGTGTGTGTGCCACACATTTCTTTTCTTTCACTTCTCTCAGGGTGATTATGGTGGATAGGAATTAAGTGATTAATCATTTTCTTACATTTCCATCGTTCCACTGGTGGGCCTAAACATCACACGCTTTCATCTCGACTATGGAAAGATGATGAAGAAGAAGAGTAAAGGGAAAAAAAACTAGCAATTACTGGTTGAGCTTCAGAGTTTCTTTCCACGTTGATCTTGCATCATTATGCTAATGTGAAAATAAATATTTAAATGTGTCGCGAGTGATTTATTTCAAGACAAATCACAAAATTGTTGTTTTTTAAATGTTAATTAGATAGTCATAAATTAATATTGAATTTCCTGTTGGGAAATTTTTTAAATTTGGTTCATCAAATGTTTACTGATGACGAGATAAAGAAAAATTTAAATAATTGAAATGAAAGTTTTAAAACGATGAAAGTGATTTTCACATTTATAAAATTCTTTAAATTTATTTATTTCACGCTTTTCTGCAATTTGTATACCTAACATGTTTAAAGAGATGAATTTTGCAGTTTGTTAAAAGAGAAAGAAGGAGGAAAAACATTGAAATGATATCATCAACCGTAGAATCGTGTCTTGAGCATTTAAGTATTTTTCACACGTAATTTTTCACTCCAGCTTCGTCTATTTTTGCCTTCTCTCCTGACAAGTTAAATCGTATCCAATTTCTTTTTTATTTTGTCCCGATGTGACTGCGGGAGATTAGTTCTGTGGGAAACTAACAAATAAATTGGAAGACGTCATATTTCTTCAGCAACTATGAAGCGCATTTCTTGTTTTGTCTCGGTTAGAAGGTTAGCAGTGCCTTGAACTAAGAATATTATTTGCTTTCGTGCTGTGCATATCATCTTCCTTCGTTTTTCGCTTCTCCTGCTCACACTTTAAGCTTTAAAAATCATACAGTTTGGTTGTGAACGCTCTACGACGATGACTGTTCAATGTCATTACAAAATATTAGATGCATCGTATGAAAACATGCTTAACATTTCATGTTATGCTTCCATGAAACCATTCAGACACAAGATACACAAAAGCGTCTGTTAACGAAACTTTAATTGTTTTTTCTTTCATGAAATACTCACTTATTGTCTTCAAGTGCATCGAAATGCACCCGAGGTAGCTTTTGTATTCAAATTTGAAGAAGAAACGACGCTTCTTACTTTCCAGAAAATTATTTTTGGTTTAAACATCTCTTCGGAACATGACAACGAAGATGGCATTGTGTAAATACTGAAAAGAAGTCGAAATTGTCTCGAGAGAAACGAAATGCCATTGGAATTTCGGATTTTGTTGACTCTTCTTCATTCTTCATGATATGTTTGGATGGAAGTTCAACTAGAAAAAATCCCTCAACGCTTGATTAAAGAGACATTGTTGTCGGATGGTAATCAGCACTTTGCTGAATAATAAATTCGTGCTGTTATATCTACAAAGTAAATATTCAACTATTGACTGAGAGATAAATATGATCATGAAATGTGCGCCCATCTAACGCTGCATGATATTAACTTGCGCATCTCTTGCTGGTTCAGGAAACAAGGTGTCAAATTATTAAACAACAGAAACTTGTATCATCTCAACGACTTCAAATTCATCACTTTTTCTTCTTCATCTTTTCATCTCTGTTTTGTATATCTCGCCTGATGTTGTCCGCTGAGGCTTTGAAAGGAGAAGAAAAAAAAAGGCGCAAAGGCAATCTTGTTGAATCACTCTCTGTGTGGCTTTCAAGTACGATAGATTATTCACGACTGAAATGTTTTACACTTTCCTCCCTATGACTCTCCACAAACTTTATCTTCACCTCGTTAAGTTTATTTTTTGTTCATACATCTTGCGTGGTTCTTTCCATTCTTCTTTTTCAACACAGCATAAAAACAAGTTGTTTGTCTTGAAGTGAAAGTGACAAAGTTTTATTTTATATTTTCTTCCTTTCTCTTCTCGAGTAAGAACTTTTTTGACAGGCAACACAATGCTTGGAGGAAGAAATGAATTAGATACTTTCTTATACTCCTTTAACGCCAAGAAGAGAATTTGCGCCGATTCATTGAGCCATAATTTATTAAGATGAATTCCATGGGGTTTCAAATAACTTCATGGTGGTGAGATATTACGAAAATAGTCTGAAACTTCTTAGTTCGCTTCCTTAATCATGAAAAGAATGAAAAACTGAAAAATATTTTATTTCAATTCGCTGAGTTTCGCTCAGAAAATTCTTCACGCCTATCTTGAATGAATGAGAAGAAGTCAAGAAGAATGAATTCAAATTTGGTTTCTGTTTTCATTTCATTGAACCATTCTTTTTCTGTTTCGTACATAATTTAAAAGGCAATGAAAAGTGAAAACAGATGATCCTCATGGTTTGTGTTGTTGTGATCAGAACTTCATACATAAAAAAGAATTGTTGAGAGGAATGTTATGCAGATTTATATGCAAAACACATCGAAACGAGTTCACAATATGAGTTCGAGTGTCAATAGGTTGGAATGACAATGTCAATCGTCACAATCGTGAAAGGAATTCTTTAATAAATTCGAATACGGAAATCGACAATAACTTTTGCGTTTTGGATGTATTTCAAGTCACTAAAGATTTTTTTGTCGGAAGATTACGTTGATTACTTCACAATGTAAGTTTTTATTAAACAAGAATTGATGAATAATTACGATGTCGGAGGCTGAAGGCAATGACGATTCTCTGCTCATTGTGTAGTTAAAAATCGATTTGCCACGGTATCAAAAAGCGATAACCAAGCGAGAAATTTTTGAGTTATAACTTGTAACGCAAATCATAAACGCTTCGCTCGCGTTCAACACATGCATTAGCCAGCCATCCAAAGCATTAGGAAGATAAATATCATTGCTTGAAGGCTGCGCATTTTTTCAGACACGCTTCTCGGCAATACACTCGCCAATATAATAAAAAATAAAAAAGAATTCTTACGCTAAAGTGATTTTTATAAAAGATTGCTTTAACATTCATTGCACTTTTCGAAGGCAGAGGCAACTCAATAAAATTATAAAATAATTTATTTTATTCACTTCGCAAGCGATAGTTTCTCTTCCAGGTAAAGAGATTGTCGTTACAAGATGACAAAACTTTGTGTTTAACATAATCCGACCATTTTTCCTTCAACAACCAACTATCGTATAAGTGTAAAGCCATTTAAGGTAATTAGTTTTTATTGTCGTTACTTATAGGCTTCTTTTGTGCACATTTTTGCTTGGTAAAAATACTTTAAAAAAAGGCAGACGAAGGTTTCTCTTCGAGACTCTTTTTTAAGCAGATTTTTTGTCAACTGAAGGTAAGTTAATAAAAGGGACAAGAGAAAACAGAGAAGTTTAAGTTGACAACAATATTGACAATGCCCCTCCTAATCACTCTCTGAACTTATCCTTCTCAACATCTCGTCGAACTCATTTTTTACTCCACAAAAATACTTTCGTTTCATTTTATTGGATCCTGAAGGAAAAAAAACGCCCACATCATGTTGAAATGTTTTAGATAATTCAATAAAAAATCAAAAAGAGAACGGAATTGTGCATTTAAAAAGAAACCTTCGAAACTAACTTTCATGACATTGTATCACTGTGAACGCAATTAAATTTTTTACGACGTTCTGTGACAAGAATTCTTTGAAGTCATGAAAAACGATTTCTCGTTTCTGAATCTTGCGTAAGAAAATTAGTTAAATGGAATTTATTTATTGCGCCCTCGCCTCACAATGTACAATTTCACAGACATTTGCTTCGATAATGTTCACGATGCGATACTTTAAAATTATGTGCGGGATTTAATTGAACCCATATGTGTGGTGTTTATGGCTTTCTGATATGATTTATGCTGCTGCTGCTCTCTGCAGTACGGTCGGCAAGAAAATCACAAGAATTTATGATCTTTCGAAGAATATCTTTAATGATGTTATATGACGATGGAACATATTCATTAGTCCGATTATCGATCGTAATGTTGCTTTTTACACGTCTCGCTTTCGACCTGTTTCCTGTCGTGTCCAACAAAACCTGCAATTAGCGGTTCGCTTGATTCCCCAAAACAAAAACTGAACGATTTATTTCTAAAAAAATATGACGAAGTTAGAATATTTTCAGCGATTAGCCTTTGGATGATTCTCGTTCCTGTGAATCTGTAAATGCGATTAGACATTTTCATATTGAAGTCATGTGCTTTATATCTCGTCTTCTTTCGAAAGTCCCCCCTTCAAGCAATGCTTAAAATCATATTTCTTATTATCTTATTAGCACTCTTCAGCGCTTTGTTAAAGAGCCAACATGCGTCCGATGGGCATCATCATTATGATTTAAAAACATATTTACGTGTCGGTGAAGACGTATCAAGATTAATGCCAGCTTTATTCGTACGCCTTATGATACCTATTCGTATCATCTTAAAATATATAAAATGAATTTAAAATAACCTTCCTTCTTCGTCGCTCTTTGATTAGATCAAACCCGATAATGAATCATATTCTCACCCTTCTCTTTACTCTTCTATTATTTCCACTTGATATGATCATCATCAACAAGCATCATCAGCGGCAACAGCAGCAATCTCTTTAACAAAATAACAAAATGTGTTAGACGAAATAAAAAAAAGGATACAAAAGCCGATAATAAAAATTTATAAAAGCAAAATCATCGAAAGTGGTTATTATAGCTATCGCCTTGTTCTTCTTTCTAAATATTAGAAGTTAAGCATGTGAAATGTTAATTCGAAATTCACACATTATGTGTTGTTTTCGGGATCAATCAAAAGATCATTTTGATCTTTGTTAAAAAGAAAGAATAACAGAGAAAAGGGGGAGAACGAATCTAATGATGCGGAATAACAAAAAAAGATTTTTTTTTTGATTTGAAACAAATTTTCTTTTACTTTTATCATCGAACATTGAATAACTTCTTTGGATAAGAAAGCGTGAGCGGACAACAATGAAAAGAGAATGGGATGGGTTAACAAGTTATCTGCAGCTTGCCGATGGCAATTGATTGAAATTTAAAGAGTTTAAGCAAAGTTATCGACATCAAAGAATGGAACAAAGGAAATTTTCTGTTAATTAATTTCACTCACGCGAAAATCTATTTTCTGACATAGCATTTGAATATTTTCGCTTAAAACTAAATTACCTAGTTGAGCTTCTATATTTAGAAGCATATCTTATTATCCTTTGAAGTTTTATTAAATATTTTCTAATTCGGTAAATAAATAACCATAATTAATATAACTGAAACTAACACAGGATAAAGCTTTCCATGAATTCTTAATTCATCTCTCAATTTGTACAATTAAATTTGTTTGCAAGCAATTTTGGGCTATGTATTTCTGACTTTTGTGGAAGTTACAAAGGATTTAAACAGGCTTTAAAATCTTTCTTTAAATCTATTGAGATGATTTCTAAAGAAGAAAAAAGTTCTATTGTGTCATGAGCTTCTGATTCATTTAAAGAAGTCAGTGTGAAAGATGAAAAGAGCGATTAATGCGCATTCATCTCCATCCCAATATGTATAAATTACCAACTGCTCGCTTCACATATTGGAAGCATTCTTTTGTAAATTTCTGTCGGAAATTAATTTGAATGCAAAGCATACTTAAAGAGGTGGTGATTTAAATAACCTGAAGGCATCTCTAAACTATTAAAGTATTTACATCAAACAGTGCGGATTATGGGAGATTAAATTAAATACTTGAATTCATCTCTCACATGTGCATCACTGAGTGATTCAAAAATTATTCAGCAGCATGGCACATTATCTGTGAACCATGTAAAATTTATTTTCATTTTCAACTCGAATCGATTTTGCAAAAGGCTTGTTGTTCAAACATCGACACAACACGAGTTGATAGACACATAAACTGTAGATTATTCTTGTTTCTTTCTGAATGACGAACATCGTTGACATTGTAAGAACACAAACAATTTAAAATCAATGGAAACATGTGTACACTGTACACAAATCAAGCTGAGATTACCATATGTGGTATCGTCCTATTCCAAGTTATAACAAATATTCATGAAAATACTCCACTTTGGAAATCATTCCAACCAGAAGCATCAACAGTGACAGATTTTTGTCAGCAACTACAGGCTTTCCTTTGAATGATGTTTGACAAACAGGTTTTAACTGTTGAGATTACTTCATGACGTCATAAAATAGTTTTCTTTATTTTCAAACATAAATCAAAAAAGTGATCATCAACATTAAACATAAACTCTTGTTTATGCTCGGTTAATGCTCAACATAAACATGAACGTCCGAAAAAATTCCTACAGGAATTTGAACTCAAATTGAAAATAAATTTGACCTATCGATAGGTCAATAAATATTTATTCGAGATTTAATGCGTACGAAATATTTCCCATGATTATCATCAATCTGACAATATTCTGTCTGATAACTTCCCTTAATCAATTTGTCTTCAAATCAATACTCGTATTAGTTTTGAAATGGGTTAGATTTTGCATATAAAGCCAACATTTAAGTGACGAATGAGATTTACTGATCTCCATGAAACGAACTCCCCCGACATCACTCACAACTGTCCTTAAATAGAAAACCTTTTTCTTCTTCTTTTATATCTTTTTTTCCTGACCGAATGTCAAGCCAACGACATGTTTCATCGATCTTTTTGCTTATTGACATTTCTCAAAAACGAGTTTCATTTGAAATTCATACGATTTTCGCGAAGCTTTTTTATGGTCGTATTGTGTCGTTTTTCTGTAGTCGATCTGTCAATGTTAATCCCTCGATGATTCTCAGCTCTTTTTATCCTCAAGCATCATCGCATATAATCACGCGCTTGAAATATCTAATAAAAACGAAACCGCAATACGCCTACAAACCACGTAAATATTTCCACACGATTTTAACTTTTAAGTTTGCCTCACTCAACATTCGGTTTTGGGCTGACAACAAATGTTCTGATGAAATTTCCTTACTCAACTTCCCTTAAACAAACTAATAAAATGAAATTTCTTACACGCATCACACGATACTTCACGGTTCACCAAAACTGTCATCTGAATATGTAATGCATAAATTAACAGATTATAATTCCATGAAACCATAACACAATATTTAAAATAAACTCCCATACAATATTTGATTGTGAATTAAACTTGCTCTCCACGCAGAGATTACAAACTTTTATAAATGGTTTTGGAAAAGGACATAAATTTTTGGTAAATTGAAATTACTGATGAAAAATTGTCATGCATTGTAAGAAACAACCAGCAGCAGCTTTAATTCTCAGATTTACTGCATTAAATGATTTTATTTACCACGCATGACAATGTCGGCTGCATTACAGAATTAAAATTGATTTTGAAGCATTTTTTTCTTCTTTGTTTTAAGAGCTTTTGTTGAGTTGAAAACACTTCAAGTTTCATTTTGAATATTCAGATATTTTGACTTTTCTCTTCTACGATGGGAAAACTTTTCAAATAATTTTATTTCTGTTTCACATTTAATGTTTGTACTCGAAACGACGACGCTTCATACAGTCATTCGTTAACTTGGTATACAAAATGAAAGCACATATCGTAATAAAAAGTTTTTAATTCATTTAATGTGGTCTTCCATCAACACCACATGCGAGATTGAATCTTTTACGGCATAACAAGTTTATTTTTGAACGCGAAAGTTCTTTTCGTTCTCAACTCGAATGGCAGTTAATGTAAATAAGTAAGTGATATGAAGAGCGATTACATATGTTGGCTGAAAAGTGTTTTTGCTTTCATTTTAGCAATGTTTAAACTTGAAACATGTTGGAAGTTTAAAACGAAATAATTGAAAGAATATTTAATTAATGACAACAATAGAATGAATACAAAATGCGTTAGAAACAGGAAATGCTGCAAGAGAAGGAAATTCAACATCTTTTAAGTGAAGAAATTTATTTTCATCTCAATGCGGATAATTGCGAAACATGAAAAAAAGAAGCAAATTTTAAATAAAAAATCAGAAAACATTGAAAGTCAAAGATTCGTACGCCCACCTTATGTTTGCCCTCTGCTGTTTCGAAGGACTTTTGTTTTTTTTTTTTTTTGCTTCTGAAAGCGTGCAAACCTGAAGAATTTTTCAAGTCAAGTAACTTTATTTATAACTACATTGTTCAATGGACTCATCTCCAATCTGAAAATGCTTGTGAATATAAATTTAAAATTCTTTCCAATTTAAAAAAAAAATGTTGAAACAATCGATCGAAGCGAGCGAGATGCCTTAAGTGGAATTGCAAGTTGTTATTATTTTGCTCATGCCGTAAATACCGTAAAATTAATAATCCAAATAATAAACATTCCGAAAATCTCGCCAATCTACTTTCATTTCTTTTCGGTACTTTGGAAATGTGCTTAAGCATTAAAGCTTTAATTTAACTCCCTTCCATCCTCAGATTTCCTTCTCTTCCCCTTCACTCTTACACGAACGATATTAAAAGCGGATAAAAACATTTTTTTTTTCTGGAGATTAAATCGAGTTAAATTAATAATGTTTATGGAACTTAATGTACCTGCAGCAATGAGATAAATCTGGATGTTGCACATAAGAAATAATAATGAATAACTGAAAAAAATTAAAAACAAACTGCTGGCTGCTTTAAAGTCATTGTATGATTAAATATGATGGATCCTTCAATGGATTAGTCTTACAATCAAGTTTCTCGTCTTTAAAATTTGCCTCTTCTTGGAAATAAATACGCTTCTTGATATCAGACTTTAATAATAAATATTCAACATCAACTTGATAGCAAATTTTATCTCAGCAACAAGAGCTGAAAAAATTCATCTGAAACGTTAACGTAGAATTCTTTGATAAAACTGATTTATTGGAGTTGACGATGAGTGAAATGCGAGAAGAAATGTTGTGACATTGACATTAGAAGAATGTTTGAAAATGTTAGTTCGAGACATTGAGTAGATTTCAACAAGAATTTTGTTTATTTTTTAGAAATTTAGAAGCACAGATCAGAATAAATATTTGCTTAAAGGCTTGAAGTCAAGCATAGATTCACTAACATTCGCATTTTATTTTGCTTGCTTTCTTTCCAGAGGATTTGTGGGCTTTCTTGGTACGTTTTACGTTAGACTTTGAACCCTTGCGCTTCTTCATTGGTCGTGATGCTGCTTTGCTTTTCGAATTTTTTCCCTTCTTACTCGACTTTCGTTTTGATTTCACACTTTTACGGCTTTTTAGAGTTGACGATTTTGACGGTTTTTTAGCAAGCTTTGACTGAGAAGGCATTGGACATGGTGGGCAACATAAATTTGAAGAAGTTTTTGTTGGGCTACTGGAAGTTTTGCCAGATCGAGGTTTAGATTTTTTCATGCCAAAAGTTTGTGTGATTTCAGTGACTTCAGCATTTGACAATCGAGCGCTTTCTGGAACTATAAAAGAAAAATTCAACTTAATCGAAATTTAATTAAATTTTGACAATTTTTACTTGATGGAAAACTTGCAGAGAGAGATTGCATGAATTTAATAATTCCCGTTATCAATTGACTGATTTCACGACTTTCTACAATACTCAAATCATTATCAAAAGGCATCTTTAATTAACTTTTCTAAATTGAAATTTCGTCTGATCAGTAGAACAACTCGCGAATAAATGAAGAAATCACAAAAGTCAAAACTCGTAAGTTTGCTTTGATTGCATTTAAAATTAAGTCAGTTCATATCATTATTTCACCAAAACCCAAAAGATATTAAACTTCATGTTCACTGAGATTAATTAACAATGTTTTCTAACCACTCATTATGTGGTATTTTGAAAGTAAAACTTTAAACTTTGAATATTTCCCAAGAACACCATTGATAAGATTTAATGTGAAGTTCTTACGTATTAACTCGTCTACATTATTTCTATTCTAATTAAATATTTTGTTTAGAAATGTAATTCAATAAGTTATTTAAATACTTTCACCACACACTTCACTTGTACTGAAAATTGAAAACTTTTCAATGAAATTCATTTTCTGGCTTTCGTTAAATTGTGCTAAATAAACAAATTTCAAACTTCAATCGTAAATTGAATTAAAAAATGTTTTTTCTTCAATCATTCGCTGAATCTTTTAAAGATTTTTTACATAGAATTCTTGTTGCATAAAATTCTTGTGAAGTTTTTTAAGAGGAAAAGTTCATCAAATTTATGTTTATAGCCAATATCCTTGGAAGGATTCGTCCATTGTCCTATGTTGGGTTATTTTGGATATTTCTCGGCCAATTAGATTTCATTGCCTTTAGTTTAGTTTTCTTCAGGCTGATCCAAATGAGGGAAAGATAAAAATTCTTTTATATTCAACAACGACATAGACAACAATGATACGAGAGTGCAGTAAAAAGCCTTTTTCTGAATAGAGACGAGAGAAAGGCAGGATTTATTGGAGCATGGATAATTAACTTTTTGCAACAATTTGTCTTCGGGCATGTTTTGCAAGGCAAGCCTCAATGTTGTTTTTTTGGAAAAGGATTAAAATTAGATTTCTTTTGTATTTTACGGCCAAGAAAAGTAAAACAAGTTGTAAAATTTATGATTATTTGAAGACTTTCAATGTGCTTTTGTGAGATTATAATGCTCTGTTTTCTGTTGATATGGTTAAACTAGAGCAAATATGGATTTACCGGGGACCAAATTTACCATTTACCTAGAAAAAAAAAGGGTAAGTTTGGGTTGAATGTGTTAGCTTTTATTATTCGAAAATTTGAAAACAATTTCAAGGACTTTCACTCTTCTTTATTGGAAGGGTATTGTCGCTTTTATTTTCAGAAAATTAACTTTAATTGGAGTTCTAATGTTAAATATTTTAAATTATGTCTTCATTTGAATACTTAGAGAAGGAAAAGTTTTTGAAAGATAAAAAAAAGGATGAGAAATTACAAGTTTAATCAATGAATATCTTAAATGTTTGCAATGAAATAAAAATAAAACTTTAGTGAACTTCTTTTTATTCCTTGATCTCGTTTATAAGAAGTTGTAGATTTACGTGGTACAACTTCACGTTGTTGTTATGAAGCAATTCAGAAGAAAGAAACAAGATGTAAGAAAATTTAAAAAGCTGTTAACAGTTTTATCAATTAAAACTGTCGTTTATGAAACTCGAAATGTTTTGCCGTTAATTAAGTAAGAGAGTTGTCGCTTGATGATCAGAAAGCCTTCACTCGACTATTTATTTCAATTTGCAAATATGAAAGTTCACTTGAAGTGATTTTAAGCGGTTAAGGAAATAAAAGTTTAAGTGCATCCACGACTTTATGGTTTAATTAAGTGACAAGAAACGGTTTAAAATAATTAATGTCTTTGATTATAATGCGATTTTTGAGGTGCACGCAAAAGAGTCGCGATCTGATTTTCTTACGTCGATGAATTTTACAGAATATCAGAAATCATTTTAGTTTGAACAAAAAGTCAGAATTTAATGAATAAATCATTGTAACGTTTAATTTACGACAATGATATAAATTGCTAATTGTACATGTGGTTTCATACATTCAATTCGACTTACAAATTCCAATTGACTTATGTTAGATTCACATTAAATTCTAATCGAATATTATTCACACCCTTCAGTTTCGAGATCATCGAAGAAACTTCTTCTTTTATCGATGATAACCACGTGACGATTTGAATAAAGCTTTTCAATAAAAACAACTTTTGTTGAATAATTGAAGGAATGAAAGATTTTTTCCCATTTATCACGAGCTTGTGGCTGGTGAAATAAAATCTCGGGGAAATTCTTCTCCCAATGACCTTCTTCTGATCTCTTCATCTTTGATTTATGTCTTGTTTTTGCTACACGAGTAGCAATTTTCATTTAAAATTCAAATAGTAATACATTATCCAAGCATGCAACAAATTCCAATGCAGAATACTTTAAGACATCTTCATCGCATTGGCTGCATTCCATTTGAATTAATCTTTTCATTTCACGTCAACAAAGATTTGAGAAAATTATTCAAGAAGTCGAAGAGAACAAATGAAAATTACGAAAAAAAATCTGCTTCAAACGTGGTCGGATGATGCTGGATGAAAAAATAAATCGATTTGTGTTGTTTCTAGTGAAGTAAATGGAAAAAAATATTTTTATTATGTAGTTTTATTCTTGAATCTTCAATTGGCTGCTTTTTATATTCAAGAAGTAGAATAATGAAAGTAAAATTGCACGCGTTTAAAATGCAAAATAAAAGTTTATTTACCGGCAAGATAATTTACTGAAATTACATTTATATTCGTTTCATTCAATTGAAATTCAGTTTAATTGTTTTATTATTATGTAAGCGAAGCAATAAAATAAGGAACATCGAGAAGTATTCTACCTACTTCTGAGTTGAATCTTAATCTGACAACTTTCAGTTCAGTTGGTTATGACGACTCCAAAGAAAACGAAACAAAAACCTTTCTTGAAGATTCAAGTTGAAGAAGAAGGCTGCAAAAAAGTGAAATACTAAATAAACAAAAAAAAATGTTGTATGTTGAGGGAAACATGTTTGTTCAGAGAGTCGTTATTAAATAATTACTCATAACAGACGAAGCATAAAAAAATTGTTTTCGGCATGCTGAAAGGAAAGAGAAGAAGCCTTGTGGAGGTCAAATATAGAAAGAAATGATATTTTCGCTTTCAAACAAGATCCATAAACTTTTCTGGGAATGAATTATTATTTCTGGATTTCTGACCATTATTCATTAACACAGAAAACCATTCTCGGAGCTTATTTATTTCCCATTTTTCATGGTGTTTTTGGTCAATCTTCTACCATAGTAATTTGTTTAACAAGCGGCCAGTTTTTCGCCATTGACGATGGCTGTAAAATATGACAATGTTTATAGGTCGTGAATGTTTTGTTAATTTATTTATGACTGTGATTGTGCTATGATAAATAAATAAATAAATGAGGGAATGCTGAAGTTTCTTCAAAGATGAAATGTCAAATTGTCAAGTAACCTTTCAAGTTAATCAATTTCTAAAACACTTTGTAATACTTTATCATGTTAGTTTATTAGCTTTTGTAACTTTTGAAGGAAGTTTCTTTCTAAACAACCCTTTTCAGTCGTGTTGGAAGTTTATTTGTCGTTTCCATAAATCAATTAATTCTTCAATTTGCTTTACAAACTGCAGAGCTATCTTGAATGTCTTTTGATAAGTGAATCAAGAATGTATGTTTTGAGAGTTGCGTAATGCTTGAAGGTATTGGAATAGAACATGATTTTAAGGTTTTAATGAGGGCTATAAATAACAATTATTAAACTAGCAAATCAAATCATCAGCCAGATTTAAATATTTGTGGCTTGAATCCAAACATCTGACAATTTTCTGAATATCTCCCAGTGCTTGTTTCTGTAACTTTATTGAGGAAGGCAGCTTGAACATTGTTTGTACATACAACTCGAAGAGAAATTACAAAAGCGTCATGAATTTACGACAAATTCTTGTTTTATGATTCTGCGACATTGAACCAAAATAAGAAGCTCGTAAAAAGCGTAAGATTTGGATTTCTTGCAGTTAAATGTTTTTTGTGTTGTGTCATATTCATTCTCCTGGGAGAGTCATAAATAATGATCACATTTTATGTTTTTCCTTCACTTTTCAAATCTTTTTTAATGTTACTTCAACTAGACTGTGTTAATGTCACTGACAAAGAGCGCGATTTAATTTACAGCTCAACTAACAAGAAGCGCAAATGATGAGCGATAATGAGACATCAAGAAAATATTTTTTATTTACTCAAGATTTCATTACTGTTTAACCCAAGGGTTTCCATTTCTTGTATTTTATTTGAAGCAACCTACAAAAATCCAGCATCGAAGATTGTGAAGTCAAAATTTTTTTATGGCTGTCGATGCCAAACAGAAAGATCTGTAAAAAGTAAGCTTTGTTTGAGCAACAAATAGCTTCCAGGAATCGACATTAATATTTTGTGTTTTCCTCGCTCCGCTTTATTTGTCTAACAATATTTCAAACCTATAAACAACCTCAATGGACATATCTCAGCTAAAAATTCACTTTCTCGGTTTCCTTGAAATCTTTGAAGTGTTGAAAATCCTTTAACAGTTGTTGTTTGAAAGTGAAACAATCAAAGAGATGAGCGAGCCTCTGTTATATGTTGTAACTTTTAACGTAAAGCCGCTAAAGGGGAAGAATGAGAACGAAAATTAAAAACTTTTCATTTCTTTACTCACAGTAACCCTTCAATTGCCAGTATTTGCATAGAAAACCATTTCACACGTAAAAAAGAAACTTTTTCATCTTCTGCTGAGGAAACCTTCTCAGAAAAGTAAATTAATTTGTGTTCAGAAGGGATCGTTATGTATAACATTCCTATCTCTACCTTCGTAAACATTTCTGCTTCGATTTAAACCAAAACTGATTAGAGAAGAAAAGTCATCGGAAAGTCAAATATTTAATTTCTTCTTCTCCTTTGAAAGGAAGCTGCTGTGGAGGTTGCTTCTTCAGATGAGCAAGATAATTTCAATTTCATCAGTTGACTTTTGGAATTTCATGAAAAATTTTCATTTATTCACGCTGTAAAATTCTTCTGTGCCTTCTCTAATGTTTACCTTTCCATCAAACTTTTATTTGCTTGCAATGAGAAAAAAAACTTTTCTGGTTTTCGTGTTCAATCTGGCGCAAGGGGAAAAGAAAGAAACAAACACTCAATCAAAAAAAAAAACAAAAAAGCGATTAAAATGAAGTAACTTTTCAAAATACATTCAGTTGCAGTTAAACTTCAATTTTTTTGTGATGTACAACTTTCCAGACATTGTTTAATGAAATCGCTTTGAGGTGATTTAAAACCAGTTTATTGCTTTCACTTCGCTGCAATTTTCCATACTTAGACGAGTTCCATCCGCAAATATTTTCTCAAGATTTTATTTGCTTTAAAAAATGCATTTAACGAGAAGCGCTTTCTTCGAAATCTCATTTCAGGGTTGTTTCGGAAACGTAAAACAGTAAAAATTCTTTATCATCAAATTGCAAGTATCTAAAATAGAGAGAACAGTTGAATTGTAAGGAGAGCTATAAAAGGATTGTAACGGATTGAGTTATGGTATCTATAACATAGGACGAGAAGGAAAAAGGCATGTTTTGCGTAAAGAAAGTTGTTAAGCGGTTATACTAACGGGAAGAAACTCCCACAATCCTTGCTGTTCTTTTACTGCCATAAACTAACGGAGAAATGTATGAAGGTAACGGATTGCCTGGTTAACAATCTCAAAGAGTGCAGCAATTCGCAAATTTTATTTCTTTGTTCGCAAATCCATCCTTTTTTTATGTTTCACATCATATAAACATCGAATGTTATATAACAAAGAAAAAAGAACCGAAAATGCAAACTAAGAGAACGAGTTGCAAGGACGCAACAAAACAACGAAAAGAAACTTTTGAATCAAATTTAAATTGAATGTCAAGCTTTTGATTTTAAAGTTTGCAAATGTCAGAATTAAAAGAGTACAAAAAATGATTATGACGTCTTCTGCTTGAACTACTTAGAACTGCCGTAGAAGGGAAGAATTGTCATGACTGCTTCCATCCTTAACCTTTTTCACTTGAAACTGCACAATAATAATTTTTGAATTTTTACCTTTTCTTTATATTTGTTCACTGGCTTGGTTGACACATTCAAGAACTTGCAAATCATTTGCAGTCTTTGTCACTGACAATAAAAAGGAGTAGAAGAAGTAAAGTGATAAAAGAATATGGAACTCTAATGGTTTTATAATGTTGGATGTTCTTTCTTTTAACCCATCCGAAAGAGTTTTCTCTTTTTGTTTATATTTTATGCGTTTATTGACGGGGTTGACAGTAAAAACTTCTGAGTGAAAGGGGAGAGAGTGTGTGTGTGTGTCGATGTAAAGGGCAAGGATTAGAGGTACAAGAATTTTATGTGTCTATTAAAGTTTTATGGCGGTTTGAGGAGGCTTAAGAGAGTTAGTAAAGGGTGTTGAATATTGATGAAAGTTCGTCGCAGGCATTTGGGTTAAGAAAAGGATATTTTAAGGACACAAGACATCAACAGATAAAAATGTGAATAGACGTAAATTTCCTTAACTTTTATTTATGCTCAAATTATCGTTCATAAAATTGAGTTTGAAGACGACAAAGTTAAAGAAGTGTTGAGTTTGACAATTTCTTTCTATCCTTTTGGCATTGGAATTATTTGCAAGGAATTCGCTTCATTTCGTTGCCTTAGGTTTAAATTGCAAACAAAACTTTCCTGTTATGTTGTTGAGTTTGCAAAAAAACGAAAAATGTACAATAAAACATCGTCGAACGGTAAAATGAGTAAAAAATATCTGCAGAAAAAGTTTTGACTGCAAAGTTTTGTTTAGTCGCCTGGCGAGGAAAATAAAATTTTCGCTGTCGCTGTAATGTAACGTTGAAGGCGAACATTTTCCTTCGAGAAAACACGAGTAAACGATGATGTGGCCACGAAACTTTACTTTTTTTTAAAGAAATAATTCACAATTTACGAGAAATTATTAAAAGCTTAAACTTTTTCAATATGAGTAATTGAAGGGAAAAAGAAGAAGGCACGTGGTGACTTTCATAATTAGATAAAATTTAACTAAACAGAAAGACAAAGATGAAGAGATGAAAAGCAAAGCAATAAAGGTTTGTCAGTGTTAAAGGATTAAGTAAAGGATTAACTCCTGTCTTCATTCGAAAAGCATACAAACATGGCACAGCACAGGTTGAAAAACAAAGAGATTGAATGGAACAATAAAAATGTTTCTTAATCCTTTAAATGATCATCTCGCCAGTCAATCCAATAAAACCTGCTGTTATATATGAGGTGGAATTAGCTGGTGGCTATTTGAGCTGAGAAAGGGTTAAACTAAGTGCATAATTCAATTATAATTTGTTCAGGATTTTACTCCTTTCTGCTACCGTAAAACTCAACAAATCTGACAATCCTTTCGCCTTTTGTTTTGACTTTGTAATCTCATTATCGTATTCTAAGTCTCGTCTTTATTGACTCATTGCCTTTTCAATCCTTTTATTTTTTCCACTACCATATTTTCATATTTTTCATAATTCCAACGACGATGTAGAAAAGTGCAGAAACAAAAATATGTTTCCTCGAAAGAAGAGAAATGGAAAAGTCTCGCATAATCCATTTATCTCGGTCTACAGAAGCATGACAAAGGATTTAAATTACAATTCAACTCGTTTCCTTGTTTCAACCTCTCTTATAATATTTGAAATGAAATCAGAAGAAAAAAAGATTCAAATTGGAAAACAAAAATTATGAATAAATCGAGTTGAGTGCGATAAATTGAAACATTCGTTTAATGAAACGTGACTTTTATGCATAATTTTGATCACAAAAAGTGAAGCAAATTTGATAGTTTCAAATGTTATTGAACGTCAAAAATTTGTTTTTAATTTATTTATGGAATGCTGGAAGATTACAACGTTATATGAGATCAACTTGGTAAGTAATTTAAAAGAGTTACAATACGACTTGATAAGTTTCCAAGCAATTTCGTATTCATGACGTTCATGTAAGTTTCATGCATGTAGTTATCAGAAGTCCCAATAGCTGAATGCATATTGAGAAAGTCCTTGCACGTAATGACTTTATAATACTCCCTCAATGGCAACCCCGTAAATAAAAACATTAAGACATTTGCAATGACCATTTTTATGTTGCTTTCTCTCCGCTCATTTGGGTTTCTATTTCATTTTGTGTGTTTTTGGTTTTTTGCCTTGCAAGAGAATAATGAAGTTTCTACAGAAAAAAAATTACACTTTAACCACACTCTGGTGAGACCACAATGATGCATTCAAGGAAACACCCGAGACTATCTTTTCGTTCAAGGATCTCTCCCTTAATTTTCATTTCTAAAGTTTAAAACTTTAATATTTTTTCCAACCATTGCACCTTTTTCATGTCACTGATGTTTCAGCTACGTGAAAATAATCGCATTTGAAGTTCTCACAACTTCTCCGTATCGTATCAGAAAAAGGAAACAGAAACACTATGGAGAAGTGAATTTCACGCTGGAAATGGATTTCATTTAGTTTTCGTCAGTTCGTTACAACCATCTCCCTTGGTGGAAACAAGCAAACTTAAAAGTTATGTTGGTTGGGGGAAAAAAGTTGCAATGAAATGAATTGCATGTAATTGCGCATCTTATGTT
>CVRI01000067.1:340013-513328 GCA_900005825.1 Clunio marinus | reverse complement strand
TTCCGATCTGCAACTTCTCCGTATCGTATCAGAAAAAGGAAACAGAAACACTATGGAGAAGTGAATTTCACGCTGGAAATGGATTTCATTTAGTTTTCGTCAGTTCGTTACAATCAGCAAGGGAGATGGTGGAAACAAGCAAACTTAAAAGTTATGTTGGTTGGGGGAAAAAAGTTGCAATGAAATGAATTGCATGTAATTGCGCATCTTATGTTGAGAATTCATTAATTAAACTTTTAAATAATGTACTTCTGTCAAGAGATTTTCATAAATTAATCAAAAAAATTACGTTTTAAAAAAGAATGAAATCAATTGTTGCACTTATTAAATGTGAATTGTTGAAAGCATGAGATAAATGTTACAATTTGCATACTTTCAAATAGTTTTCAATTTAAAAAGTAACATAATGCAGACTGCATTCATATTAAAGATTCATAAGTGGAAAATAAAACTTCTAAATTAATTTTTAACTTCCACAAAACATGCCAAAAAGTTAAACATGCCAAAAAGTTTCTCATCTTAGTTTTCTATAAACATTCTTGTCAGTTTTCAAATAAAAATTTCAGAAAGAATTCAAACACCACATCAATAGTTTTGAAAATGTTTGAATTTGAAACTTTATTTTGAGAAAGTTTGATAGAAAGAGAGATAGAGGAGATGATGTGAGAAAGAGAGATAGAAACGTAACAAAACTTGCTACTTGTGCCCGTCAATGACTTGTACATAAAGCGAACACTTATCTTGTCGAGAGATACGATGAAAGGTTTGAAGAGGACGTGAAGTGGATTTATCAGTACTTAAGTGATTGAATGTTTGCAATTACCACTGAATATTAATCAAATTAACTTTTTTTTTCACACAGTAACCTCTCGTTGAACGAAACTTTTGACGTTTATCTATCTTAGATAATTTTTTCGCATGGTTGAAGTTAAAGAAGCATTAAAGGGAATCTGAAGCTTTATAAACAAAACCAAATTCAACAAAAAACATTATTTAAAAAGCTTTTAAGCTTTTTGGCTGTCGGGAAAGGATTTAATTAAATTTTTAAACATTTCAGTCTGCTTAAGTGATTTCTATGTACACATACTCAAGTTGTGGAAAAAAAAGTTGTGCAGCATCTCTTTACTTTAAGTAACTTAAAGTGCTTGTTCGACAGAGAAGTGCGATGGTTTATGACGATTTTCATAACTTTAAGAGTTATTAAAATACTCGTGTTCAGTACTTTTTAACTTCATTTCATGTAAATTAGCTTCAGCATTCACACAGCTCCATGCTGTTTAAATAATTCATAACTTTAAAATTCTAAATAGTTTTATGAGAAATTCTTCAAGCAATGAGTTGAAGTTAAATATGCTGAAGCTTTGCGGTTTTGTTTCAAAAGCATCCATCGGACATTGTATAATTGAGTGGATTTAGTATCGTCATGAACAACAACAAGAACTTAAAACAAACAAATCAAGACGTAAAAAAATTCAATGAGAAGTCAATTCAGCTCATCGTGACTTTTAAAACCGCATTATTTGACAGACATTGCATGTATCAAGTTTAGTTAATCATCATTCAAGATATTTCAATATTTAACATTTTTAAATTATTTTCACCAAAAGAAGTAAAAGGAAAGTCATTAAAATGAATTGCATGTGACGATCATTCACCCGAAAATCTTTCTCGTTTTAAATATTTTTTAAACTCAGAAATGAGAAAAAGTTTTTTAACTGTAATGAGTTGAACGTTTGAAGCACGACGAAGCATTTTATCTCAATTTTTCTGCGAAACATGCGCTCATTATGAATAATTGAGAAGCGCTGCGGTAATGTGCACTTGAAAAATGAAATAAATTTATTCGTGAAGCTTACCGTTGGCTTGCAAAATGTTTAATCTTTCATTGCATACAGCAAAACTACAATTTTGAATGAAGCGTGTCGAAAAAATTAATGCAAATTCTTGTGACTTTTGATCTCAAACTATCTTCTTTAATTTTTATTATCAACTTCGACGTCTTCTTTTTCTTTTCCCTCTTATTAAACTTGTTATTCAACAACGATGATTCCTCCGCAGAAAACATCGCAAACCAAATCCAATTTCAAGTTCGAGATTGCAAAATCACGAACAATAAATTCACAAGCAATAAAGTTCATGAATAACAGCAAAGAAAGAGCCTTGCGAGTAGCGACGAACGCTTTTGCCAACACCATCTTCGAATCAATAAATCACGAAAAATTAAACAATCAAATTTAGTCTGAAATATGTGCTAGCGCGATCCACGCTCATAACTTTTTTTACTTTATGGCCACTCATAATTCATGATAAGAACTCGAAAGAAATATAAAAAAGTATTTAAATAATAATAAAAATGAAATTATTCGTTGCAAGAGCAAACCGGACATCAAAACATGAGCGATGCGATATTTTAATCTGATAAAAATGATCTCAATAATTCATTTCATAAAGAATTTACCATCTCGGGACAAGGCAAGGCAATAAAAAGACGAGTCAAACTTTCTATTAAAGATTTCAAAGATGCTCTTCTAACTGTTTCAAAGCATTGTCAGATTTTTCTCTCTTTCATTCATGCAGATCTGAATATTTTCAGTTTATTCGAAAATCTTGATAAAAAACTTTTCTCCACCTCACGGAAATTCAAGCAACGTTAGTTATTTAATGAAAAATGAAAATTCTTTACAACCTTCAAGGTAAATTCATGTCGAGAAAAGTTTTTTTATAGTTCGTCGTCTCTTAAAATGTTGAATCTCCTTGTTTTTCTATTAAAAGTTTATCACCTTCAAGCATTTAAAGAAATACTTGAAATTCATGATAAAAGTTTCCGATCACATTCAACACAACACAAGACCATCATCTCATTAAAATTACTGAAATTTATGTTCTTCGATCGTCTTATCTATAGAAGATTGTTGCTAAATGTTCTTAAACTTCATGTTGAAACAACGTATGTTGTCCATACATTCTTTACAGACGTTAATAATTGACGAACATAAAAACATTACTCATGTTGGAGACTCCAAGATGCAATTTAAATTCGGCGCACAATATGGTTTCTTCTTTTGCCCTCTCACGCGCTCAGGCTCGCGTACCGGCAATCGAACGTGAACAGCGCAAGTTGGTCATAAATTTAAAACGCTTATGTTCATTTTGCAGTAAAAAAAGTCTTTTCTCTCATGCTATTCTTCGTTGGAATGGTTTTTTAATTATTTTTTTGTATAATCTTCTTAAAAAACATTTTTTTTTGTCGAAGTTTCTGTTCAGATTTCATTTCACTGTTGGTTAATCTACTGCTGTTGATGAAGAAGAAGAAGATCGAAATCTGTTCTCATGTATGGCTTCGGGGCTGGCAGGAGGTCAAGAATTAAAGCCAATAAAAATCCTTCGAAGAGAAGAAAACGATTTTAATTAAGCAGCAAATTTTTTCGTTACTTCGATATATAAATACATTAATTTTGGAGATTGCCCGCGCCCCTCCAAGACAACACCGAAGAATTATAGTCAGTTGAGATCTCATGTCGTGACTGTCTACAGTCGCGCACGAAAAAACTTCCAACGAAAACAGAACGCACCATGCCTGAATCTTGAAAGAATTGGCATATCGTGACCTATTCCATATGCCTTAGCTCTCATCTCATCTTTCATTTGCTTGATGCTTCTTTTTATATATTCATATATACATTATTTAATGTTTCGATTAAGAACAGTGTGGCACTTCACCAGAGTTTCTTTTTTATTGTGTGCAAAATTTAAACCTAAATAAATTCCACGAATATTGAATGTCAAACATTCTAAGTCACACTGAAAATGAATGAAAAGTCAAAAGTTTTGAATGGAATTCTCCTTTAACGAAGTTTTGATTTTCTGAAACTTAAACATGCTGCGTCAAACGTCTGCCAAGTGACGGCATAACAAGCTCCAATCAAAAACATACGGAGAAATATTTAAAAACATACGGAGGCGTAAATGAAGTCGCAAGATTTTCACGATTGCCGAATCGTCTGAAATTTGAAGGTTTAAGAATTTTTGTTATGCAATTGAAAGCAGAAACTTTTAGGCTGAGATTGACTTGTAGGCTCTTTTTTCTATTTTGCAAAGTGATGCGATTATTTTCATTATGACATTCTTTAAATGCTGCTAAAAATTCAATACTTAAATTTTATTCGACTACATCAAAGTCATCAAAATCAACAGTTTGAAAGAAAGCTCGATAAGCGAAAAGATTTTTCAATTATTTTCCCAAAGCGATTTTTGATTATTTTTGCGTAGCTTAAGTACAAATTCAGCATAAAAAATGAATCAACAGCAGGCAGAAATTGTTGTTTTAAAAGCTTTTCATCACACGCTAACTTCAGTCTTTGGAAATTGGATTCTTTAAAAAACGATTTAATAAAAAATGAGAAATAAAGTAAACAAAAATATGGATTTGTGTTAATGCTTTATCTCAAAACTCGTGACTGCTTCAGCATATTGAGATGGAATGGGAAATTTTGAAGCTTTATAACAAGCGACGAAATCTGTAATTTGTTAAATTCAGTTCATGCTGCTGGTTTTGTCATATTTTCTAATTATTTACAACGAAAATTATTTCAATTTTCCACAAACCTAATTAGATAATTCGCAATTTTTTTAATCGTGCACGTTTATTAAATTTCGACAATTTCCACTATCGATATAACCGAAACAATTCTTTCCATTTGCTTTCCGGTCTTATTTTTTCTATGTTTGAAAGTTATGTCCACACTTATAGGTCGATTGATGGTGAAGAAGTTGACTAAAATATCGTAAGTTGGTGATGTTGGAAAGGAACTTGAAGCATAAATTCCCTGTAAAATAATTATTGATTTTAATGTATATGAATTACAAATGCCAGCAAACCTTTTTAAATGGACACTTAAACGAAAAATTGATGTTTTCCTTTAAAATATCATAAATTGTTCGCACAAAAATGTTCAAACCTGGATTTCTGGTCATCGAACAAACATTCAAAACCTGTTGAACTATTATAGAATCTGTCGTAATATCGCGAGTTTCAATTTCTAGCATTGGATCGCGGATCTGTTTAACGACATACAAATAAATAGCAGGAACATTGGGACATGGATTTTTCCTCGTGTTCACTTCGCATGGACTTGTCGCATATGATTCGTTGATGTAGCTTGGATTTGCTTCAACTGTTATGTTTCTAGTCATGAAAACTTTACGCTTTAAGACAGAAAATGCTTGTAAATTTTTATTTAACTTTTGAAAAATATTTTCTCACTTTTGCATCAACTTCAATCAGAAGGAAAATGGTCGCAAATAAAGTTCGAATGAAAATTTTCATTTCTTCCTTTCAATGTTTGCTTCAATGACAAGCTTTTCAGTAACTGAAAACATTTGCTGTAATTTAAAAAAATTATGAAAAAAATTATCTAGCGAGTTAATCAGTTTAAAAATTGTCTGGACATAAAAAACAAATTTCAAAAATTATTTTTATGGTTAAGCTGGTCATCAAATTGCCGCTAAAAGCTTTAATGCAGCAATTTTTTTCTCTATTTTATCCCACAATAAATATCTAAGATCATGTGTTACTTTAAAAGCTTACCGACAAAGTCACAATGTGACGTAATATTAACGACATATGAGGCTTAGACGAAACTGAATATATTCAAAGAGTAATAATGGAACCTTTTAAGCTCCACAGACAATATTTCAGTAGCAGCAATGCTTCGTTTTGATTCAGCGTCTAATACCAGTGAAATTAGATTTTTCTTTCATCACATGGCATGATGATGATATATTACGATCTAAAAATGATTGTTTCGCAGGGTAACAAGTTGCCACTTACTTCCTTGTTCTATGTACAAAATCTTTCAGCTACTCTGCATGTGGAGTAAAAAAAAGAAGGAATGAAAAATAGTGCCAAGCCTTGGAAGGAAAGCAAATTGATTTTCTGATTACATCTTAATGCGTTATTTATGCTGCTATTCCGCAAAACGTTCTCTCAGCATCATTATATGTATGTATGGTTGCGATGGATGCGAAAAGAATCCATTACATTACGAAAAGGTTTAGGGAAGCGCTCATGTGAGTTATTGTGCACAACAATTTATTCTTATAAAGGTGAATTAATTTTTTTTTTTGCTTTTGAGAATTTTTTGTGTTGAAAATTATTTTTCTCATCATCACAAAGCATGGTGGAAATCATAATTGTAAGCTTTAATTTAAAAATTCCTTTTTTATGAGTGGAAGAAATTTCTAAAAATTCTTCTCAATCGCCAGATTTGAAATCAAGATTTACGACAAAGTTTAATTTCTAAGAATTTCTCATCTCATTTACTTCGATTATAAATTCATTCCATTACCTCAGCACTGCTGCCAGCATGCAAAGTTTCATCTTGAAATTTTCCTCGACTGCCTTTATGGTAATTACGTTGTTCTCAAGCTCTATCATGTGTTTGTTGCCAGCAATTTATCTGATGAATTTCCTTACCCAAGCAATGTTTTTTGTTGTATTTCTCTACTCAATTGTTAGTGGAAGAAAGCTTAAAACAGCTAACACAATGGTACACGGACAAAGGCAAACTTAATTTGCATATATAAAATTATATTTTAATCCGACAGAGGAGAGAAAAAATTTTTATTTTATTTTTTGGGAAAATATTTTCCTCTTCTTGAATCTCGCCCCTCCAAGCACAAAAGGAGTGTTTGCGTAGCCCTTTTGCTGAATCTAAAGTATTCTTCTCTCTTATTTGAAGCATCCGAGAGAACCATAAATATACATGAGTCGAGAAAAAGAAGTTGAAGAACAAAAGGCAGTAAGATGTATAATCAGTTGCATGGAGGATAAGAAGAAAAACGCAAATAAGCCTCGTATAATAAAGCACATTATGCTTGAGGTGTTCGCCATAAATGAACCGCATGTATACAGTTAAGCTGGAATTTTAAGGAGGCAGCAGAAGCAATTCATTTCGCTAAGAATTCTCAGTTGTTTAAAGCAAACAATGTGAAGCTGCACGAGCATCTTGAATAATAATATTCAAATTCTTTTCTTTCATTTTTAAGAAGGAATTATTATGAAACCATACAAGCCAAGTCACTTTCCCTCTTCTTATTAGTTTTATACTCTTTTTGCTGTAATGTGGAATTCGCAGAAAAAGAAATTCTTCTCATGAGTAATCTTCAAAGCTCTTGTTTGGAAACCCGAGGCACTTAAAGTGATTCTAACAACTTGAGTTGAAAACTTTTCTTTATTCTTTTCTTACGGATGAAATCACAAGGAAAAGTTTCATTTTTCGTTTCTTCAATTGTGTAATTTTTAGTGTAGTTAAATTCACTGATTAAAGATATGTTAGAATAAAATGACGTAACTTATCGAGAAATCTTAATCTACTTCATATTTAATATACAAAGATGAACAATAAGAAAATTATTTTGAAGAGTCCCGAGGCTTTTCATGTTGTGAAACAGAAACTCAAAGACTTTTTATTTTATTGCTCTCGCGCTTTCTTCTCTCTTCATTATTAAAAGGTCATGGCAAGGCAAGTGGAGGGACAGAAATAAAATCATAATTCATTTTAATTTTCTATGCTTCGCCTTTGTGAAAATCTTTTTATGATTCGAATCTTTTTATCGCAGAAGAAAAAGTTTTCGTTGTTTTTGTTTCCTTTTTGCGAGCTGTAAGCGTTTAACTTCAATAAATGCCTCATTTGATGATTTATGTGTCAATAAAAGCAAACAGTAACTCTACGACCGACAATACTTCCTTACAACAAATTTCTTGATGTTTTTTTATTCTCGGATTAAATTGCGAATCGTAAAAAAATGTCAGAAGTTTTGTTTGCTACATCACATGAATGAGAAGATAAAAAGAAATGAAACAAAGCGAAAGCGTAAACTCTGTTGCAGTTGAATAAATATAAGAAGTATGATTTCACTTCAAACTTCTGCAGCTAATGCCAAGGTTAACGTGACTCTTCACTCATCTTCTGAGTTGTTTAATTTAAAAACTTTCTCACGGTGGTGCATGAAAAATCGTCGTCAGTGTCGTCTCACATATCTACACAGCAGTTTCATTCACGCGTTAAATGATTTACGATTTATCCCAAAGAAAGAAGCGGTTGAAAACTTGACGCAAGATCTCTGACTTCGTGACTCAGACAAAACTTCCAAGAAATTGAGTTCATTGTTTACATCGTTGCGGTGATTTCATCATGAAACTTTTCGTTTCTTTTTGGATTGACGCGATGCGGCTTCTAATAGAGTCATAATCGCTCATCCCTCGAGACAAGTTGGTTTCTTTATTTGTTTGTCACAGGTTATTTGAAAAAGATATGAGTAGAGACATTCATAGATTGACTTTATGTGCCTAAAGCTTCGTAGCTTGAGATCACTCAAAATGATTTCTTTTTCTTCTATTAAAGAAAATTTGAATGGAGCAATAAAATTCCGTATCGTGATGTGGATTTATTTTTCTCATCGAGATTTTACGAGACTCAAAGACCTCCGCACGTAATTCAATATATATTCGAGATCATCATCGCTCAATCACCTCCGGAATCCAGAGAGACTTTCGCGCGGGAGGCGACTACGATTTCATTTCGATCGTAATTCGTTATCGCTATTTATTTAAATCCCAAAATCAACCCGCGACTTTATTTCAGTCATACGAATGAATGTTTTTGTAATTTTTTCAGCAGATTATAAGACGCGCGGCAATTTACACCCACGCATTACTCACGCATACAAGAAACTGGCAAGGCCGTCTATTTATGAACAGATTTTTGCGCGATTTTATTTTCACAAATTTGATCGCTTCTCGCGTTTCTCTTCGCGTTCTTTTTTTCATTAATCTTTTATCCGATTATGAATGAATAACAATAAAAATCTTCCGCATTTGGCGTTGATATTTGCGTGGCAAAAGCACTTTAAGCGCTTAATCTCACTCTTTCATTCGCTCATAAAATAATTTGACGTTTTTAACTGGTGAATGGACGGTTGTTTTCGGGTTTTTTACGCGATTTTTGTAACGCAAACATTTTGTCTGATCAATGAGAGATTTAGTAAATGCAACAAATTATCATAATTCAAAATACAAAGATTTAACATGTTAAACTATTTTATTGATACAGCTAATGTATTTGATTTGTAGGTGGAACATGTTTGAACGAGTAAAATCATTTTGTCAATCAAATTGTGTGATAATTTTTGCCATCTTTTCTTAGATTTATCAATTAAAATAATTAATTAGTTTCTACTTTTAAATTGATCATCTCATGTTTGTTGGTTTATTTTTAATTCCTTTTTTTTACTATTAAACGCGTTACTGCCTGCCTTCATTACACATGAACATTAAACGGATTACGATGAAGCAAAGAGAAAAAATCATCATCGCATTATAATTTATGGAAGATAAACAACGATTGGACGGTAGGCGGTAAAGCTAAAGCAAAGTAAAGCGAGAGTCAAAGCGATAATGATTGTTTGGGAGTAAACATAACAACTCGGCGATTAATTAAGCTTGATTTAGTTTCGCAATCATACAATCGAAGCTTTTGCTTTACTTTCTACTGCTATTCCCATGTCAATTTCAACAGCAGCAAATCCACCTTGACACGCTGTTTCGTAAAAAGAAACAAGTCGCAGATTAATTGATCGCACGAGTGAGAAGAAAATTTATGATTCGCCATAAGATTATGAATAATTGATTTTCATTTGAATAACAAAAGACACATCACGAACTTAAAACTCCTCTCGATTCCATTAATAAACAGACACAGCAAAGCATATAAGAAATGATGGAAGAAATATGATACTCACATCAAGGAGAATGTGAAATATCGTCTTTTAAACAATTAGCTCTGCCATGGTGTAACTTGTGACTTGACCACATGACGTTCGATCGCTCGCTTGCTTGTCTGCTTATTTCGCCATAAACGAAAAAAAAGCAAAATTCCCACGTTCGTGAGACTTAAATCGACACAAAGGCAAAGCAGTTTAATGTGTTTCGTCTTTTATATTTAATGAGATTTTAGTGGAATAAAATGAAATGAAATGAAAGGTAACACGTCATAAAGAGATACACATAGATAGATATTGACGAGTTTAGGTTAACACTTCACAAGAGTTTTATGGATTAGCTAAATAACAACATCTTGGGTTGCTTCTTAAGAAAATATTAAGACCAGAGAGTCAACAATCTCTTTTCTAAATAGCAGTGCTTCAATCATTTCATACTTTTCAATTGAAATGTTAATCATCGTTACAAAGCTGAATTTAAAACTCAGCACTTTCAAACGCATGCCACAAGAGCGAGTTCCCGAAAATAAAGGTCAGAAACTCCGACAAAATCACGACTTCGTCACGATGAATGAAGTTTTTGAATGTAATTAAATCAAATTAAAAGTCATTTGACTATTAAAATGCCTAAAATTAACAGGGGATTAATCTAAATTCAATTAGGGTGAACGGGCGTTTGTTAGAAATTTTGCTTATTCA
Source organism: Clunio marinus (assembly GCA_900005825.1). Classification (NCBI taxonomy): domain Eukaryota; kingdom Metazoa; phylum Arthropoda; class Insecta; order Diptera; family Chironomidae; genus Clunio; species Clunio marinus. Next base: position 502,849 of record CVRI01000067.1, on the reverse strand, counting down.
TCGTCGTGACGTTGCTTTTCTAATCGTCGACGAAGCATCATCTTTGGGCTTATTCATACACTTAGACAGATTAGCTCCAATCTTAAACAGAGAAAATAAATGTTTTATGAATTTTCAAGAATAATTAATCAAGCGAAGTACTTCGGTGACTGTAAACTATAACAATAATTAATCATAAGGAATGTAATCTTTAAGCAGATAATCATTTGCCAGCAAACTTCCATAATTTTCAACTTCTGTGGACTCTCATACTGTGCTCGCTTTTATCTCCATTCAATTCAAAGACAATTGCCACGCGAGAAAACATCGAATTTATGGGACAGCAGAAAAACCGACAAAACCTGCGCAAATTCTTAACAATGAAAAAAAAATATTTGTGGCTTTCTCGTTTTATGTGCAATTTAACGGATTTAAAGTGAAGAAAAGTTTTAAAATTTATTTAATCAACTGAATATTTTTAACTTCTGGTTTGTTGTTTTCTTCGAGTACTAAATATCAGCTGAATGAAGTGACTTTGATGTTTATTTTGTCAAACGTCTTGATGATTTAAAACAATTCACAGATAAGCAAAGAAAAACTTATTTATTATAATTATTTCAGTGGAAATTTTCCACAAATCTTAAATTCTCTGATTCACTTCCACCCACAATTTTTCATTGTGTGTACATAAAAATGTTTGTCAAAGACGCAATACTCGCTATCTAAGTGTGCTGTCGTTTTTTGACTTTTTCATTGTTCACATTTTACCAAGAAGCTCTTCGTTTCTTCGAATAGTTGCTGTGTTCGTTGACAAAATCACACGATCCACAAAGATTCGCCATTTACCATTCGATAATAAACCATCGCAATATAAAGCAAGAGATGTCATAAATTTTGTGGGGTTTAGTCGTCCTTGGTCACTGTATTGCCAACTAGCGATCTGTTTGTCTTCTCTTTAATCTTGTTTCTTTCGCGTGTGATGATTTTTTTTATATTCCTCAACAGTTATTTTGTTTCGGTTGCTGTTGAAGCAACTACTTGTCGTTGTCGCATTGGGATATAAATGAAACGAGAATTTACGACCACAGATTGACAATTATCTTATATTAGATCTCAAAACGCGAAAAATATTTCTCCTAAATTGCCTTGAGAAAATATATATCAGAAACATTTATTTTCGAAGAGATACAAAGCATCGCTGGTTGGTGTGCCATCATTTTCTTATCTAATCTCCTTTGTGGACCCCTCAACAGCAGCCGTGACTAAATGGATGGCTTTTAATTCACCTCAAGATCATCATGAATCGTAAATTTCTCATGGATTTCCCTTCTCTTGTGCTGCTGTCCAAAATCGATTAACCGCGACGGGAATAAAGCTTCAAGCTTTTAAGAGATGAATCAGTTTGAAGAAGCGAAAGCCAGACAATATCTTAGTGATCACCACACGGTCGATTGAGGCTCTCTTGTTGTAAATATTGAATCATGATTCATGAAGAAAAGTAATGAGAACTTACTCGAACACAAAAAGGCGAAACACGAAGCAAGCAAAACTTTTAAGCAGCGAAGAAAGACTTACAAAGGCGCGATATTTAAGTCGCGGCTGCTTTCAAAATCGAATATAAAAATGATCGACATAGAAGAAGAAATCACTTCAAGAGATAAAAGAAAGAATGAAATGCGGCGCGTGTATCATCTCGAATGCTGGTTGATGCTGCTCAATGCTCGTGGATGATGAAGCTTCTTAGTGTAAGTGATCACTCTTTGTTAGTGTTGGCAACACGAAGTTAGTCAAAAGAACCGAAGACGATACGAAACATTTTGTCTCACTTGCATCGTACGATCGACACACGATCTTAACTTTAAGGGGAAGAATTTCTTAATAAGAGGAGAAGAGAAGAGCGTGAATCTTATCTACAGATCGTCATGTTGCGACGAACGATGAGTGTTTGAATGAAAACTTAGACTCGCTTTATAGAAAACGAAGAAGTGATTATCGTTAAAGCTAATTAAATAATTGAGCAATGCTACTTGTTGAATAATTTGTAATTAACTATTCAAACTGATGTTTATTAATTTTTGCAAATAAATTGTGTTTTCCACAATAAATATTTTCTATACTTGTTCATTCATTTTTACATTTTTTTTGCTTTGAAGCAATTTCCTTTTGACCTTGATCGTGTTTATAGTTGATATCTCGATAAATTTCAAATAGGTAATTCACGGGCATTGCAAATTATTATTTGAGAACAAGCAGTGATTGTAATCGTTCTCATTTCCGTCAAAAAATGTTGTTGTTTTTTGAAAAATTAGCAACAATGTTTTCTCTGACATTCTAATAGTTCATTTAATCTAATCACACGTAATCAACCTGTGAACACGTTTTTTATATTTGATACGACTGACTGGTGATAAGAAATGTGTAAGGTGTGTCAAGAAGGTCTAGCGAACACCTACAAAAACTAATCCTTCTGAAATGTTTTAACACGAAATATCAAGCTTCGAAATAAAATGTAATTTAACTTCTTCCCCCTTCCATCATCACTATGTCGCACGCTTATTCCCCCACTCTTCCATATCTGCTGACCGACCGACAAAAGTCGTATTTTTCTACCTGATAATTTTTATTGTTCAAGTATTGAGTTCGAAGTAAACAACAAAAAAAACAGAGATTTTTTCCCGACACATCAATTGTAAGCTGTCTAGAGTTGCAAATACAATCATTTACAAGAGTCTCAACATACCATCGCCACATCGTGTGCACACATTTGTGTGTTCAATAAATAAAGTGTAGAGAGAAATAAACGTTGGATTCTCCGTTTTTATTTTCTTTCAGTTTCAAATAATATTGTCGGTGGCGAGCCCGAACTCACTACATGAGAAACAGAAGGAAAGAAACAAGCAACAAGTCAGTCAGAGAAACTAGTTAGTTCGTAAACAACCATTTCATTCAGAATAGTTTGAGACTCTCGACGGTGAACGTCGATCTGAAGTTGTTTTATTTTTTTTACTTATCCAACATTTTTTTGAATTTTGGTTTTTTTCAATTCTCGGGAAAATTTTGCAAAACGTGAGAATAAAAAAAAATATTGAACAGAAATATTTTGTGAATGATTAAAAAAATATTTTTATGCGTCAATCAGTGCCTTGATTTAAATTAAATCATTAACCTCGATTATAAAATCTTTTCTATGAACGAAATCGAAGGAGGAAGAAATTAAAAATAAAAGTGTCACATTTAAAGGAAATTAATAAAAATAAAAAAATTGTGAAAAAGAGAAGAAGACAAGTTTAGGTTTAATAAATTAACCTAACGAGTAATGGTCACAGGAATTAAATTGATAAGTCAACAAAAAGTCGTCAACAGTAACACAATGGGATTAAGTGGAATAACCACATCACAAGTCCCTTCTCAGGAAACGCCTGTGAAGCGTTCAACCACTGCAAGTGATACACGTCGGGTAAGTTCAAAGTTCATAAAATTTTGCGGATCTAAAAGTGACTAAAAATTTGTAGCATGAATAATTAATTAGCGTGATATGTGAGGAAAACCAATTTTGGTTTAATTTAAATGACGTTAATTGGTGGCATATCTGATAGTTTTTTGTGAAATATTTTTTCGATGACAGATCATAATTTTTTTCCGACAATTCCGATGATCTTCTAACTATAGCTTGTTAAGTCGTTGGTAATAATCAGTGAATTAAAATCAGCGTAATCAACATACATTTATTTGAATCGTGAATTTTTTCTAGAAATGAAAGCAATAAATTTTTTTTCTGTCCAATACGTCACATAATTTATGGACGAGCTACTTGGTTGGCGCTCGGGAGAGCTGTTAATTTAAATGTCACGTTTTTTTCTGTTTTTCAAAACAAATCCGATTTTTTGCTGTTACGTTGGCGGCTTAAAATATTTTATTTTGCTTTTATTAAGAGATATTTTCATTAATTTTCCATCTAGCGTATTTCGGAACTTTTTTTTGTCAAATGTAAATCGGATATAAATTTCAATCTAATATCAAAAGATGATTTGAGCTTTATCAAATGACTTGACAATAAATATTTTACTTTCAATTGAACGAGCGACTAACGAGAAAAAGATCGCTTCCAATTGAGACATTAATCGCTAAGCTTGAAGTGGGAGAGAAAATTGAATAATATTAAGACTCAACATTTTTAAAACGTGGCTCAACACCGCATTTGTCATTACACGAACCGGACTTTTAACCATTACTGGGTCGGTCGGTTCTTTTTGATTTTTTTCGCTCAACCGATTGAGGTATGTGTGGCATCAAAAAAAAAAATGAATTTTAATTGTTTTTTAATTTGATTGGAAGTAAAGATTTCCGGTGTTATAACTTTATTCAATAAACATTTTTAATGTTTCCGCTTGATTAATAAATTTAAACGAAAACATTCGCCAAAATTTTTTAACTTTCTTGAATTCATTAAAATTAAACTTCCTTGAATTAGAAGGAAAAAATAAAAATTTTGTTCTTTGTTGGTTTTTCTTGAGGTAGAAAAAAGAAAAATAAATAAAATTAATTGTTTATTCGTCACTCTCTAATTCGAACAAATTTCTTTTGTCTACGCTTGCTAATTGAGTTGATCTGCTCGTGTGCGAACGTGCTAAAATATTCATTTAACCTTTATCATTTTGCTACACGCGCCACAATATTTCCATACAAAGTATCAACGTCTTACTTAGATAGTTAATTCATAATAAAGTGATTAAGTCGCAGAGGAAACTAATTTTAGTTATTGCTTTGACGCACACGCGACCTGTGAACGAGATCAATATCCGTTTGCTTTTGCGCCAATACGACGTGTGTGAGAATGGTCGACTTCATATGCCAAATGTTTTTTCCCTCATTTCATTCTCGAATCTCGTTACGGGGCACCTTTGAAAGCAAAAAAAGCGAAAATGATATTAAAACCGCGTAAATCTTTCACGGTACTCTTGGTGGAACGAATTTCTCTTTTTTTTGCTGTTCTTTCTTCTCGCCTTTGGCTTTGAAGCGATGAAAATGCTTTTCAAGATTTTCCGAATGTCAGTTCGCACACTTTTATGTGTGGGAATTTCTTTTCTTTACTTGACTTTTTGAGATGAAACAGAAAAACAATTGAAAATAAAAAGAAATGAGAAGCGAGATATAAATCAATTGATAAAGCCTCAACATTCTTCAATGCTAAAAATTCTTAAAGTATTGTGGGAGGAAATCAGTCGCCAAATCTCAGCCTTTCATTGTGACCTAAATCTTTGATCGTTGACATTTTGTTGAACATAAAATCAGCAAACGATAAATAAAATAACAAATGACGTCGACTTTCCAAACATCGTCTTCGTTGACAAGTTTTTAATTGGATTTTTCAATGTTGCTAAACCAACGAAAAATTCGATATCGTCTACCAAATCCTTTTATGCGAAGTATTTACATAAAAACGATTTTTTTCTTTCACTTTCCACCTCCGCCAATATCCGAAACTTCATTAGATATTACCTTTGAATCATCTTTTTTCATTTTATTTATATCTCTCAATCAAATCAACTTGTATCATTTGACACGAAAGTTACAAGCTGCTTGTTGCTTTTGCCTAATGAAAAACAATATTGACGCTTCATTAGCTCGTGTAATCGAAAAAAGGTTGATTCGATGATTGCAAAAGAAAGCTCTTTGATGTCTGACGATGTGAGCTTGGGATCTTATTGCTTTTTATATCGAAATCTGAAATCAAAAGAGCGACAGAAGCACCTATCAAGTTGTTTGAAATCTCTTGTAATTTATATGTTAAAATTCATGTAAAAAGAGTTGAACTGAATTTGGTGGAAGGAGACGCATGTGTCTCGCATTCACAAGCCTCTCACTTTTTTATTATTTGAACTTTTCATCTGCTACAGATCCCTTTTCTAAAACGAAAATAAAAACAAATTAACAAGATTTTTTCTCACTTTCATGCGTGAGATTTTTTTAATAAAAAAAAGAATCTTCGCTTTTTCCCTTTTCACTCCCCCATTTCGTTTATCGCCCACGATGTGTGGGTGCTGCTTTTGTAAGCAGAGAAAATCTTCTTTATTTTTACAAAACAAAACGATTTTCTTATATTGCTAACTGTTTTGTTAGATGACAGAACGTAAAGATAGCGAGATTTATTTTTGCTTTATTTCTCATCGACTATTCATCGTGTGCCTGCGATAACTTTCCAAATCTTGTGCGGTCTTAAAGACGCTACAACTTTGGCATTGAAAAATCGTTAAGAGTTCATTAATGTTTAAAGCAACTAATTTTTTGATATTTATCAGCGTAGATATTTCTTCATTCATTTCATTTACTAAGCGTCGATTCATAAACACTTTCGAATGATCTGAAGTTTTTGACATTTCTCGCTGAGGAAATAAACAAACTAAGCGCTTTAATGTTTGAACAACAATTTGTCAGCGTCAGTCGAATTTATCATCAAATGTTGGTTGAGGGGAAAAAAATGTAATTCGAGGAAGAAAATTTGGCAAATTCTGAATACGTTAATTGCTATCACTGAATGAGAATTTATAAATAACTTCTGGTTCTGATGTTAAATAATTTTTAAAATACAAAAAGAAGAAAATTCACCATCAGTTGGTGTCTTCAAATTGATGACTTCTTTCAGTCGTTCCATGTCAATTAATTCTTCACGCAATAACGCTTGCTGTTGCTATGACAAAAGACAATCCACTTAAAAATAGACACGCGGACAACTTCGTGTCTGTTCTGTGTACAAGCTTCATATATTTTTAGTCACTTCCGTGCTAATTTTTATTTCTTATTCATGTGCAGAAAATAAAAGATGATTTGTGTGTTTGACGGCACACGAGTCGCTTTTTATGATACCATACGTAAAACTAACAATAGATTTATTTCCATTTGTATAGAGCAATAAGCCAATTATGGAGAAGAGACGGCGTGCGAGAATAAACAATTGCCTCAATGAGCTGAAGACTTTGATTTTGGATGCGATGAAGAAAGACGTGAGTATCTTGTTTAAGTGATGATGAGATGCTTTAGAATAAACACACGCGTGTAAAAGCTTCAAACCTTCTTTAGCTAAATATTCCTAAATCATTTTAAATTAAAACAATCCATCACTCATCGTGATGATGACGGATGGATTTTCGTATTTGCGAATTTTAAATTTAACTTCAACTTTTTTATCTTTCCTTCAACAGCCAGCACGACATTCTAAACTGGAGAAGGCTGACATTCTGGAAATGACAGTGAAGTATCTTCAAAATCATCAGCTGAATCTTCAACGTCAGCAAGCTGCGCTTACTCAAGCAACTGATGCAACAATTGCAACAAAATTCAAAGCCGGATTTACAGAATGTGCGAATGAAGTTGGACGCTTTCCAGGCATGGAACCACAAGTCAAGCGACGTTTATTACAACATTTGAATAATTGTATGAATGGTGAGAGAAACGACCCACATCAACATCAAATACAAGTCCACATTCTTCCATCATCTCCGCCAAGTTCACCAGAACAAGAATCAATGTCTTCATCTTCCAATGGTTATTATTTAACGAATGGAAGTGGAAATGGCGTTCAATTAATCCCGACAAAGCTTTCCAATGGAACAATTGCCTTTGTCTTACCTCAATCACCAGCCGCATCTCAAATACCAATGCTGGTACCAATTCCATCACGTACAGCATCAACTGGGTCAGCAACCTCTTCCAGTTATGATCGTGTGATGAACAGAGAACAGTCACAATCACCTTATAATGCCCCTCCTAGTCCCGCAAATTCATCTTATGAACCGATGGATACAATGCCTGCACATCTCAGTCACTCCAATCTGCATCATCAACAACTGAATTTAATGCAGCAACACCAGCAGCAACAGATTTTAAAACATCAACAAAGATCATTTAGTCCATCGGCGCCAATATCGCTCGTGATGAGAAAAACAAACTTTGACCAGCAGATGAAAGATGACGAGAAGCCTTGGCGGCCTTGGTAAAATGTGGGTACAGCGAATTGTTATATTGAAATCTTCACTAATGTAAATATTGATTTAATGGGTTGTATTTAGTTAAGCCATTAGACTGGCCATTCAGCAACATACATACATGCATACATATATTTATCAAAAACAGAAAACGTTCATTGATTTGATGCGTGAAGTGAAAACATCACGCAACCTTACCAAGCGATGGATGTTAATCGCACTACAATAAATATCTGACATCCTATAAATTGCGAAAATGTTCGTTCAAGTAAGCGGTGATGACTGACGAGAAAAGAGAAATAATAATCAAAATGATCGCGGTAAAAAATAAATAATCTTATTTGCGAAATGTGAGAAGCGAGAAAGAAATCAAACGTGCCAATTGACTTAATCTTAATTATGTTGGACGCTCATAAATTACGTGATCTTTCCGACAGACATGCAATAACATTGACAGATTTATATTACCATTGTGACATTCATAACTTTTTCAAATTTAATCTCTTGTGGTTTTTAAAACAAAAACATTGACATAACTTACACATGTCACCTGACTAAATACAACATTGTGACAACAATAGAGACAAAAAAATCGTTTTGCAAATTAAAAATAGTTTTCATATCACATTTTTTAAAGTAAATCTTTCAAAACGTTGGCGCAGCCTAACACGAGTTCAATTCAATTGCCAAAAAGCAAAAAGATCATTTACAACTTTTTCTTTTAAATACAGTGGAATGTCGATAAAAAAGAGTCTTAATAGCCAACATCGTAAAGAATTGATGTTTATCAAACATAAATTTTTTGAATTTATGGAGCAATTTCATTTATGAAGATTCCACTGCAGCAACAATGTAGACTTCGAAATCCACTATTGGAATTTAAGAAATTTCGCTTCATCTTCTTCTTGTGATTTTCAGACTCGACGACAATTTCAGCTGAAAACCTCGACAATGGCAATAATGCGTGAGCGTGCGTGTTTATAATAAGATTTGAGTTAAACATATCTCTGCTGTCATGTCGTTGTGATTCATATTTTCGTTTTGTTTTAAAAACAACAAAAAATATTTAAATAAATACTTGAAGAGAGTGAACTTTGTGAAATAAAACTGTTTTTGTTGTTCATCAAATACTTGCTTGTTGATTTTACCACCCAAGCTACCTACTCAGTTTACTTTATCTTTTTTTGAGAGTCGAAAAGGTTAATAAGCACTGCGTAAATTAAAAATCACTTCGTGAAAAGTTGCTCGTGCATGTTTTTTGATTATTTACGAGAGAAATAAAACTCTCCGTGACATCTCCTCCAACAAAGCTTGTGCTTGTACGACATCCAAATTAAATTACCAGTCATACGCTAATTCCTTAACGCTTGAATCGAGCGGCGTGCAGCAGTCATAATTACTTGAGCAAATAAAGCGATTTATCTTTATCACTTTGTTGCTCGTAAAAAACGGAAGAAAAGAAACGTTTCGCCTTCATGTTACATTTATTTGTTTCTCGTTACTTTTCGATTGACGTTAGCATGTAAACTTTAATGCTAATTTTTGCACAAGAAAATAATCATGCGGAAGCTGCTCGAAAGATGTGACAATGTAAACAAAAGGCCAACTTTCTCGACACTTGTAAAAGTCAAGACTCAAGAAAGATTCCGACAGAGAAGAGAATTTAAACAATAATTCAAACTAAGCATTTTAAAAAGCTTTTAAAAAATAAAAAAGTGATGTTGACAAAAGCAATTCTGTCGCGCGCGCGCATAGTCTTTGTTTGCAGATTTAAGTGGCACGAGGCATGACTTTTACTTATTCTCGCAAGTGTAACTAAATTTACAAAGTCGTCTGCATCTTGTAAGGTATTTGTGACGACGTTGAACGTAATTGAAACGATGAATGAATGAAAAAAAATTTTGCGCCATTCAGTGGTGCATTGAGGGGGAAAATGTAGAGCGAGATTAAAAATTAGAAGCGAGTAGTTCGTGTCTGACGCCACGCTTACGCCTTTAAATAAACATCAAGTTACACATGCCAGATAGTGCTCGTTTGTGAATGTACAAAGCAAATAATATTTTTTCTTACTTCTTTTTCTATGTAAATAAATAATTACATGCACTTTGTTGAGCACGTTTAGATTGACACTTGCAAGTTTTTCTCGGGAGGTCGTTTTGAAATTACGAAATAAAAAATCTTTAGTTTGATGCTCTCATAAATTTACAGTAGCATTCAACAAGCCATCAATTCATTTCAAGTCAGTGCACATGTGTTGAATCCCCCATCATGAACAAGACAAATAAATTAAATATGCGACGATCAACCACAGAAAGTGAATTAAATTAAATTGAACGTTATTATGATTTGTCCGCCAACTGTTCTCGACTCTCGTTTGTTTATTTAAAAGAGTCCATACAGAAGCTACAGAAAGAAATGTTTACATCAAATGACAATTTAATACACTTTAAGCTCAAATTTATGATTTAATTTATTTATTTTTTTTCGAGACTTTCTTTTGAATAATTGAATTGAAAAAAAAAATTTGTAAATTAGAAAATTGTTTATTGTGGAGAACAGTCAGAAAACATGGCCTTATGTTAGTCAATGGCTTTTTCATTAAATATTTTGTCACACATTTATTATTTATTTGATGCTGGGGCGCGGAAGTTTAACGAGAATAACTGGTGAGAAAAAAATGTTTTCGAGATGTCAAAGCAAATTAACGTAAAGCAGAAGTTGGAGAGAGAAATGAATTATTGCCATGACGGAAACTCCAAATTTATTTCAATTTTCCTTTTTCTCAACAAATATTCTACGTTCTTAACAAGCTAGAAATTTTCTCGCCGAAGTGTAAGCGAAGCCCAGACTGAAAGCGAGGACTCCATAAATTTCGTGCGCGTGAAACTTTGTGTAAACAATTACAGAATAATTAAAAATGATTTATCTTATGAAGCTCACTGCTTTTTTACTTTATGTTCTCTGAATCCTCACGAAATTAGTCGAGCAATTGAAAGGAAAACAATGTTTGTTTGTTTGCTTTTTGTGAGACTGTCACGACTTCTGAGCTCGCTCATGAAATCTGAATGAAACAAACTTCAAGGACTCTTCAGGTAACACTGACAAGTGAGTGAGATGCTCGAAATAAACGAGTAAACAGCTGAAACTTGAAGATTAATCTAAAGCTAAACTGGCTTCTTTTCGTTAAGATGAAATCAAATCACTGCAAAACGTTTCTTTGATTGACATGGTTTTGCGATACTTTTTCATGTCCGTGCTGCTTACAACAATACAAAAAAAGAGTAAAGAATTCAATTAAAAATCATTAACAATGACATGGAATTGTTTTTCTGTCATCCCAGAAACATTCAGACGTCGGCTTTGTTCTTTCCAAGCAGATTTAATAAACCGAGAAGCATTTGAAAGTTTTGGTGGTACAAACGATTCAATTTTTGTTTTGGTTTCAATCGAGATTCTTATGAATTGGAGCGGATATTTAAAAACAAAATCTATTGAATATTTATGCTTTCAAAAACTTTTTCAATAAATTAATATTCAGTGCATAATTAAATTAACAACCGCTTGAATTTTCCTAAATAAACAACTTTTGCAAACTTTTTTCATTTCTCTTCTTCTTTGTCGTTTTCTGTTATTGATAAATAAAACATTACGCTTTAAGATGTCGATTTACTATAAGTTAAATAAGTTAAGCAACTTAATTTATAAGAAATATTAGAATGAGAAATTAATAAACGCTTGATAAACATGAAACATGTTTCATGTTGGAATGAGAAACAATTCAACATGTACATAAACATTTATCATCAATAAGCACAACATGTTTTTAATCGAAAAAGAAAAGGAATATTTAGCTTTTAAGGTGAACACTCGAGAGAGGAAAATATAGAAAGAAACAAGAATATTAATAAAAGTATGTGACCTTTAGCAATTTATATTCGAGAATGGAACATCAAAGAATAAATTTATATTTTTATAAAATATAAATCAAAAGCTTTTCTTTACTTTTCTTACAGGTTTTCCACATAAAATTTTTCGATATTTTCAAACAAGATTCAAACTGAAATTTATGGCGGAAATTTTAATCGGCATGTGATGATCATCGTGACAAGAAAAATAAAAATTCTTTCGTTGATTAATAAGTATTCGAAAGATTAATAAGTAAGAAATCGATGCTGGTATGGATTGAATTTCAGTTTGCTTTCCAGCAGAGCTTGTTCCACTTTCTTTTGTTCCGTTTTCTGTTCAGGTCCCTTACTCTGTTCCGGAACAATTTGATTCCCGATTTGTTCCTGGACAAAAAAATGTTGCGGAGCAAACACCTGCTTTCCAGAGGGATTTATGTTGGTTTCAGATAACTTAAAAATGATATAAAAATAAAATATTAAATAGAGATTCTTCAATCCATTCCATCATCATTAATGATTTGAAATGCAAAATCAAATCTTTTCTTATTTCAAATGTTTACAAATGAGAAAAATGCTCCGACACGTGATCTTAAAAGATATGATAAATTTATTCATTTTAGTCTTTCTTTGGCACATTCCTTGACAGTCGTTCAACTTTAATATCACTTCCAATTATTTTTGAAATGAATAAATGCTTAAACACAGGTCGTGTGGCTTTTTCTCTCTTTTTTTGACCACTTCAAGAATGATTTATTCCATGTACTTTTTTGTATTCTTCACAATCAACCAGTTTCTGCATAAAAATGAAAACGTGATCAATTGTTTGAAGAACACTTAGTGTGGGGTTCAGCACAATTCATATATGCTTCTCCTCACGTGCCTATAAATTCACGTCGGATTCAAATTCAAATCTGCTGAATGTGAGTATCAAAATGAAAAATGTCGGATTGGTCGTACTTAAATAAAAAATATCGTCCATTAGTTTCTCAATGGATTCTTTTTTCTCTCGACCTCGCATGCAATCATTCAATCCATTGATGCGTGAAGAGTATTTTGATTGATGGAGTGCAATTTCATCTATCGCCTTTTTTGAATATTATGGATGGAACTGTGAATACGCGTACAATGTTAAGCGTTAGCATCATTTTGAAATAAATCAAAATCAAGTCACAATTATTCTCATCATTTGTCCGTCGAGTCAAATGAATCTTTTGACGGTATGGGACTGAAAAAAGCAACAGACATTCTTCATCATTTATATCTAATATTTTATAAGAAATTATGGAAGGAAGACTTCATTTTAATAATCACAAATTATAGAGTATTCAAGCAGATCATCTATCAACAAACCTGTTTCGTCCCCGTCTTGTTTCTAAAAACCAATAAAAACATGTATGCAATGAACCTTATTTGAAATCAGACGATTCAATGACAAACACACAATAATGTCATGGAATCATTTTCCAAATTTGAGATGAAAAACAAGTCATTAAATAAACATTCTGATAATGAAAATCATCACGTTTCTAGGCACGTTTCTTTCTGATGAGTTATGAGTTAAATTTGAGAACTTGAAAGGTGACAATGCTTAAATAGTTGTGGAATGAGAAAGTTTATTTACAAAAATTGTATGTTTCAATATAAATGAAGAAGAAGTTTCTATTTGTATGCAATCAAATAAAGTTTTATAATGTTTCAATTACAGTTTAATGAGCTTTTCACTTGTTAATGCAAACTGAAACAACGATGCTTAATTCGCAATGAACTGTTGAGTAACTTTTTGTGCATGATCAAAATTCAGCATCCAAATCATTATTGCGTCAACATTCATGACTTTTTCATGAACTTATTTACTCATTCATATTCCCGATAACACTCAACTTTTGTTCCGTAACATCAAGCGTTATGTTGTTATATGCATTTATATTTATTACATTTTTGTATCGTCTTCCACTTGTCTTGAGTTACACATTCTAACACTTGAATAAGTTATGAGAATAACTTGCCGTTTAATGTTTTCTAGAATGGAGAAAGAACCGTCAGAACAATTTTTTCTGATGCCGCTTCTAAATAACAAACACTCGCATCTAAATGATTTCTTCATTGCGCTAATAAATAATTCAACTTATTAACAAATTGGTTCCTGTTTCTTGAAGTAAGAAGATAGTGAAAGCTTCACTTGCCAGGTCTCATTTATAAAGATGAAGGAAAGCAGATTACACGCAACTTTCGACACCTCAACATTCATTTTCAACATCATTGAGTTTCTTTATTATTTCTAATTATTTAACTTTTATTTTCTGCTTATAAAGATGAACTCGAAATGTTTCCGATTCTCAAAGTTCATAAAGGTCGTTCATATGAAAATATGTGAATTCCATGAATGAAAACAATAAAATTTCCCTCATCTCTTTACTTATTGAATGAATCTTTCTTGTTTTTGTTTATTTCATGATAAATAAATGTTTTCGAAAGAAATTTATTGATGATAGCATAGTCAGCATAAATTTCTTTTGAAAACAGGAGAGGCTTTTAATGCTGTTAAGTTTAAATAAGTTGAAAAACATATTATGAAATGAATATTTTGATTAAATTTGTTGTTTTCATGTTCTTGACTTTTCGTCTTTTGTGTAACTTTTAATCAGCTTAAATGTTTTCTGGAAGAACGATTGATGTTGTCCGTTAGAGTTGTTGATGAATGTTTTTAGGGATAAACTTACGTCAAAGTTTCAATGCCAACTAACGTCAAAAATAAATTTGTTTGTGAAGATAATTAAATAATTGATTCTTCAATTTACATTTTTATTCTTGAAGACAAAGACATTTGAATGACTTGATAATCACGTAATTAAGACAATTATTGCAAATAAGCTTAACGATCGTAACGTGTTAATTTTTTTTGTTCGACATGCGAATTTTTGGCAATTTTTTTGCCGAAATCGTTTAAAATGTTTCAACTGTGACGCAAATTATGGAACTGCAGTAACAAACTTCATTCTGTTGATATTTAAACAAGAATTTCATGATTAACTAAGCTGAAATTTAGTTTGCACTATGTCAATAATTAATTTAACTCTGACTTCAGTCAAATTTGTTTAATTGCTCTGATTGTCATCACGTCATGAAGAAGCACTCCGAATCTCCGGTGAATGGGATCAAATAACGAATGACGAGCTTTTTCCTGCTGACTCAATTACCAGACTTATTAAAATGGAAAAACAAACTTGGTAGAAAATTTTTTTCAGTTCAGATCGCGATTTTCCTACAATGCAGTGATAATGAATGAGTCGAGACTGCTGACGCTCGCGAAACTAAATTCCTTTTACTTTTTCATTCGTATTTTGATTAAAAGTTAGACGAAATTCACTTCATTCGTCATAATAATTTTTGTGTTGTCAAATTTCTCAATTTGGCATGTTTCAACGAGCTCAGTAAGTTCATGAAAATTGCGAAAAGCTTGAGGTTTGATTAAAATTGCATTCGTTTGTTATCACATGTCACTCAATGTGGATTTTAATTGTAACTTCAAATCAAATGATTTGATTTAACATGCACTCGTAACTTCCAAAAGTTTATCTTACTGCTTGTCAGAGTAAATATTTACACAAACAAATGAAATTGATTCCAGATCAATGACATCACACATTTCGCTTCGATCGGGAGCAAAAACATGACACCATTTAGCTTCAATCTAGCAATTAACGCTTAAACAGACTCATCTCGGATGTCAATTTAGATGACAAATCACACTCGACAACGAACACATGTGGGAATTTCAAGTGCGGTGAAACATTACCAAGCAAAAAAGTGTTTCCATTTGTGAACAAACTTAAAGGCATTAAGAAAAAAAAACTTTGCCATTCGTGAGGAAGAAAAACAACTTTTCCTCTTCCTCAACTCGTTGGTTTTCCAAGAACTTTCCACATTTTTTATAACTCATTCAAGACTCGACGATGCGTTGAAATTTATTTCCCATTTGGGAATGAATCGAACTTTTTTTCTTCCTTCTTCCCCTTTTGAATTGATTCAAGGGACATTTTAAGAAGATCGACAAAAACTTTCCCTCCCCAAAGTTTTCTTCGAAAAGAAAGAAATAATCGTTTGGAAAATTTTATCGAAAACTTTTGATTAACTAGGACAAAGAAGGTGAGATTGATTATTAAAACTAATTAAATATAATTGAGATTCTTCATGAAACTTGAGCTCTCCTAAACTACTCAACTTGCTTCATTGTTGAAGGCAAAATATAATGACGTTATCTTAGAAACTACACAGAAAGAAGAACGAAGTTCTTAAAATCCAATTAGACTACGCTATTTAATTTTGTTCATAATTCTTTAAAGCCAACTCGAGTATTCTTAATAGCGGCAAAAACATTGAAAAGAAGATCTTCTCTCCATCTGCAAACAACAACAGCGGCAATAATTTTACGATGGGAACTCTTGACACTTGCGTTTCGTGATGGGAGCGACGATTGTCTGTTTCCTGTTGCGCAAGAAAAGCATTAAAAGTGATTTAAGAAAAATTTAAACAGAAGCCTTCAAAACATTGTTCTTAAGAGCTTTCTAAAAGAATCAACAGGAGAAGTTCGTCGTTTAAGTTTTTTGACTTCACACGAACCTTCGGAATTTCATTCTTTCAGATATTTCTGAAATCATTGAGTAAGCACGCGTCTCATAAATCGTCCATCACGTTCAAGACAAAGAACAAAAAAAAGTCCCACTAAAGCGAATGATAACATTGCTTTGCTTTCTCACAATTTTCATTGGAAAGAGAGATAAGAAGTCTAGGACTTTCCGTTTCGTAGGCACGTGTTAAAAACAAGTCGCGTCGTAAAACTTCACGAGTTTGTCTAACCAGATAACGTAAATGATTTTATTAAATGAGTGGTCCGATGAAGATAACATTTAAAGAGCTTAATTATCCTTCATTATTTGCTATTGTGTTCGAGACCTAAATAAAATTGACTCGATTTGATCTATAAAAAACCTGCTTCTCTGCATATGGCAAGAGATCAAATTTCATTTCTATTTATTCGTTATCAAACTCTTAACATTTAAATGCCCCATCGGCAAAAGCACGCAAAAGTTAT
Organism: Clunio marinus; assembly: GCA_900005825.1. Classification (NCBI taxonomy): domain Eukaryota; kingdom Metazoa; phylum Arthropoda; class Insecta; order Diptera; family Chironomidae; genus Clunio; species Clunio marinus. Next base: position 485,891 of record CVRI01000067.1, on the reverse strand, counting down.
TTTCAGAGTTGATTTAGCGACAAAATAAAACAAATCATCAGTTCACTCTGCCTGCGTTGATAAGAAATTTATTTCTTTTTTTTACGCTTGTGTTCCCAGTTGCTATCAATTGAGATTGTGAATGTGCCCATTTTCAGTCGAGTATGCAATCATCGAAAAACCAGAATAAAAAAAGCAAATCGCGTGTTTTTATAGAACACAACCATCACTTGATAGATACGAGACTTGGTGGTTTTATTTACAGTTCACCCGCTCGTGCCATGAGAGTGATAACAATTTTGCTTCTTTTTTCACATTTTGATAATGATTGACGGGAGCTTTACGTGGAACTCAAAATGTAGCTTAATATCAATTTCAATTTGACGAAATTTCACAAAAACAAATAAAAAGTTTCATTTGTAAGTCTTTAATAAATTAGGGTGCAGCTTTCTTGGTCAATATAAAAATAAAAATAAATTCAACTTTTTGCGAAAGTTTTGTATAAAAAATCTGGACATAATCTGCTACTGCCCCCTCACAGACATTCAATAAATTCATCAGCTTAAGATTGACTTGAGAAGAAATTTCTTCAATCGAGATAAGAGCGAGTGAACTGCACCTGCTTACTATGTAGTTGAGTGACACAAGTTTGGTTATTGGATGTGGGCGGAAATTTCATCGAATCGTAATAAAAAGAGAAGAAAATGAAAATGAAAAATGAAAGATGAGTCGATTTCGTTTACGCCACTTTAATAACACACATCATCGTCATCATCATCATCAAGAAGATTTAGTGAGGCTTTTATTATTATTTATTCAGTCCAAGGTCGCAAGCATGGCATGGTAAGGAAAGAGAGAAAGAGAGAACAAGGAATACATATAAATTCAATTCAAGTTTGGCGGAATTGTGCTAAATATATTTAAAAAGACGATCACGATGAAAAATGTTGAGCTCGTGATAAGGAAGCGACGATTTAAATCATGTCGCAGTATTTCTCTATTTATTTGTCTTCGTTTGGGACATGACTGTGTCGTTTTTTTTCGTGTTGTCGCTTCTTATCAGTAAGTCATAAAACAAGAGCGCAAAAAAAAAAAAAAAAAACAATTCGAAGGAAACTTAAATAGATATTGAAAGTATTCCATAAAGCATTAAGCATGCCCTACACGTGATACACATGATGCGACTCTCATGGTGCTTAATGTTATCAGCAGTCGAGTTGAGAGATGATAAAGCAGCCACGAGTGAAGTTATACATAGTTGCACTGATTTTAACATTGTACAATCAGGAGTAGACTTTGCCAATTACTTTTCAGTAGAGATGCGACGATTAATCTTCTGACCATTCAAATACTTCTCTCGTTTTTCCTTCCTAAGCTGTTAGAATTCTTCTTAGTCTCAATAATTTATTGCCTTTTTCTTATCACGTTAATTAATATTTATTTTCGATGGCAAACGACCATGAAGTGGTTTTTTTTTTCTTCTTTCTTTTCATTTTGTATTCTGATGTGCGCTATCAGCATTCACAAGTTCATGAAGAAGATGGGCACGAGTATGTTTTCCACTATCAATTCATAAATTCTGATTACAATGTCAATTTACAAGTTGGCTGACGTCAAATGGAGTATCAAATTTGAAGACTTATTTACACATTCATTGCGTGGTGGATCAATTATCATGCACATGTGAAGTGTCTGCGATCAATTACTCCGATTTCCAATGTTGTGTGTGGACTTCAAACGGCATGCTAAATTGAGTCATGAAATACTTCACACGACAGTAATTGAACGTCTGATTGAGGTGACCGACTGCTTCTTTGTTCCATACTCAATTAACATTCTTCTTGAATACGTCAATAGCAAAAAATAAAATGATGAACGATGAACAAAGACATATGGCTGTAAGCACTCATGTTACAGATTGAAGAATTCTTAATTAAAATGTGAAAGTTAAAAGCAATTTAATTCCAACTCATCCTTTTCTGTGGCGAAATCAACAAACATTTCATTGATGATGTCAATGATGATTTTCAATTTGTTTCAATTCGATTCACAAAACAGTAACGTCATCGCAGAGCATTCCCCAATCCACAAAACAATTAATTGAAGATTGCAAACGTGCAACTGAAAAAAGTCGAGATCACCTGCCTGAAATTAAATTCAAAACGATCTAAGCCATAAAGACCTCCAGAGATATGGAATTAGATGAAGGGAAGAAAAACAGAAAAAAATATTTGGTAGCCAGTAATCTTAGACACAAAATGTTTTATTAAAAGTCTTTATGGGCTTAAGGGCGATTGCCTTTCAACTTAAAGAATTTTTACGATTGATACTTTTAAAGATCTTATTTCTTCCTTCTTTCCGTATTGTTCTTCTTTGAAACAAATGAAGCAAAATTAGACCACCTATTGTGAAAACATTTCTCGCATCCCTCTCCTGACTGTCGATTTGTCAAGTTGAAGAAAGAAAGAAGGAAAAAAAGAAGTTTTCTCTCGAACTCTATCAAGCCAGAACAAATCGGTTAAGAAATTCTTCAAGTCAACCTCAGAAGGAGTGGAGTGATTTGTTTAGCGTCGTCGAAGAGGCTTTCCTCTTATTCACAAGGGTCAAATCCTATCTATCTTATCTGTTTCTCATTTTACATCCCGTCAAGACTCGAAAGAAGTGGTTTTAACGATTAATGGATGACACAAAGAATGTTCTCATTCCCATGTTTCTCCTCAAATTTTAAAGATCAATCAATGAAGAAGGGAAAAGTGGAGCAGCAGCAGCAGCAATGATTCACTCACTTCTTAAACATTTTATTTGGAACTTGAATATTTATGTTTTCTTATTTAGAATAGCTTGAGGACGACAAAACAAACACATGTCAGTTTGAAGAAGAACAAAATTAATTTTAACGCTCATGAAAACGTGTGCAGCATCGTGATTCTAATTTATAAAATGCTCAAGGGTTCATCTGGTCACCCAGAGCTTATTCAGTTAAAAATACTTGAATAAAAATTTTTTTAAAGCATCACAGTTTGGCTTTTAGGAATTTAATTGAGTGACCAGTGGAATAGAAGGAGAAAAAAAAAGTTTTCGTTAGAAGACATTAAACAACAGCGAAATAAAGTGAATGAAACTCTGAGCAAAAAATAAATATTTTAATTACATTAGTGCTGTGTGGTCTCCAAATTTGGTGAATGCAATGTATTTACTAAAATCACATGTTAAACTAAAAACCTCAACTTGCACCTGAACAACGTAAAGCTGTTTGAAAACGAGATGAAACTCAACGTTGCGTTGAATGAAATGCAAATTGTCTTCCTCCCAAACTTATTGCTGCTGCTTCTTTATTTGTTCAGACTCAGAGGAAAAGACAAATTGAAATCTAAGCCATTTTAAAAACCATTCACAATAATTGCTTTTCAAAATTATTTGTGCTTGTCCGAGAAACAGAGAAGTCTTTAAGAGATAAAGAAAGAAAACTCAGCAAAAAACGTGCCATTTAAAACACAAAATTATCCAACAAAAAAATGTAAAAAGCCATTCGAAGATTGAAGACGAGATATGATGATTGAATGTGGGCTCCACTCAACAACAACTTTGTGTGGGAAAATGAATGCTTTTATTATCGATTCGAAAGCGCTTTGGATGAACAAAGAAATGCTTATCAAAATGATATTGATGGGTGATTTAAATAAAACCGAAACTTTAAATAGACAAGTCGTCATTGATTAAAGTGAAATCAATTAAATTTCAATTTGCTACATTATTGAATTGAGTTTCAGGATGAAATTTATCGGAAACCTTAATATCGCAGATCACATGAAGAGAAGAAGGAGAACGTAAATAATTCAAATTAAGTAATTTAAAATTCAATCACAATTGTTAGTTGAAAACCACACACATTTACTCAGATTGGTAATTTACAAATGAAGGGAAAAAGGAGAAAAAAATTATAAAAATTCATTCGCATGTCGTCGTCTGATTGTTTTGTCACAATTTGACCTTTATGAATATAATTTTTGCTATGAAATAAATATTTAAAATTTTGATTCAAGTTTACAAAGGGCACATTAATAATTCAAGTGAAAATTGTGAATGTATCTAAATTAATGTTTGCAGGTTTAATTTACGAAATTAAAAAATTGATTACTCAAATGAAACATCCTCATTGGCTTTGGTAAATCTGACTTGACTGAAGCTATTGAAGTGGATGCTAAACGAAAATATATCTCAAGTGAAACATTTATCCATTTCATAATTGATTTAAAATTTCATGTCGATGCCTTTGATATTGCAGAGCGCTTGGCGCTTCTTTTCATATCTTATTTTAATCACATTAATTTTGTTGTCTACCTCACAATTCAAATCTCTGATCTGCAATTTTCGTGTGTACGTAATTTGAACTGTTGAATAAACATGAAATAGAAATTGAAGCAAATTATCAAACTCGTAAAAGAGAAAGAGAGAACCAACGACTTATCAACGGTGGTGGTCGTTTGGACGGGGCGAGATATTTGCTTTAACTGACTTAAATTCTTCCCTTTTCTCTCTCTAATGCACAGATTCCCAGCTTGCGAAAAGGGATAATCGAAAAACAAAAGAATCCCTTTAAATTCTTTTGTATTCTTGATATCATTCATTTTACCTGTCGGCCAAAACTTGGACTCATTAATAATTGATTTTTTTTCTTCTTTTACTCTTTTTAGTTTCAACCTAATACGTGGGCTCGAAGAATGTTTCATCTTTCGGTCGCTTTGCGGTACCAGCATGATTCTGGGTTTTTTTCCTCTTTCTCAAATCGTGAGTTACTCTTTGTTGAATCACGTACTGAAAGCCTGTTCGGTGCGATGTTTATTTTCCCATTCGACCTTAACTCGTAAGCATCTCATGTGCTGTAAATTTTCATTGTAATTAATTTTAATGGATATTTGCAGTCAGGGAGGGCTCGTCTCTTGCCTTTTGGGATGTATTTTCTTTCTCTTTTTTGCCTTATTGCTACGGTTACTTCTGGGTTTGCTTGTATTTCCTGACGGCTTCATCAATGAGCTTTTAATGTTTTCATTTTTTATTTATTTTCCCTTCAAATGTTTAAGAAGAATTTTCAATTAATTTCAAGGATCAAAAGGTCCTTTCTATTTAAATTGCCTCAATAATGTTGAAACAATTCCAATTTAAACATTGCAACATGCGAAATGATTAAAGAACCGAAAATCAACACAATTCAATTGAATGCGAGCTTTCCCACCAACCACAAAGCCAAACTGTTGGTAATTTTGAAAAGTGTTACGTGTGGCGAAGAATAAAAGCAGCAATTATGTGAGTTTCCGATATTATTTCATTTAAACGAGTTAGAAATTTAAATACACTAATATTTCTTGTTGGAAGGTGTAAGAAGATGGCAATTGTTATAACTTATAACACAAAAAAAAATTAATTTATTTAACAACGCTAAGCTTCACTAACTTATTTGAGCTTTTCCTTTTGTGTTGGAAATTTTCATAGCGATTAATCTCAATTTATGTGAGTGACGCAAAGTGAAGTAACTTTTCTGACACTGAAAGTTGTCAGATGTCATTTGGTCTGAATCGCGTGTTGAAAGTTCTCACGCTTGTTGATGCGTGAATTCATAAAATTTTTTGAACAAAAGATGGATTTAGAAGTTTACAAAGATCGAAGGCGTTGAAATTGAACAACCTTGAGATAAGTGAGAAAGCTTGTTCATGAATCACATGATTCTTGTTTTTCCTTAAATTTGCCGTTTCTGTTTCATACGACAATGTTGTTGCGAATTATCAACCGAATGTGTGTCAATATCATCGAAAACAAGATTTTTCGTTCCACGCCCACAATTTTCTTTTTATTTCTATCTAAATCAAATGTTTTTTGATAGAAAATTTCCGAAATTGATTTTCATGAGTAGCTTGAATATCAATGATGGAATAATCGCTAATTCACTTGATGTTTTCCTCTCGACTCGATTCATTCGAATGAAAATCTCTCGCATTGAGACTGATATCAATATACGGAATAATTTCGATTCCAATTTCGGATTAGGAAAATGTTTTTCTCAATGCGGTGTATTTTGATATTTAAGGAGAAACTTTATCCAAGCATTAAATTAAATCATTTCGTATTGAAGTCTTCTTCTTCTTCTTTTCTCTTCTGACAACTGATAAAACTTTCCTACATGAAAAGTTTATAAAACAGATTTTGAACTTGACACAGGTCACAAACGATAAACACTCTTCTAACAAATAAAATACTCTTTGTAAATGGTAAAATCGAAAAAAAATGTTTGCTAAATATTTCTCGTCGCTATGTTTAAGATTTAAGTACCTTCTAGCATAGCAGATTCAAAAATGTTTCTCAAAGTTCGGTAAAGATTCTCAACGTTCAACAATAACAACATAATAATCTTTCTTTTAGTATTTATTGTCATTCATCTGTAACGAATCAGCTTTCAAAGAATGACAAAATTCTCATTGAAATACTATCTAAACACGACTTTGTTATTCAACATTCTTCGAAATATCTTCAGTCTAGATTACAAGGATGTTTAACTTTGAAACTTCGCTTAAATTCCCTTTAGCAAAATCGCAGAAAATCAGAAAAAGAATCCTCATTTAAATTTATTAAAATATTGCACAAAGCAAAGCTGTTTGTCGGACTACTTTGTCAAGAAATAACAGCTTCCGTTGCAGCTATTGAGAATCTAAATTTTATGACCGTTGGCGATAACGTAATTTCACATCATCGATGATGCATCATTGAGACGCTAGAAAGATGAAAGAAGAAAAAAATGTAATTAAATAAGTCTGATATTTCTAAACGACTGTTGTTGAATCTCATTTAAAATCCATTAAAACTTAAACATTTTATCGTTTGAGAGATAAAAATTGCATGAATGTAAAAAGCATAATGATGACCCAATTTTTCTAAAGTATTCTCCCTGAGGCTAGAATGATATTCGTCATCGACGCTTTTAGAGACATCGCACACTGAAAAAGGTAGCAAATAGTGAAAATGAAACGATTTTAAGTTCACTGTCGAGATGATTTTGATGAAAGTCAGAGGAAAATGAAGAACAAAAATTTTCGCAATTTAAATCTTCGTGGCAAAATATTTTCAACGACGGGAGAGCCTCATGAATATCAGATGAAGTCAGACATCATAAATTTTATATGAACGCGAAAGCATCGACTGTGTTCCTTCCGAAAACCATTCAGCCATATTAAGTGTCGTGTTCTGAATATTGCTTAAAAATAAATTCTGATAAAATTCCTTTTTACTATCACTTCTTGATCTGTTGCAGCAAGCAGCAAGTACTAAAGACGTGAAAAGCTTGAAGAAAAGTTTGATAAAATATTCATTTAGGTGAATTGTGTTTTCTGTTAAGAAAGCATAAAGTTACGATTACTGGAAGACAATTTTCTCGAGATTTTCCCGAAAGATGGAAACTCGTGTGTATAAAAATAACTTTCAAATGAAATTAAATCAATTATTCAAAATGATCTCATACTAAGAGACAGAAGCAGGAAGTCAATTCACTTTACTTTTTAAATAGTAATATTAATTAAGTAATTGAAGCATCAGATCCTTTATAAAATTTGTAATAATCTCATTAGTAGCGAATAAAGGGAAGAATTCAGATATAAAAGGAGATAAATTATAAATGACCTGGTTAAGTATTCTCAAGCATTCCATAGAATCCTGTCTACTTTTTAGTCTTATCCTTGTCTCATTAAAATGATAATGCAAGTTGAACCCACTTAAATTATAAATATGGGTCCAATGGTGAATCGGATGATGAATGAGAAAAGTGATTTTCAGGAAAATGCTCCACTTCGTTATTCTATGTAAAATTCATTTCAGGATAACTTCGTTCATCAGAGAGAGAGAGAACGAAGATATTTATATAAACAAAGCTGAATCGTTAACAAGGGAACATCTGCAGCAACATCGTCATCGTTCACTTGATTTAGAGTCAAAATCATTCATTAAGCATTTTCCATGGTGAATTGCTTTTGCCTACTAACCAGAAAGATTCACCAAAAATGTCAACAAGAACAAAACGACCGAGAAAAGCGCAAGAACTTGACAATGCTTAGCGAATTATAAATTTGAAAAGCGGCAAACAAACAAAATGAATAAGGGAAATGTTAAGAAAGAACACAAGAAGGTGCTTAATTGCTTTATTATGACAATTGTCCCTCGTCTCTTTCAAGAATTAATTATAATAATCTAGCGGTTCATTTCGTGCTGCTGCTGCTGCTGATGGTGCTGAACAAATTCATAAATTTATCATTTTTCGTTGCAGATTAATGCTTTCTTTCTTGATTCACGTACATAAATATATGTGTTATGGATCCAAACGATGATTATTGTTATCATATACGAAAGAGAGAAAGAAACATTTTATATTTGCACAAAATTTCTGTTTGCATGTCGAATTATTCGCTCACGTTCGATGAATGATGCTTTTGTGGTAAGAGGAGAGATTTCATCAACATTTTAAACTCTTATTTTGTTGAATAAATGAACGAGAGGAAAGAAATATTCATGAGATGCCATTCATAAGCGTTTACGTACAATCGATCAACAAGAAACAAACGACATTCAATATCTTAATGATCGTTTAAAAAATTATTTAATTTTTAACCGAAATTAATGGAAATTTGTTGGCCCACGGCCGTAAGAGTCGGAAGAATATTCGAAAGCAACTCAAGATCATTAAATTACATTCTTTAAATCAATTACGTATATTGATGTGACTGTTGCGTGTGGTCGGCAGAAAAAAGAAGCAAAAAGATTTCGCCAAGGATTTTGTTACAAAAATAACTCTCATCAGCTTTCGGTGATAACATAAAATTTAAATACAATGGTCTTTTGAAGAGGTAAATGATGTTTTGAGAACATCGAAAAAGCGTAACAAAGTCGTCACGTCTCCAAAGTCGCAACCTAAATCTGATTAAGATGGTGGAATATAATTTAGATAATTTGTTAACCATTCCCCTAAATCTCGGACTTAACATGAAATCGGAATAAAGTGTGTGAGTAAATATAATTTAAATNAAAATAAATTTTAAGTTTAAAAAAATAACCTCATTTTCATGTAGATTTTTCACCTCGGACATGGGTGACTTCATGACTAATTTTCAGTCACTTCCACTCATTTCCGGGATGAACAATATGAAGTCAAAAGTTGCGCCATATAGTCTTCTAGAAGTTTTAAAAAAGATGAAGACGATATGACGCAACTTGAAAACTCGACTAATGTCCTCTGAAAACCCACTGTGTGGTGGAATATAATTTAGATAATTTGTTAACCATTCCCCTAAATCTCGGATTTAACATGAAATCGGAATAAAGTGTGTGAGTAAATATAATTTAAAAGCAGAAATTTGCTAAAATTATCGTTTGTCGAAAGCGTGGAGGCTGAATCTTCATCGACAGATGGGCGATAATAAAATAAAAGCTGCACAAATTTTTCTGCTGATTGAGGACCACCCATGACTACGCAAACCTCACAAAGCGTCCTTTCTTCCACACAAACGTTCGTAATTTGCACAGCAATAAAGTTAATCCTTCGAGACGTTTATGAAAATTCAATTGTTTCTTTTTTTCCATATTTTTTGACTTGCAAATTGAGGTATTCACTGAGAATATAAAAAAGCTGCTCCTTGGCATTCGCTGGTAAGAAAATTCAATTTCTGGTCTCTCAATTATTCAGATTTCTTTTCATATTTTCTTATGGTGGTCTCTTCTAACTTACTTGTTTACTTGCTCTCGAAACATGAAGCGACAAACAAAATTTTGTAATCTTATTTAATAAGTAAATTAACGTGTCTTTGTAGTAGCAGTCGATGCGATCGAAATAAATAAATCATCGACAGACAGCGGTAACATAAATATTAATTAATCAAATAAGAGAACTGACATGTCAGTAGGAAACAATTTAATTGTAAACAACCTTAACATGAATTCTTATTTTTAATTATCTATGTTAACTCTTTTAAAAATCTATTAAAGCTTTACCTTTTACTCCTTTCTTACCTATTTTTGTCTCACAACAGAAAGGATGTGAAAAATTTCAATTAATTTAGGAATTCTTTTTCAACTTCAAAACTCCACCTCTAACAGTAGAGTAGAGAGTGACCTTATCCTGTTATCTCGAGAGAGTCGTATGATTCTAAAGAATAATCTAAAATTCAAGAGTTAATTTGGGTCATGAAAGTTTCATTGCTTATGGAGCTCGTTATTTTGGGACAAGAAAGGAAAGGAAAGGAAGAAGATACGGTCGGTTACAATTTATAGAGACACGTTTGCCTTTTTGTAAATTACAGTGTGGGCAGTCACATTCAGGTGAAGTCAACTAAAAAAATGCAATTTAGCGAAACTTAATGTGCAAAAATATCAACGGAGGCAATATTTAAAGTTTATACGTTGAATGCTTCTCAGACTTTAATCTTTTCTTAACGAGTTTTCTTATGGAAGTTTTTCATCATAATGAATCATAAAATTATCTTTTGATCGTTGGAAAATACTGGTTTGAACTTTAAAAGAGAATATTTCATTTATTTACAAATTGTAAGAATCACGTCGAACATAATGGAAATTTTTCCATAATAATTGCGTACGTGACAAGAAACTTGTAGATCTGAATTCTTCTTATCTTGGCTCATGTATTACATTGTCCAAAATTTTACATAAATATGAATGAAAGTTAAGAAAAATTGTTTATCACTTCAATTTTAAAAAAACATGAGCAATTTACAACATAAACTTTGAACAAAAAGAATTGATTGTATCTTTGCACGTACTACATATTTACTTACGAACGGTTTGGTCAATAAGTTATTGTTTAAGTACTTGATAAGATCCATGTCAAGCGATTTAAACAAACAATAGATAAACGTTCCTAGAACTTCCTTTCAAGGCATATTTTGACTCAAGACAATTTCTATTAATACGCTTTCTGACAAAATATTATTGTTTAATTAATGAATATTTTAGAAATTCTGATAGCTTAATGTTCCTTGATACTAAAGCTCGTATAAATATTTAATAAGAAAACATGTTCTTGATAATGTCATCATTGCACGTATGCATTCATTCATAAATTTGCGAAGAGAATGAAGTCCAATAACATTCTCGTCTTTCATTTCCATAAATAATTTATAAATGCGCACGAAAAGAAAATATTTTTATGTTTACAAAATTTGATATCAAATTGTTTAAATAATTTTGATTTACGAGCGACACAACATTCAGGCCACTAATTTGACTTGACGACTAATGATGCTTGTGAAATCATTTGTAACTTAGATTTTTATTGTTGTCTTTGAGTTTATTATAATAATTTTTTGAATTTAACTTTAATGATGAGTTTCTAAAACACAAAGGCGTTGTGAATAAATTAAATTAAGTGATAGGCTTATGCTATCATTAAATTAAAAACCAAAATTACGACATACCTACTCGTGTAAGAAAATTTCTTTATAATTTTTGGCATTTGTTTACAAATTCGTTTAATGTCAGAAATTTGATGTTGATTTAAATTAAATCATTTTCCTTTGTAATTTGAATAATTTCCAAGATCTCAAAGAGTAAATTTCGAAATTCAATTTTTCGAAAATTAAGTCAAAATATTCCCCAATCCGTTCCAACATCCACAAATTATTATCAGAAGAAGGAAAATTTTTATATCCATAAAATCATTCGTCGACAACGATGACACACCTCAACTTGTCTCCTTAATTTACCAAAAACTTTGGAATAAAAACAGACATTCACATCATTATCATTCATAATATTTTCATTATAAAATTTTCTCGCTACATTAATAACATTGAGAACTGATGATGAGCCTCGAATGTCGAAGCTAACAAGCGCGAGACACAAGACTTTTTATCGTGAACAAGCTTCATAATGAAATTACGCAAGGAGTGTGCTGTTAAAGAATCAACAGTTATTTATCATTAATTTAGCTTTTTATATAAATTTTCACATTAAAGATTGCTTTTAGACTTATGACTTTTGATACAATCTAATGTACTCGTGACGATAGTCAATTGCTTTATCACTTGTTGTTTTGTTTGGCGACTCCAATTGAACTTTATGAATAGTCAAAACAACACGCGATAAAGTGTCACGTTTTGGAATGCGTGTGTGAGACTTCCATCCACTTATCAACTGCTGAATATTTTTTTTCCCATCACTCATCATGTACGTCAAACGAATCTATTTTTAAGAATCAGAATTTAGTTCAAGTGAGTTCTGAAAGTGGACAATCGAGTGGAGGTTCAAAGGTTATCAAAACGTCGCAGACGGAGGAATTAAGAAAGAAAAATTAAAAATAATTTGAAAATAAATTTTACACGCTTCAAGCGATCCCAGCATTGATTTTAATCTTGGGGTGAAAACTTTGTTTTTGCAGAAGAAAGTTTATTAATTTTAAAGATTTATTTCGTCTCGAGTTTTTTATCGCAGTTTGGCTTTTGTAAAGGATCAACATACTTTAGCTTCGATAGACAAAAACTTGTTCGTTTAATGCTCCTTTTTATTATGAAAAGCGTGACGAGACAAATTTTTTTCTTAAACTCTCCTTGACTCGTATATTTAGGAATTCAAATAACAGGAACACCCTTTAATTAGTCAAAAGACGCAGTCATCGGTATCGTTAAAGCTCATAAAATTTACAAGCACTTAAAACCCGATTTAGTTGAGAGCGAAAGTATTGGCGGTTTCCCAAGCAATCGTTGCAACATTTATATGAATGAAGACTTAATTTCAATCCCATTCGAATCCCAAAATCATCGCAAACTTGTTTTTTTCTTCTCTTTTATGGCGCGCAGCGGACCCAAACGGGCTGCACAACACAAAAAAAAAGATTGCGGATCCTCATTCGATAATTAATTGTCGAGTTTGCTTTATTTCTTTTGCTTTGCCTGCTTCATTATCATCAGAGAAACCTTCCGCGAAAAAGTTTCTCCCCTCTTTTGTATTGCGACATTGGCTTTGGGTGGTTAATTTAATTTGATTCAATTAAAATATTATCGTCATTTCGCGTTCCAAAGGTTCTTCTTCAGTCTCGCTTCAACGATGCTTCTCGATAAATATCCGAAGACTGATTTGGATCTCCTAAGAACGGTTGTAGTGTCATTGAAATATTTGAACGAGTCAAAACTTTGTCCTCTTAATGTCTTCAGAGTTTCTCTTTTGTTTATGAAGATTTGACTCGCAGACTCAGTAAAAATCTGCATGTCGGAATTTTGTTGCAAGCGAAGCCAAAGAAAAGCGAATGTAATAACATAATTTAAATTAATTTGCTTCCATTAAGTATTTTCCGCGCTCAAACTCATTCAATGATTTGCTTCTCTTTCCTTATCTGCCTGTAACAATCACAAGAAGCTCTTCATGAATTCAAGTGCAGAAATCTTCTTGCAACATTTAGCAGAGACATACATAAGAACATAATTTAATATATTGCTTGTAAAGAAAATGATTTTCACCTAGAGAACGATAACTTGTTTACCCGACAACCTCATTGATTCTTTTGCTTTCTGAAAATTTTCTCAAGCAGACTCTCAGTTTACCTTCTTGATGCACTTCAAAAGATTATATCAAACATCTTTGCATAAAGTTTTGTTCTCCAAACCAAAGCGATGTCGAATAAATATTCTTGCGAGATGAAAAAAAGGCGAAAAGAAACTTCTTTTGTTGTAAATGATATCAAACCGACAAAATCTTCATCTCCCCTTTGTCATAATACTAAATCTTATGAAGCTTGTTAGCTCACATTCTCCGCATCTTTCTCACTCTCTTCGTCTGTTCCACAACTCTTCCCAAGCGATTGTCATTAGTATTCATGTTAATTGAAATTTATTTTATTGTTTTTCCGGCAACGTCTGGAAATGTGTGTAGTTGAACATGAAAATCATTGCGAATCATAAGCATGCGAAGCGAACCATATAAAGTATGAATCACACAACACTTTGAAGACTTTAACAGTTGCAATTCACAGAAACAAAAATTTCATCTCGAAACAACGCGATGTAAATAAGTTTTTAATTTATTTAACTTGTTAGGCTGCCGAGAGGGATTTCTACTTCTTTTTTTTCTGCTGTTGTTTAAAATGAGAAAAAAAAATCGCAGCAAATTCGAGGATGAAGACGAGAAGGAGATAATTTATTATAACCGAAAAAATAAGCTAAAAGGTCTGCGATTCTTCATTTTCATCTTCTTTGTCGACTGTTCCGAAAGAAGATTACCAGAAATATTGTGAACTGAAATTTTATTATCGCCTTTTATCACATTTTAATCTCAACTGTTAAGTTAAATTTGACAGAAGAAGCTCAAGCTGTTAAAACTGTTCAATTAATTTTATTGAAAAATTGGTTTTTCCCCGATGTTGAGTTTGAATCGGAAGAAGAAAATCGTCTAATCGAAGGATTTTCGTGAAGGATACAAATGAATGGAAGTTTGAATTCATATGATTGTCAAAATTTTAATTAAATTCCTTTACAAATCATTAACTGTTTAAAATATTTAACAAGCAATTGAATTTGTTACTTCGACTTTAGAATTTGCCACGACAATTTCGCTCGAATATTAATTTCAATTCACTTCATAACACATGAGTAATTTTAACACGAAACATTTCCACAGTGCCGAGAGCACAAAGCAGACAAAAAAAAAATATTTGAAACGTAACATTTTTAAAATGTTCAGCTTGTTGTGCAAGAATAAATTAATTTCCCATGAGAGATGATAGCTGAGCTTATTATGAAGTAGTGTGGGATTGCTGCTATTGCTACAATTCTCTATCTTTTTGTTGTTTTCGGATGGTTAAGCTACCGAAAAACGATACGCTTTAGCTTTTTTAAGTGTGCTCGCGAGACGAGACGAGGTTGGCGATGCGCCACGAACTTTTCAACTCGCTAAGCGCACGTAGATTGATGGAAAAAGAATAAAAGAAAACAATTTAGTCGTTTCCGAACCATTAAAATCATTGAAATGATTCACGCCAAACATCATCAAAGTGGAAAAAGAGATCGCAGCATAGCACTCGGCACTCGGCAAGTTTGAAATAATAAAAGAAAAAAAAGTAACGTTGAGTTAACGATTTGGATCTATGATCATATTAATGGATTCATTTCGATCTGATGATTTTAAATAATGAGAACTTTCTGATTGTTTTTTACCATCGTTGCGTTCCGTTCAAACGAATGATGTTGAATGAAGTCAGATGAAACCAGTAACGTATGCTTTTATGATATCATTGACTTCATAAGGCAGCTGATAACTAACAACTTTCTTTTTTTTATTTCAATCGGAAAAGAAGAAGATGAAGAAAATCAAATGATTGCATGATGATATGCATCAAATCCTTTTCCTTAACGTTTCTTCACAGGAAGTGATTTTTAAGAAATTCAAAACAGATTCAAACTGTTTTACTTCAGACAGGGAGCACCTTTAAGGCGTGTGTGCACGTCAGAATGTCATGGTTGAGTGAATAAATTACCCACGAGAGCCTTTCATGAGAGTGAATTTAAAGACAAAGTCACTGATGATAAAGGAATGGTTGAATGTTACATTTCTTATGAATATTTCCATTTAAAGAAATTTCTAAATATTTCAACAAAAGAATGAGATTGAGAAGAAGAAAAAAGGATTGTAATCAAAACCACACACACGGAACCATGAACATTGAAAACGAAAGGGAAGGAAAAGGAGAAATAAAGGCAACAGAAGCAATTATCGGTTCCTTCTGGCTACACGCGGCCTTAACTTTTAATTATTCACAGAAATCAAGATTAAAATTCATAACACGATATAGAAAAAAGAGAGAATTTGAAATCTTCTAGTTGAAACTACCTGCTCCTAAAAAAGAATGAAATGAAATTTTTGGCTTAATTGTTCAGGGCTTGTTGATGCAGACTGTTGACTCCATCAACACACCGTGACTCTCCTTACTTCGATATCCCTGACCAACTTCTGTACCCCGTAAATCAGGCTGTGCACACGACCGGTCGCGCGTATACAATTCGGTCATGAATGAGCAATGTTTCGTTTCGTTATTATTTTCTTTCTTGTTTGGAGTTCATTTCGCCGAAAATGCAACCAAATGAATCCTACCAAATCGAGACGAGCTCGAAACTTCCTCTTCAACTTGCTGTTTGAATCGCAAATTTAATCGATTCTTCTTCTCTCTCTCTCACTCACCTCGTCGATTTCCAAATTAAGCGAGGAAAACAAAAATAAGATTCGCTAAAGAAGCATGCAAATTAATTTTCTTTCTTCTTCAGTCTCGGTTGGTAATCGGAAATGTAAAATTAGCTGTGGAAATTTCACGTGAAATTCATTGCAGTGGTGAGTTAACGAACGGAAGAAGACTTCAGTTATGATGCAAACTCAATAGACGCTTCAACTGTTCAGTGTTGATTTATGGCAAAGCTTCGGAAATCTCTCAAATATTTTTCATATTTCGTCGTCACACGTAAAGTGTTGACATTCTGGTCACATAATTTCAAGCACATTTAAATTATTCGTCTAAATCAAATTACTGATTATGTTGAGAGTGATTTCTACATTACTTCTTTAAAACATTCGACATATTTCCCGATTAGGTGAAGCGCACATAAAATTAGCTAGAAATAAAAAAGATTTTTCTTCCATTTACTGCTGTGTGGGGTATTTGGTGTTGGTTTGTTTTTGCTGTCGAAGACTGGCTGCTTATCGATTCACACGACGATTCATCAAGTTAAATGGGATAATTTTCGATTACTTTTATGGGTTGCTGGCTGCAATGTTGTCGATCGTCGATGTCGTACTTTGCAACATATGCCAAAGTGACTATAATTCAATACTTAAGTAAACTTCTCGCTTTCTTGGCGAGATTGTCGTGTTGCCATTAAAGCATGTTGACTCCTATTTGAGTATTTTGCCATCGGGTAAGTTTCGATTGCCGTAATTATTAAATGGCAATCTTTCTGTCAAACCAATCATTACCACAATAAGACATAAGTTATTGAACGCAATTGGATGTAGGTAGAAATACATAAGTTCTTTTCATCCATATTTGTTCCATACGTTTTTGGTGAAAGAATCGAATGCGACTGAATTTAAATTGCATGCTTGTGGTTGTCTTCTTATTTAAAATGTAAGTAATGTCGAGCAACAATGAAGCAACTGAATAAAAGAATGGAAAACGAAGCTATGAGAAAGACACAAACCATCAACGAATTTGTTTGCTTACCGCCGCGAAAGATAAATTGTTAAACAATTTGACTCTCGAATTGGAAGCGAATGCGAAACGAGAGACTTTTATGGAGATAAATACGACGCATAATGTTGGGTAGAATGCGGTAGTACAATAATTAAATTGACAATCGTTAAATGTGCTTTACAGTTGCAACCTACCGCCATTATTGTTATTTTCAACTGAAATCTCTCTCTTATTGTAGCTTATCAGACAGCATTTGTTGGACCACTAAAAGCTTTACAATCCACCGAATGAGAAAAAAAAAGTCAATTTAATTTCACTAAGTGCTAACCCTTTTTAAGCAAATTTTAATAAGAGAGAAACATTTATGTGAAGTGCTTTAAAAATCGATAACGTTGAACGCGAAATGTTTTTTTTTGTGGCGATCTTTAAGGAACATCCCGCTGTGTGGTGATAGTTTCACTTTAAATTGCAATATTTCTTCTCTCACGCCATATAAATAAATAATTAAATTTTTATAAGCAGCTTCGTCAACAAATTTTTGGGGATTTTTCTGTTTCGTAACCTTCACAAAATTTTCTTCTTCTCTTCGTCATGTTTTTTTTCGTGTTTTAATGTGAACGTGTGAATTATGGGGAATTTTGTATATAATCACAGACTTAATTTCATTGATAGATAATATTTCACAAGATGAAAATTCCAGTGTGGAAATTAAATGTATAAATAGCTGTCGTGTGTCGTTTTCATGCGTAATCTTTCGAATTTCCTTAAGACGTTCATTTGAATACATCAAATGGTGATGGCGATAAAACTTCTGCAACTCACACATCACATAGAGAAGATGAAATAAAATTAAACTTTCAGCAGTAAGTCGGTTTTAAAAGATTGGATAAGAATTAATTAAAATAAATTTGATGCTAAAACTTTTCCAATGAGAATGTTTCATTAGTAGCTGATGCCGATAAGTGTGTCGGGTGTAGTTTTTGAATATTTAATCTTGTCTTTTCTCCGCTCATTTGAATAATAAAAGAATATTCTGATAAATGTTGACCTGTTACCGGCGTGGCGATTGGAATCTCTTCTCTTCGCTTTGCTTCTTTCTGATCAGTTAATTTATGTCCAATTTACGGGCCATTGGCGCATGAGATTCCCATTTAAATCGATGCTATCAAAGGTGTAATGAATAGCGGTTAGAGAAGAACACAAACTGGAAGTCTTCGACTCATTCTTCTTTTGATTGTTAAACTATCAAATAGACATTGACATCTTATGCATGAGAAAACGATTTAAAAAGATGAAAAATTATAATTAATATTAATCTCAAAAATTTGTCGAAATATGTCCGCTTGTATAAATAATTTTTCTGTGGCGCATTTTTAATTGACTGGCGGTTGTTGTCAAACAACAAATTTATTTCAATTTTACAACCTTACGCTGATTTTTTTTCTCTCTCTTCGTTCATCATGACGACAAAACCAGATGGGAATAATGTGGGCGATTTGTGTTGTTGTTGATGATGATAGTCATATCATAAATAACATTAAAAAATTTTTAATAGTCAAGAGCTGTAAAAATTTATATTCTCTGACTTTTCATTCGAAAAAATGTTAATCAAGTGGAACACGACAGAATTGGGAAAATAAAATTCAACTCGATGAATCCCGAATCAAGTGCAAGTTGTTATGACAAGAAAAGACTTTTTTTGTCTTCATATAAATTAAATTTGTTGGCGTTTATAACATGACAGAGTGCCTTGCTTGCAATGAAAGACCGGCCATCAAAAAACTTTTTAGATTAATTACTTTGGGAGTCATTTAAGATGAAACGCCTAAGGAATTCTGAATGAAATTTCAATAATTTATTACATCTCGAACTGCCTTCAAAACTTTTCTGAAAGTCATGTAATTATTCGTAATCTTAAACATTACGCATTCAAGAAGATTATCTCAGGGCCAACATTTAAACCTTTTTTCATTACAAGTCCTTTGTCGTACAATTGTAGCTGATTATTCATGATAAATTGCAGTTAATTGAATGTTTTAAACGTCTTTGTGTTGTGTTGAGCTGCGAGCAAGAACTTTAAACTTTGTCTTTTGTCTTTCGATAATGAAATTCCTTAATTTATTTTTTTCCTTCTTTCACCACTTACAACAGGAAGAAACAAAGTTTCAACAGAGAAACTTGGGTTGAGAGTCAACTTTTTTGTTCCAAGTAACTTTTTAGTTGCCTTTGTTGCTTTCGGATGTTTACAGAGTAAAGTTAGTGAAAGATTCTTATTCTTATTCTTGGAAAAGTAAACTTTTTTATTTTTACTGAATTAAAAATGAATTTCAAAATGACTTTTGCGTCGACTTTAAAGGAAACAACACCAAAGCTTCAATAACAAATGTTATTTATAATCATACGACAAAAGCTTGTCCACATGGGTTTATCAAATGCTGACTTTATGTGGTCTTGTAATCGTTTAATCTTCCACTTGGCTTCACTCACCTCACACGTCTAAACAAGAAACATGAAACAACCATCACATTGAATTAACAATTTTGCAATCTGCGGGTGTGAATCAATCTTTAACTTCTCTCGCTCGGCTTCATATTATTCAGAAAAGTTAATGATGTTATGATTGACACCTTTCTTGCTTGGATCGTATAATAAAACCATTAAAAAGCAAATTAATGTAAGCCGTCGTGTGTACTTCAAGTTTTGGGGCGGCGAATGAACACGAAAAGCGCCACAAAAGATGAGTAAAAATAATTAACTGTTACAAGATGTGAGGTGTTCGAAATTGCATCAAATTAATGGCTTCACGTCTTGAATATTACATTTTTAATCATTTTTAATTGTTTCGGATCAATTTGAAGTTTCAAGTCATAATTGTGGATGTTGAAAACTGGTTGAAGTGACATTTAAAGTGTTAAAGACCTCGTTTTCAATCAAATCTATTTTCCGGTTGATAACAATGTTGTGTTCATGTTGAAAAGTGATCGAAAACTTATTGACGTGTCCAACCAGTCAAACACGGATGGATTTAGTTGGAAATGAAATTCTCTGGAAGTGAAAAATTTAATTAAATTTTGTCATTTATTGACTTTGCTTTCTTGCCGTGAATGTTTTCATTCTTTGAAGGTTTTTCTAAATATTAAAATTCTTCCAAGCCCACCAAAGCCACAATTTTAAACTCTGCCTTATCGAGCATTCTCAATATTTATCCAATGGAGTTGAAAGATAATTTAATTAAAGTTTAAACTTCAATTACTTCGACTTGTCAATTAAAATCAAGTTTTCAAAATCATTAACTTTCGAAATGATCATTTGTAACTTGAACAACGTGCGACAACAACAGCATCAGAGATTCCGCGATATAAAGTTAATTAATTTTCAGTTCACATACCTACAGCAGAATAAATGCGGGAGGAAATTAATTGAGATCGAAAGGCGGCACGTTATTTAATTAAATTTAAAGAGTTTTTTGATTTTTCAATTTTTAATTTTATTTTATATTTCAGTCAAGTGTTTTGGGGGTTTAAACCTTTAAACTTTAAAAGCGGATCAAGATCGAGTGAGAAAAAGATGAAAAATGAAAAATTATCCGTGGCAACGAAACATTTTTGATTGTAATTAATGATTCAGCCCTCTTGTTATTTATTGCTGTTACCAGAAAATGAAGCTTTCTTCCTTAAGAACAATAAAAAGATGTCTAAGACATCTCTCACATACCATGAAGTTCATGATAAATATTTTTAATTATTTAAAGATTAAATCATCTGATAGGCGAAGACTGCCGTCACAAAACTTTTAATTTCTTGTCATTTGAATAAATATTTATGCTCGTAAAGTTGTTTGTTACATTCAAGAGATCTTAAGCGGCAGATAAATAAACAGAAACCTTGCTTTTTCAGAGCTCAGAAGCGATAACGAACAAACGAAGAAGAATGAGAAAGAAGTTGGTTGATATTAATGAAAAAAGTGTGGCAAGATTCTCATGCGATTAAATAACGATTTATAAACGAGTCTCGTGTGAATGCGTTGTCATCCAGAAAACTGCTGCAGAAAGCTCGTGTCATTGTCTGACTAAGTTCAGTGTTCAACTCATGATTACTAGGTGCTCAACAAGCTGCTAATACCAGAGTAAAGAAGATGTATAAAGCGCAATAAACCTGTCATTTTGCCATAATTCATAAGCACATGACGATGATATAAAATCGTGAATTTGTGTGTTAAAAGCGCTTATTTCGAAAATCGCTCTGCAAGGGGGATAAATTTTTTTATTTTCTGATTTCCGATCGTATATGATTGAAATGGAAAAATAAACATAAGAATAGCTCGCAAGTCATTCGAGCCAGGCGCTCCATGGCGAACGAATGAATAAAAAATTATATTAAATATTTACACCATGTCTTTGACAATCAATATGTTAATTGAGAAATCAAACAGAAAAACCAGCGGATTTTTATTGTTGACGATATTTTACGACTTTTTCAATGGGTCATAATGGTTGACGTAAACTCAACAAAAAAAAAAGCTTTTTCGTACGCAGAAAGAAGCATATCGTGATTGTATGTTTAAGATGACGTCATTTCGGAGAAAACTTATAAAAGCGGTTTAGCTAAAATGATGTTGCTAATATTTGATTCTTGAAAGACAAAAATAAATCACTCGCCACTGTTTCAAGCTTTCTCTCTGTCGTTCTTATTAAGATATCTCTTTATTTCAATTCCCAGCTAAAAGCACATTTTAACAGTAATTGAATTAAAGTTCGTAATGGTTCAATTACCGTTCAAGCATTCAACAGCAAGTAGCAGAAGAAAAAAAAAGTTTCGAGTGCTATAAACATCAATTTTACTTAAATCCATTGCCGGCTTTCAAGCATTGTACGAAGCAAAATTTTAAGAAAGTAACTTTTTCGTGCTATCAGCTCTTTTTTGTTTGGCTTGGCACGCGTTGAGTGAGATGAACACAGCGACTGTTGGCTTAGTAACGCGACAATGGTCTTTGAAAATATTTTGTCGTTTAGCAAACGGCATTACCATCATTTCAACTCCGTTAATGCCACGACCTTTCTTTATATCTCTACTTACCGACTTTAAACTGCAATGCATTTCAAGCATGATAAAAATATTCTTTAAAAAGTGAAACGAAACGTCAGAAACGTGTCGAATGAGAGGTGAAAATAGCTCAACATCTATGATGTAAGAAGCACAATAAAGTCTCATATCGTTGGGTTTTATGAGATTTAAAATTTTTATTGGAAAGAAATTTCTTGTGAAGTTTTTCAAAAATCAACTATTCAGTGAAATGACTTTAAAAAACAAACACGCCATCACCGGAATTGCGGATTATGGTCTAATGACTTAAACGCTCTTTGAATTTTGATTCACAATTTGATGTTTTATTCAGCTTCAACCGCCCGCATCATATCTCTGCATTGATTGTTCACGGTGTTGTGAGTCTTGTAACTTTTTATGTACTTCTGACAGTTTTACACTACAAACATAATTTTATGTTCCCCTAGTAAATACAACATTTCAAATGTGTTGCTTTCGTTAACAAAGTTAAGTTTTATGATTGAAAGTTTCCCATTAGTTAGCAGTTAAACATAATTTTTCAAACATTAAAATCAATGATAATGTTTTCCTCGATTGCACTTTGTACACAATAAAGACAAAAAGAAAATATGAAAAGTTTTAAATTTCCTTAATCTTATATCGCTTATGCTGGTTCAAGTGGATAATAAGAAATATTTTCTGAATTACCATAAAATGAATCTTGCAAATTGTTTTATCATCGACAGCATCTTCAAGAATATCATTTGAAAAACTTTATACAAGTTTCAGAAAAGTTTTGTTTGATAAAAAAGTTGGTTTTGGAATTGCAAAGATAGCACTTGAATTAAGAAAAAAGCTTTGCTTAGCAATATTTTTATTTTCAATCGAATTAAATATTCAAGATGAACTTTTCCTCACAAATAATCAAGTTTCAGCATCAAACGGGAGTTATGGTAACAAACTGTTAATTGAAGAGCTTAATTGCACTTTCAATCGATTATTGCATATCTTCTGTTTGAGTTACTCTCTATACTTAAATAGAAATTTCTTTGAGAGTCTCTCGGTGTATCATTTCATTGATTTAAGTGAATGTGAAATGGAAATCTAATTTAGAATTTTATTGCAAGCTGCTTTGCTTTTAATTTCTTTTATAAAGCATCGCGCGAAACAAACGAAGACATCAAGTGCTTCATAAACAATGCTTTATATAAAAGTTTTCAAGTAAATTGGAAATTATGCGAGTTGAAGAATCGAAACCATTAATGGCAATGCCCAGAAGCCTTGAATTCGATTTCGTCTGAAACGATAATCGTTTGTATATTATCATGAGGATGATGGCGAGAGTTGAAAGATGCTTTAAGATTTAAGAGAAAAAGATAAGAATGAGAAATTAAGAGTCCGAAAAAAGATTTCTTCGCCCACTTGGCAATCTCCCTCGAGAGACATAAGAAAAATCGCTTTCCAAGATTTTGTGAGTATATTTAATGCTTCTTTACGATTTGCATGTTAAAACGTAAAAGCGTAAGAAAATTGAGATTTTCAACAAGATAACTTATTTAATATATGATTACACGGCAAGTCAGGGAAGAATTACAAGAATCTTAAGCCTTCATTTGCATAAACGGGACGCCTTCGATCTGCATCGCAAATGAACGAAGAGAATAATTGTCAAGGTGTTAAATACAGAGAATGAGCGTAAAGAATTATTGGCATAATTATGTATTTATATGCTAATCTCACATCTTGTGACGAATCTGTTTGTAACAGTTTCATGCTTTATCATTCACAGCGAGATGAGATTTTCTATCTTAAGATAAACGGTAGATGAAGTGAATTGATTCATTACAAAAGGTTGACAGTGGTGCTTTTGCTCTTCATAAAATGAATAATTTTCATGCTTATCCCCCTCAAATCAATCTTTGATTTGTCGTTTCCGTAGCTGACCATTATTTACATAAATCTACAATATTTTATCTTAAGCTCATTCTTTCCTTTCACAATAATATTTATATTATGAAAGTTTTACGCATTTGACACTGTGCTGTTTATTGTTCGGAATTGCAATTTATTTCGAATAAAAAATGGATATTAGAAGAGTGATTAATTATAGAAATTATAGACGTAAAAAATGAGTTCACATTCAGAAGCATCTTCCGCAATTCTTTATGAGTTTGCATTCCACAATGAAATTGACTAACACTCATTTGATTGAGCAAAAAGAAATTGAACTTCAAATTGTCTTGTTGTAAATTTTTCTTTTATTCTTCGTCAGTATGATTTATCACTTTCAAGATAAATCTGAGAAATTTTTAAATTGTTGAGAAACAATTTTCTCCATCGCTTCTTTCAAATTATAAACGCACATCTTTAAGATTCATTTTTTAATGTTTTATTTTATCGTTATCATCATTATCATCGAGTGAGCGAGTTCAAAGACGTCAGAGATTCTTTTTCTTTCAGTTTAACAAGCCTTTTCACACACCGTTAGAGGTAATTTGTCGGCAGTTAATTAAAACTTTCGAATATCAGAAAAGTTTTGAAGATTCGATTTTCGCCCAATGAAATGAAGAAAAGCATTTGAAATTAGTCTTCAATAATTCAATTCAAAAATTAAGTAAAGTGTTGGACATTGTCGTCCATTAGAACAGGCTGAGTTAATTATTGTGAGTTATTTAAAAGAAAAACTGATTCGAAAAATATTTCTGCATTTATTATCAGAAAAAAGTTCTGTGTAATTGCAAACTTACGACGTACTTTTGATCACCATAATTGTCCGCACTTACAATTTCCATGTTGAGATGGTTTACGACTTTTGTTTACGTTAATTTAATTAATTACAGCTCTATACACTTTTTATATGTTTCCAATCAAGATTCCATTAAACTTGTCATTCAAGATAATGAAGAATTTTCTTATTTATTTTTATGAAGAAAGGAAATTGTTTAGGAGTTGAGGGAACAGTTACTTTAAACTTTAATGTTGCTTGATTACGAAATTTTTTCTGACTTTCGATGATGATTGAGATTATGGCGAATCCCAAATGAAAAACTTGTATCATACTGCAATCTTATTTTATTCTGAATAATGAATGGAAAAAAATCAAGGAAACTACATCAAAGGAGTGCTTAATGGCTACGGTACTCTTTGCTCCCTCTCATCATCATCTTTAGCATTTTAAGCCTTTCTTTTTATACAACTGAAAGACTGTAAATCGACGGCTTGCAATCACGACGCATTGTGAATTATTTATTAACCATAAATTAGATGCAATATTTACAAGTAATGCCTATTAAAGACATAAACACTCGCGTTATAAAAAGCGATAAAAAGTACATCGTTCTCTTTGCGTCTTGTTGTCTGGATTCAGCAACACTGAAATGATAAATTGAATAAGCACATCTCTCCCGGTTATGCTACATAAATGTTATTTATGTGAATTTAATTGCATGCCCATAAACAAAGAGCGGGAATGTAAAGTAATTAGTGTTGCAAACAGCAGCAGTCAGAATTTTATTTCGTAGCATAATAAGAGCATGAGACTGTAGCTGTTGAGAAAGTTTAAGCGATTGCAGATCTTGTGCTCTCTGAAATGTCTTTTTCCTTTTTTTTTCGAGATGTTGCAGAAACTAGACCGTTGACAGAATAAGAAGAATTAAAAAAATTCTCAAACGGATGAGTTGGCAAGTGCAAACAACAGCCAAAAAGTAGCATGATAAAGAATTTTGTTGAAATCTGGAATAAATAATGTCCCAGAATGCAATCTGTTTTTAAAAGTTCACGTGCGATTACTGCAGCGTGTCTTCAAGTCGCATTTATTTTTAATTATATTTACTTTTGTTCTCAGCTTGGTTTTGCGCAATCATAAAAATCATTCTTAGCAATGCACTTGAGATGTGAACAAATTTAAAGATATTTTTCTTTCATTCCGCTCTGTTTGTAAATATATATTATCTTGATAAATATCATCCAATTTGTCTCATGTCTCTTGTGGGATAAAAGAATATTAATAAAAAAAGAAGAAACGTTGCAGAAAAAAAATTCATTAGCGCTGATGATGACCGCTGTCATTGAGCGGCTTGAGTCAACTTCACATGCAGAATAAAAAGGAAAACGACGGGATTTGGACGTAATTAGATTAACATTCTTATTCCAGTCATCATATTTAAGCCTTTTTTTCAACAAATGCGGCAACGGTAAGCAACTACATAATTTTTGGATTTTAATTTAAAAATTTCATCGCTTATTGCCATGGCTCGTTACTGTGTAGAAGAACGTTGGCTTATCTTGCCTCCACTTGGTTGGGAATACCAATTGAATAAATATAACAGAAAGTCCTCATTTCAGTAACTTAATCCCATGGCCTTAACGATTATCATTTTTGATATTATAAAAATAAAATGTCTTCTGACGACTTAGTTATCTAAATGAATTTAACTCGAGCTGTTTTAATTAAAATTTATCAAACATGACTGCAATTACATCTTATAGCGATCTATTCGTATTACGTGAGTAGTATTGAACATTGCTAACTGGTTGTTGAAATGTTTTTATCATCATCGTTTCCTCAAATCATATCGAATGAAAAAATTACGATGAAAAGGAAAAAGAAATCTAATCATATTGTAAAAGTCGGTAATTAAACATTTCCAATTTATTTAACACTACAAACGATTTTTATCTTCTTGAATAGACGTGACGATCAAACTCAACGATTGAACGAGTTTTTCTAATTAGAATTTTTTTTCACATTTTATCCAATCGAATGACGCAAGGGAAAAATTAATAATTTTTACATGTTAATGTAGCTGAAAAATCTTCTTTTTCATTCGACCCTTGTAAGCATGAGTCGAAATTGATTCATAATTTTCCTGTCTGATGAAGCAGATGATAAAAATGAGAACAAAGGCATAAAATTTTCCGCAATTGCAATCACCAAATTGGCTTTCAATTAGCATGCTACCCGGAGGCCTTTCAAAGATTTATAACAAAAGACTTTAAATTATTATTGAACTCTGATTTTTTCGGGATAATTAATATTATAAATTTTCGATATTCGGACCCAATTGCAAATGAATGCGCACTTTTGTTTGAAGTTTTTTTTCCCTTCTTTACGTTGTTTTTGTTTTATGTTTTCATTACGCGGATTAAATTTATGTCGCTTACAAATTTTTATTTTCGTGATTGTCTTAAAAGAGCGAGGAATATTTTTTAATTTAAAAACCAAGAATGAATCATTAAATCCAGTAAATAATAAAAGTTTTTTTCTGCTTTTAAGACAAACAGTAATTAAAATGAATGTTACAGCTGAGTATTGATGTTTCTTTTAAAATTGGAATTCTCTGTGGAATTAAAACTACAATGTTGCTTTGTGGAGTTTGGAGAAAACTTATGGAATTGTTTTTATGATCTTTTAAGTCGATATTATGATTCGTTTTATGGACAAATTGACGACATTAAAAATATTTATTCAATCGAATTTTGCTTTATAAATTTGAAAATGAATCATTAATGCTATCTGAGAATTATCCATTAAAGGATTAGATAGAAATATTTCCATCAAAGATGTGCTTTGCTAAATGAATTAAGAGGATAAATATTTTATTGAATCGTGTGCAGATTTTCAAAGATTTTTCGCTTTCATATTTATTCATTCTATGCTGCAACCAGTTAAACTTTCGATCTGAATGTTTAACTTCACCAATCATTCGATTAAAATCTTCTGCAGTTGGTTTCATAAGTGAATAAAAGTTTCCTGAAGTTTATTTAAGAAGATTTGTTAGATAATTTCCTCAAATAAAGTTGCAGAAATATTTCTGATAACGTCATAATGAATTGTTAATTTATTTTCTTAATTGTTTTGAATTTAATAACTGAATAATGCCAATTAAATACTTTCAATAACAACCTTCTATCGCCTGATAATGAAATTTGATTAAACTCCCAATGTAGTTATTTTAAGCCATTCGTATGCATTCCAAAAATCGATTAAAATTAAAATGAAACCCTCTTGATAATTCTCCTACAAAGTTTGTATTGTTAAATCCAATCCACCAGTAACAACATAAGTTTCATGTAATGTGTACGTTTCACATTAAAATTCATATCCCGATTCGGACACATACAAGAGACTCATTGTATGCAAATGATTGCATTTTAATCATGTGTTATAATCATCATGCATTGTGAAATCGCTGAACACCAAACAACTCCCAACCTTCAGCGTTTGTGCCTTTGTCATTGTCAACTTGCAATTTTTTTTATTTCCATTTCGTGTTTGCTGATAAGTTGAGAATAAAGAGTTTACAGTTGAAAATCAAAGAAAAACGAAGCAAAATGCTGTGTAATTGCACTCGTGACTGAATATTAATTCGGTAAGTGTGAATTTAACAGCGTTTCTCAAAGGTGCGCCAATGCCTTCGTCTTTGTTATCGGGAGACTGGAAAAACAATGCGACTGTAAGCAATTTACGTTTATTGTCATTCTCCTGATGCTACCTACCAATGCTGATAAATATGGAACAAAAAAACGAAAAGTAATGTACATTTTGTGACAGAATAAAAGCAACGAAAAATAAAATGCTTTTCGCATTTCGATGTTAATTGAATCGAGAAAATAAAATGTTCGGAATGAGTTTTTATTTTTCACATTCAGCGAAGTTGTGCATCGATGGAAATTTTATGGTTTTTAATGTTTCCATGACAGTTTTCTGCCCTTACGATATTTATCACCCTTTCTCTGTGGTTACACTCGAGCTCATGTAAATGCTGTTTTAAATCACGGAAAGCTTACAAAGGCTTTTAGGATTCCTCCGAGATATGTGGAGCAATTTTATTCGCTACATTAATATTGCACTGATTCATCTTTGAATTACTTGAAGACAAATTTTCTGCTAGAAATTCTTCAACCATGATTTCTAATATTTCACTAGATTCTCAAAGGCTGCCTTCAAAATCCCTTCTCATGTGCTTGCACATGTAATTTGCATACTTGCACTTGGATCCTTGCTGATGTCAAAAGCTTCTTTCTTGTCAAAGACACAGCAGATGAAAATATATTGAAACTTTATGCAAATTGCAAATTTTCAATTCCTTTGTGGACTGTGAAGTTAAAGAATGTCAAACGAGTCTCTGACACTTCACCTGATGTCGTGTGAAAATCACTTTTCATTCTGAAGTGTGAATAACAAGAATCCCGGTCAATCTCTGTTGAAGTAATGTCAGAAGAGAAATAATTACTCATTTTAAAATCATGTTGAGATGCATTAATAATTAACAACAGGAAAAATTTTTCTATGGAAGTGCTTCCTTCATTAAAAGTTCACTTCCTAAATGCAGAATGTTCCTGCATCATGTCATTAATACAAATTTTCATATCGGAAAGTTTCAACTCAACAATAAACACGGAATTGTAATTTACGAGGTGTCCAGGAAGGTGCTAATTAAATACTTTCAACAATTTTGTAATTTCATGTCATTCTCATTTTGATGATCAGCATTTGCAAAAGTTGAAAATTTATGGACTGAGCAAACTTCATCTTAAAATATGCAAAAGTAAAGAAAATATAAAAAGGGAATTGCACTTGAAGAGTTTCAACGGATAATTATTATACAATCAACTAAACAATTTTTCGGTGAAATTTACATCAACAACACCAGTTACAAAAAGTTTATTATTTCATTAAATATGCAACGTTTGGATAATAATAATAAGTGAGAATGAGAATCTGTTATCTCGCATTGGCAATGGCATTGGCAATGGCAACCACTTAAAAGTGCTTTTAAATTAGTTAGCGATAGAATCTGATTTTAAACAAGTGGCAGCGGCAACCGTGTCTTCCTGAAGCACAGTCACTTAATTTAAGATTCTTCCTTTCCACAGTTCGAAGCGTTAAAATATTGGTAAACGATAATAATATGATAGTGTTTATAACACCTCGTTATTTCGTGGATGCTTTCAAGCGCAGAGATGAGCGTCAGGCAAAGCGCAGATGGAGATTTTGTTAGGTCATTTGTGTTTTAATGATTCACAGATTAATAAGAACGCTTTTTTGGCTCTTTTTTGGAGCAATAAAAATTAGCATGCAAAAGCGATGAACTCATTTGGTGTGATGAAAAAACTATTTTTGGAAATATTCGATAAAAACTTTATTAAGTTAATGAACAAATTTAAATTTTACAAATATTTCTAACTACTTTTTGCAATGCAGAGTTTACATACAGAAGAGGATTAATTGATGTTCCATTCTGTATAACTTAAAGAACAATTTTCGTCTCTTGCTGCTCTTGTTTCAGACACATGCATTGCATGTCGTTTTAATTAGAACAAAAATAATCCTAAGCGGATTATTTTAATTTATTTATTCACGATGCAACTATAAAAAGATTTTTACCCTCTCTTTTACATAAGATCTTGGGATTTGAAAATCCATAGTGAGTTGATAAACTTTATCATCATGAAGATTTTAATTTGATAAAAGAAAAAAAAAAGTTTCACTTATAAAGTTTTCAATTGCAACTTTGTTTGGTAGGATTATTTATTTTCTGACACGGATTTCCTTTTTCCAGAGTAAAATTAATAAAAATATGTGTCAGTTATAATCTCATTCTTTAAAGTAGTTCACAAAATCCATAAGAAGGAACATCTGAAGCATGCATTGCGTGTTCACTCAAAGCATTGAAGGCTGTTACTGACCGTTTAATTTCTTTCGTTTCTTCTTTCTAAGGGCATAAGGGGCATCATCAGTGCTGATGCGTGATCAAAAACCCATATAAGTGTGGGAAGATATCCTTGTTGAAGAGAAGAAAAGAAGAAAATTGTTCATTTATCTGAACTCACATATATTTCTGCAACATCTTCAATCTCATGATGGCAAAATAGATTTGCTTACAATTTACCAAAATGGGTTTCCATTTCAAGTTTTTATAGCACAGATTTTTCTTCTTCTTCTCTTTCTTTTCTTTATATCGACAAGGGCAACATAAGTCGTTCGACTTCAACTTGACTATCAGAAAAAATAAATAAATGCGAGGATGGGGAACGAGAAGAAGGAAGGAAAGAGACTGAAAGCAGTAGCCATCAGGCAGTTGAAGCAAACATAAGTAGGTGATCAAAAAATAAGATCATCGCAATAAATAAATACTATTAGTCTGTTATGTGAAGAATCTCCATGATTGAGTCACTTATAGATTGCATTTTACCACCCGCTTTGCAATGCTTTTCATGCCCCAACGCGTCATTTTGAGCCAATAAATCCGCTAAGATTACGACTAGAAATTCTATTTCTTCTGATCCCCAGTTTTTTGCTGTAAACAAGAAAAAATAGAAAACATTTCGTATCTAACATTGTCGCATATCGTTAAATTAAATGACGAAAAAATATTGGAAATACCGAAGAGGATTCATCGTGACATAATCTCGAGGACAATGCTGTGCTATCTGTTTTTGATTCAACTACTAAGAGAAAGAAAACATAAACAGCCTTAAATCGGATAAAGTATTTAGGAAGAAGGAGATTTGAAGAGATAAAAGGGTGATTCAACTTCATGTTTCAATTTTTAATGGAAAACGAGAATATCTCAGTAGATAAGACGATCTCAAATGATTCTTCACAACCAACATTCAATATCAACTTATTTCTTGTTCATTTCATTTCTCTTCTCACGTCATTAATCATTATTGCGGGTGAATATGTTTATTTCAACTTTGATATGCCCATCAACCGGTCATCGGCTCTTTAAGGTCGAATGTATTAATGAGAAAATCGGTCTAATAAAGATATTAAGAAGCATCGTTCACTCAACTCTTGTAAGGCTTCTTTTTCTGCAGCCGAGATGAGATGAGATAAGATGAGACGGGAAGTGAAGAAGATAAGAGCGTGTTTTGTTTATTTCGCATAATTCATCATTTTGACAAATGAAATTAAACCTTCGAATGGCAGATAAGTAAATACAAACCTGCATGACAGCGTGCTTCAGAGAAACGTGATTGATTGTTTATCGAATTGATTTTCCTTAAATAATTTTTCATGAAAAATCGTGTTGCTTAATGAAGATTTAATTATAAAAATAATAAAAACAAATCAAACAAATTTTCTATTCACGTTTTCTAGAAGCGAGTTAGAAAAAGAAATATTTATCTTCAGTATTTACAAATTGCTTGACACTCTCATAAAGTGTAGCTTAAGAATGCAAGTCAGAGCGGAAAGGCTACCGTGAAACTTGTTGAGTAGACACATGTACACACATCACATATCATTTCACATGACATGACTTTACTCTGTGCTTTGCTTTCCAACACGCGAAACAAAAAATTATTCATAAAAAGCTGAAAACTTAACATTAAGAGAGTGAAAGAAAAAATGAAATAAATAATATCTACATCAGGCCATAAATTTGTTTCTTTCTGTTGTTCTTTTCTGTTCTGTTCCTTCTCATGAATACCGAAAAACGTGGTCGCAAATGCTCGTGTTTCATGCGTTATTTACTTTAAATTTTTATTCTGCTTCTACTTTTCAAATCGGTTAATGTTAAGGCTTAAGATACGTAAATTGTTCTTCTTCGTTCATTGCCTTTCTTGCTGCTGAGAAGAGAACTTAAGCACGAGCCTGGGAATTGTTTATGAGAAAACCAGAATTTCTCAATGATGATCAATAAATCATGTAACGGAAATTACAAATTCACCCTTCTTTAAATGAAAATATTCTCACGACTGTCTGATTGACTTATTTGTATTTAATATCTGGTGGAAGGAATTCTCTTCAGCTTTTCTTTTCTTCTTTCCGTCTTCTTGACGTCGCTTAATTCTTATTTAATTGAAATTTCCAATTCTGATTGATTTTATGTTGCTTGCTTTGCTTTATTAGTAAAGTTGCATTAACTTCTGATGAATTGTAAGCATCGTCCATAATGAAAGAGAAGTTCATTGAAATGTCTGATGAAGGGAATGAGAATTGATTGAATTATGCTTGTGACTTTTTTATATCTATGCAGATTCGTTTAATTAATGTAGAAAGCATGTATTTAAACAAGATATTGCCACCTAATCAATGTTACAAAACATGTTGAATGATTTTTATATCAAAAGAAGAAGTCATAAAATATTTAAATCATATAATTTAAAATTTTATGATAAAAGCTTCCGAATCTTTTGAATTGGCAGACATCAATCAACCATGTTTAAAATGCAAATATTATTCTGTTATTTATCATCACTCGAAAGCAGGTTAAAAGTTTTTTTCTCACATGATCAACATGAAATTTTTTACATTCTCTATTCCAATAACTCCGATCCAATGACTAAATGAATATTTATTTAATTAGTGAGATCATAAACAACAGCAATTAAGTAAATCCAATTAACAGCATAACATATTGAACATTGAACGAAATATATCCAAAGCACTTTGTGTCGAAGATACCACAAAAGTCAACACAAGTGATTAAAGCTTAAAACGTAGAAATTCATTATGTTAATCTCAGTTTATAATTAGGATTAATGATTTGTAAAATCTTCGAATATTGACGCTGATTAAGAAATTTTTCGAATCAAAAAAGAAAAGTTTTGTCGCAACATTGTAAAGTTTTGAGTGCAGTAATTTGTTGTGTTTATGAAAAACTTGAACTGAATCAAAAATCATCACACCAATAAATGATTCTTTAATGACCGAAAAGTCTTAAGAATAAATAAAGAGAAAAGAGAAAAGGAATACAAACCACTTATTACTTATTCCAACCTGTCAATGGAAACATTAAAAACGAATGAAAATACATAATTAACAATCTTACTCCAATGGGACAGAAACGACATAAACAAAAATCAAAAGCGCTTCGGCTTCGATTATGTTCAATTTGAATGTCAATTTATACATTTTATTTTCCTCTTCTTCTTCAATCGTTTGAGATATTCAAATTAATTTGTCGATACAGACAAACACCACGGAAGAGAACAGCAAAATGAATGTTATATTATTTAGAGTAACTCAGAGAAATCTTTCTGATAAAACAAAGCGAAGCTTTTTCTTTGTAAAACATTCTCGGACCATTAAATATCCCTCGAGTTCTCTACAAGCATTTTTTTTTGTTGTTAATAATTCCTTGTCGATATAATCGAAAGCGTAGAGTCGTGTCTCGGTTGCTTTTGATTCGTTTTGTATAATAAATTTGTCAAGCTTTTCTCTTCTTCTTTGTTTTGGGTACGGATTACTATTTCATTGGCAAAGCTGGCATTCTAAAGAGACTATTAAACAAAATAAAACGAATGACGGCGACATGAGATTTTAAATACTGATAGATGAAACAATCAGCGAAACATCACTAAAATGACCACGACACTCAATTTCTCTTTGTTGTCTTTTGAATTATTAAATCGCTTTGAAATTTATTCTCGAACGTTCATGCCGGATTTTTCGTCGAAAAACTTCTTCATGAAATTAAAGCGTTTGTACAAGAATTTTTATCTCGTTGACCAATTGACCCTCATTGAATCCCTATACGAATGCTATTCTGTTTGCCTTTTAAATCCCTCATAATAGATGGAAATACATGCTTCTGTGGGTAATGTGTGTACAAAGGGATTATTTGGAGTGAAGGAAAGATACTTTCTACTTAAAGTCCCAAAGAACGAAAGATTTCTGCCTTCCAATTACTAACTTTAATCGAATAGGACAACAACACACAAAAGCAATTGGGATCTGATTTTTTGTAGTGCGAAATTTTGTGCTTTCGCAAGCAAGTTTCTATTTTCTTTTCTTTCATCTACACCCACAAGAATGATTTTCTGGGACCGGAACCACTTTCTACCCAACTGATTGATTTAATTCAGCACATGTTAAAGATAAAGATAAATCTAAGAGAATTGAAAATATTTATAGAGCTTGAATTATAATTGAATCAAAGAAGGAATGCTGACGTCAGTATGATTGTCTTTTCTTGTTATTTTTGATGAAGGAGAAAAGTCGTTTCAATTTTCACTTTAGATTTCTTAATTCATCATCTCAAAATATAATTAACATTGCTCGTATTGCTTTTTTGAGAACAAGCAAATATTTGCTTTAGACTTCAGTTTTAATATTTTCAATCTCGTCTTACCTTCATGAGGTTTCTTTTGTATTTCGAATTTAAAATTTGT
Organism: Clunio marinus; assembly: GCA_900005825.1. Classification (NCBI taxonomy): domain Eukaryota; kingdom Metazoa; phylum Arthropoda; class Insecta; order Diptera; family Chironomidae; genus Clunio; species Clunio marinus. The sequence goes on along the minus strand of CVRI01000067.1, from coordinate 450,530 downwards.
TATACTTTTGGTAGCTTGAGGAAACCTATTTGGTTAATGAAAATATTTCGAAACACATTTTCAACATTTTGTCATGAAAAATATTTAATAACTTTTATTCAATCACATTTGAATCAGTAAATGAAAGAAGAAAAACTTCATATCATGATGTTATCATGGTTACGAGCTTTTAATACTTCGTAAGAGTTTATTTATGTTGTGAAAATTTAGTAGCAAAGGAAAATTGTTTATAGGGTTGAAGACAATGTTTGAGTTCTTAAGACTTATATAAAAGTAGGAATTATCATGTTGAAAATCTCATCCTAACTTCTAAGGTGAATAAATTAAAGAATTTTTCCATTCAAAGACATTCAAGTGTAAAAGTTCAAAAGTTAGCGACACTTTTCAAGAGATTTGAATTTAAAGAAGGACATTCAATCATTTGAAAAAGAATGAAAAGTTGAAATTGTGAAACGTCGTATGCCATTTCCCACTCTCACTTCCATTTAATTAATGGATGAGCTAGGTCAGACGAAAAGAAAAACTTTTGATTAATTTTTATAAGAAGAAGGGTTCAAAAGTATTAGAAAAGACAAAAGATTCCATCACGCATCAACAATCGAACAAATCGTGTCTCCGTAGGAAATCAGTCACTTTGAAAGGTTAAAACTTTCTATTGACTTTCCAAAAAGCAATCAGAGAGGGTAAAGGAAGCAATAACTTGATGAATGGCTCTTCATTACTTCACAACGACAGGGGATAACGTCGTTTTGATTGGATAATTTCATTGCTGTCGATTTTCAAATAAAGATGCTTTAATTTATTGGAAAGGAATTCGGATTTACGATCCGGATGAGTTGAGAAATGTTATTCAACTTTCGATGTGCCTCATTGTGTTGATGAATGAAAAACAAATCTTAACCAAATCTTAATGAAAAATTCTAAATGGGAAATTCACAATTTCCTGACCTTGAACTTAAAACTTTTTCTTTTTTTTCTCTTCTTTTACTTTCTTCGACATTCCCAGGGGTAAATCAGCTCAATTTTCTCATCATCAGAAGCACAGAAGTTGACGAAACAAAATTTGCATTGCAATCGGAAAATTTCTCGTGACAATGTATGGAAAATTTAAGACTAAATAGAAAGATATTTCAACACAAAACTTTCTTTTCCGCATAATAAATAACATGAGATTCTTGGTTGTAAAACATAACGAGATGGCAATGAAAGTTCTGACAAGTAGAAAGACAAAGTAAGCAAAGAACAAAAGGATCTTTTAAGAAAATTGCGAAAGAGAAAATAAAGAAAAGTTTAACGAGTCGAGAGAGATTCATAAATTAAAGCTTGAGACAGAATTTAGTTTAAACTTTTCCACTAAAGGCGTGAATTGCTCGCAATAGTCGTTGGAAACTTTGTGGAACATAAAAAGAAAAATAAAAAAGAATTCAAGTTTGTAATCGGTAAGGTTTAAAAAAAATAAAAACTTAGTTAAAATGTTGAACATTGCACGTAAGCACTAAACAATAAAATAAATTTTGTGCTTCCTGAAACACTTAAAAGAGTCAAATAAGTCCGACCGAAACCTTGTTCATTAACTGGTTCAACCACAGCATTTAATCTTTCCACGTAATGCACATTTATTTCTGTTGTATTTAGTTCAGGTAATGAAAAATGAAAATAACAACGAACAATCAGTGATTTGAATAAAGATAAGATCGACTCATTTAATCAGCTTTTAGAGTCTAATGACATAATCCATTTCAATTACTGCTGGTGATTCTCTCGCTCCCATCCCGACCTGACTAACGCTTATTAGAAGTCCAAAAGGTGTTCAATTTAATTTCACAAAATCACGCAACCTTTAATTGATATTTTGTCCCTTTTAATATTATAATTTGAAGTAAAAGGCGCAAGAGAAACTTTTCAGGATTAAGATTAAAGGAAGTTCACTAATGTTCATGCAATTTGTTGTAACTCGAAAGGAAAATGAAAATTAGATTAATCAATCATTGTGTGTTTGATTAAGTATCTTTCTTAGAAATGCTAACACTAAATCCCTTTCAACGCATCATTCATAATCAAAGGCAAAAGCCTTCGAAATTTCTCTCATTTCCTTGTGACGTCGAACCGAAAGTGAAAGATATTTGTCAAAATTTAATGATGAACATTCTAACGAGAAATATATTGAATGCTCTGCTCTGACGAGCTACGTCGTTGTCATTTTTTTTCATCTTCGTATGCTGACTAATAAGCGGAGGGGAAAGAGACTAAGTAAGCTTTCTCTTCGAGCTTTTTTCCCTTCTTTCAACCCATATGAATAATATGTTGATGAGAAAAATCATTTATCAACATCAAACAATGCGTTTGAGCTCAGAGCTTTCTTACAAATCGTCAAGCAAACTTAGACAAGGGAATTTGATGCGATATGAGAAGGAAATTAAGAAAGATGTTGCATGTGAGTTCTACACACACTTTCGATTATCAACAATAAAAAAACGAGAGTTTAGTTCAATGATGAAAGATTTTTTTTTCTTTATCACCATGAAATGCTAATTTTTAGGGATCCAACAACGATAGGAATAATTCAAAAAAAAAAAGAATTCTACACCGCAAAGACGTGTCACAAAGTTAACGATTCCGTTTTATAGTGATGACACGTCTAATTTGCAATTCTGGTGTACGAGTCGAGATTATCTTTGCCTGTCAACGCTTCTCTACCTTTGATTGATGTCTTCAATAACAGTCACAATCAAAGAATCTACATAAAACTCTTTAAAGCTCCCAGCACGATTTCAATAGCGCCTCTCGATGCTTCTCAGTCTCATAGCGAGAATTGATGATCATAGATTGCGATAATATTAACATAAAATCTCATCTCAAACGCTGCATAATGTAGTAAGTCAGTCAACGAGACGAAAAGAAAAGAAAAATTTTGGAGCGTTTGCGTGAAAAATGATTGAAAGTGAAAGGTGGAAAATATCCTGAAAATATGACGAATATTGTGTTAACAGTGTTGTTAAGATGACATTTGAAGAGAGAACAAAGGAATGTTGTCTGTAAATATATTTACAAGTTTGAAGATTAACATCACTGAAGAAGAAGAAGAATCTCAAATCTTGTACGATATATGATGTGATGAAGCAAATTTGAACTCCATTATTTGTGATTATTTTGAATGTCAACATATTGATTTCATTTCTTCGACTGCATAATTCATGAAATTCGATTTCATTCCAATTTTCTTCTTTTCTTTTAATGTTTAGCAAGGAAAAGTGTTGAAAACTTTCAATAAGAATTCATCAAAAATTGATTGACAAAAAGGAAGAACAATGAATGGAATGCAATAAATATTATAATTTTGTTGAAGAGTTCAATTTAATTTAAGATGAAAGTAAAATGACTTTCTATTATATTAAGGAAATAATGTTAATAACTCATGAGCAGTGCTTGGTTCTGCGACATTTTTTTGTTCAAGAAAATAGAAGCGAAACGAATGGGGAACGGAATTTTATCCCGGAACAGAAGAACGGAACGGATCGGAAACTGAAAAAAGGAGCAAAAGAGGAGCACTGTCGGCGGAACAAAGAGCTGACTCATGAGTCGTAAAAGAAGAAGTGGTGAGTGAAGAAAGTTTAATATAAATTCCACAACATAGTTTTCATTTATTTAGTTCTTCAAATTACTTTCGACATTATTATGACATCAACCGGAGATCAAATTCACCCATCATCATCATCATCATCATCATAAACATAACAAACGGTAGGAAATGAAAGCATAAGCAACTCATACCTGTGAAAACTTAAAACATTTCCAAGGGTTGCCTTCATCGTTAAATATTCGGTTAGAATCATATTTAAAACCAAAAATCGTACAACAATAATGATACGTTTTCATTTCCATTTACAATAATAATCGCTTCACTCGAAAGTGTAATCCTCGCAATATCTTCTAGGAAAATGTTTCGTACTTACAACCTAAACAATTGCTCAACATGCTATTTTCAATTTGCACCCAAATTTTCTATCCGCTTTCTAAATGTAAGAACAAAAGGGAAAATTCTTCCACCGATGTTTATTCTCATATCATTATTGTTATTTTATTTGGTAAAAATAGAAGGAAAAGCGTTTCAAGAATGTGAATTGCTTTTCATAAACCTGAATTTTAGTCAGAAATTCAAACAAGGTTCAGAAATTACTTTGTTGTGGTTTGGTTTTTTGTCGAAAATATTAATAAGAAAATAACTTTCAATCTGAAATGCTTATTTAAGTTCATCTCATTGAACCTTTTTTTCAATCCTAATAACGACAATTACCTTAAATAGCGGGCTTTTTCTTTAGCATACATAGATATCTACATAAAAATTTTCATATCCTTTATAAGTATTCAATTTCCTTTCGTTTTTCGCCTACAAATAGAAGTGAAAAATGAACAACATTCGAAATGGAAATTACCAAAAGCATATTTTTATCGTTCACATACCTTTGCTTAGCTGTAGAGAAATCGAATGGAATTATCGACGAGAACATGTAATATCCTTGAATTGAGCATATTCTCGAAAAAAAAAAACAGAAATCGTAAAAATATTTACAAATTTTTGTTTGAATGGCATTGTTTGTGAACAAAAGGAATCGTGTTACTGTTGCTATTCGTTTCAACCTCAATTTGCATAAATAAAAGCTCATCGGAAGGGCCATTATTGGAATGATAAAAATGGCTTTGCCACAGAGAAAGATAACACTTTAGATAGGTTAGATTGTTGATCATGAGAGTAGCTTTTATGACAAAAACGAGACGAAAGTTTGAAAAAAGAAATGCGAAGTTTTTTTTCCATCTCAACACTCGCAAAACAAATTGCTGAAAGGTTTAGCTTTATCAATAATCGTCCCGAGAGAAAAAAAAGTTTATGGGAGGCTTCTCATGAAATTTACGATCTAAGTTTGTCTGAATGTCAGTTGGTTTGAAAGAGGAAAAGGAAAAGACGTCTTACAGTAATCGATATGGGGATTGAGATCATGCGACGACTAAAACAGAATAAACAAACTTTCCTTAACAGGATCAAAACTTTCTTCTCGATCAGAAAATTTTCCGGATTCAGAGATGTTGAATCAATTTTAGACGGATATAGAGCTTCTTGTTAAACCATCAAATAAACAGTGCTTAGGAAGTTTTCTTTTTCGCTTTTCCTTTTCCTCTTATTTTTTACTTTTCAATTCTAATGAAATGATGAAAGTTTGGTTGCATAACTTCAAGGGGCATTTATGGAAATTCTTTAAACTTATGCAACCATAAAATTAAGCTTTTAAGCTTGAAAACTGAATACATGAATTCATAAATTAAATAAAGAATTCAGTGAAAAAGTTAGCTCATGTTCCGTGAAATTCAGAAAGATTTCTTTCGTTTTTTTTCATCATAATTTGCATAATTTTGTAACATTAAAAATGTCTTTCATGATGTAAATAAAGTAATAAAAAATCAATAAGTGAAATTCAATTTTCCTTACTTTTTCCAATGAAGATTAAAAATTGATGAAATCTCATTCATCAAATGGGATTATATAAAGTCAATTCTGTCACGGAAAAATGTATGCATATATGATGATTAATTTTTTCCTTACTTTTCTGCTTTGTCATTCACGAAAAACGAAATAATTTAATGTATTGAAGGAAACAAATTCAAAGCAGCAAAGTTGAGTGCAGTAAGGAATTTTAAATAGTATGAGGAAAAGGAAAATAAAGTTTCCAATTCTCTAGTGAACTGAAAAACTTGTCAAGTATCAAATCGAAATTGAAATTGAAACCGAAATAAAAAAGGCAACAAAATAATTTATCGATTTAGATATTTCCATCTGAGATTATTGTTTCCTTGCTTTCCATCCGTTAAAAAGCCTTTCGTCTCAATTCCCTGAGCGTGAAAAACAATTTCATCATACGCTTTGGGAGTTGTGTGTGGGTTTAGCTTTGTATGTGGCTGTGTCAGTTACGGATGTGAATCAGCTACGAATGATATGATTAAGCACACCTCGCAAGAAAGAAATAAATTCCAATTCACGTGACTTTGTAAATACATAAACGAATGAGAAGGGACGGGATATTTCATATGATGTAGCGTTATTACTTTCCACCTCATTGATTTGTCAGTGTAATAATCTATAGCTTATTGATTTTCTCCAATTTATCATCACGAAGTTTTTCTTTTTCCCACTTAGATTGGCAGAAGAAGATTTTCAGATCTATGCTGCTTAATGAAAACTTAAATCACAGTAAAATCAGAAATATTCTCATGATGTTTGCTTATCGATACTTGGAGTGAGATAAATTGAAGATGTGACTCTGAAAATCTATTTTAAGAAATGTATCGAAATCAATCAGATGCTTACATCCCAAAAAGTTTGAAATTTCTTTACCCGAACATGATGTTTGTGTACTTGAATGTTTATATCAAGGGAAACATCAAACATGATTAGCAATTTCGGTGGTGATGGAAACTTTTGTACATTTGTATCATATGTTTACCGACAACGGCAAAATTCGAATCGTAAACGCAAAACATGTCTGCAAGTAATGCTTCGGAATCATGAAAATGCCCTTTTTATGTCGATTTTCTTGACAGCCTTTTTTCTTTGCTTTCCTTCATCGTAATTCTTTTTTCTCATGGAATGAATAACAACATTTCATGTTTCATACATTAAATAAATAACCTCGAAGGTATCACACATGAATATTTCATATACTCGGCATAATGATATGATAATAATGTTTGCCTAAATGACATTTATGAAGGGAAGTAAAAGTAAAAGAATTTTTATTTTATGATTCAAAGAACTCTTTTTGTCTCTTCAAATTCCTTAAAAGCGACATGACTTTCACGATAAATTCTTCCAATCATTCAACGCGTTCTAAAGTGAGCTTTTCATTTCTTGTATTATTTTTCTCTTCTTTTCATTTCTTTTTCTCTTTTAATTCAAAGGGAGGCAAAAACATTCTGATTCACGCTTCTGTTCATTTAAATACGATTAAACTCAAACAATGTGCTTTTCAATTTTATATGGAGCAGAAGTGAGAATGAATCGGCTGAAAAGAATTAATGAAGAAAGAAAGTTGTGCGGCTTCAAAACTTTTTCCCCTCAAAAGCTTCCCGCGCATGTTTTCAGCTTTGAATAAACAAAGAACGATAATATTGGAACTTCTAGGGTTGCGGTGAAGATTTCTTTCATGATTTTTTTTCTCATGTTAAGGCTTCTAGAAGGGTAGAAGAATTTACATTAAATTGTTATTCAATTATAAAACAATCTTAAAGATTATCAGGAAATTGCGAAATTTTGGTTGCATAACTTCGAGGCGAAAATTAATTTGTTTTTTATAAGAAACGATTTAAAGCATTTAATTTAAGAACATTTCCTTCTGTCTTCGTTTTATAACGATAAAAAAAGTTTACTTTTCTGGCTGAAGTGATGTTTTGCCGGAAGACAATTTTTCTATCATTCTATTTGATTGGAAGCAGATTGTCATGCAATAGAAAAAGCAAAAAAAATCTTAAATGTAAACATTGAATTTAAATTGGATGAAAAATAATTGCAAGAAACATTTTTTATCGAAACGAGTAATAAAAAGTCTACATTTAGAAAACATAAATAGCATTCAAATGTCAATTTTGTGGGATTTTTATTTCTATTTTTTCTAACATTCTTCAACGTATTTAATGGCAAATTCTATCGCATTTTCCTTCTTCCGTTTTGAAATTTGTATGTACAGACTCACAACACATTGAATAGAAAATGTTGTTTCCCACTTAGAAAGCGAGCAAAAATTTATTCTTTTCCATTCACCGACTCTCCCATTGACCGTACGAGAATTTTATTTAGGCATTTTCATGAAATTTATGTTTATTTACTGAATCGTTTAAGTTTTACTCGTGTTTAAATGTGGTAGAATAGCTTGACACGGAAGCACTGCGATACGATGCACAAAGGAATGGAGAAGCTTTTAAACGTTGCAATATTTTCGTTTTCCCTCCCACAATGGACTGTGAAACTTCCACCCACATTAAATTTTAAAACAACTGCTTAGGAATATTCCTAATTTAGACGAAAAACAAAGGTTGAAATCTCAGAAAAGGATTCTTCGTATTGGTAAGGAAATTTAATCTTTAATTGCGATAATGTTGTGAAGCCTCTGAAAGCTCATTAAAAAAAGATTTTATTTCAATTAATTAGAACGAAAATTTTCATTCTTCAAAGAGAATGAAAAATCCGAATATAAAGTTTTTGCCAAATTGGGAAGCAAACAACAAAGTCTCGACTCAAACTTCCCACTACACAACATAATGAAACAACTAGCAAAATGTTCGACTTCTCATGACTGTCTCATGTTCAATGTAGAATTCTCGGTAATTGAATTTAATAATAAAGCAAGTTCCATTTCCCTAAGACATGAATGACGCGAGTAACTTCTACCGTTGAGAATCGAGTTTTGAATGCCGATAGAAAATCGAAATTGAAAGAAAATTATATAAAGTCATCGAATGAATAATTGATTTACATTTTTGGTCAGTAAGCGGGAAAGAATCAAAGAACATTTTACAGGAAACGAACAGGGATTTCTAAGTACTGTCTGTACACATGTTCGATGTAAATAATTAAGTTTATACATGAGATATTGAGTTTATGCATATCTAGGTACTTATTTGGTTTGAAAGAAATCGGGACGTGGTTGGGGTGAAAGTAGCGAAGTGAAGGGAAATTTGCTTTTAACGAAATTGATTTTCTAATATTATGTTTGTTGAATTTCTGCATTGTGGTTATAACCACAACAAGGGAAAAATGGAAAAAAATGGATAATGCTTGTGTAATGTGTTGTGATGTGCTTGTTACACATCTAAGTGGATGTTTAACTCCTTGGATATTTGTCATTAAGCTTAAATCTCACCAACATAAAGCTTGTTGACAAACAACAACAGATATCTCATGAATTAAATTATAAAATCTTCTTTAAGCATAAAAAAAATCGTTTGGTGGAAGAAAATTCGATATTCACGAGATATCGTCTAATAAAGTGGGAAAATTTTCATTTCAATGCTGAGAGTGCACAACCCGAATCCGATGGGAAGATGGTACGGCAAGATCATTTCATAGGAAAAGATGGAAATAATTCAATTAAATTGAGATTGAAAATAAGTGAGAAGGATAGATTATCTTTCCTTTTCTCTCTTTCATTTCTTAGAAGGTATGAAGGAATCATTTTCCATGCTTTTGCATTTATTCACAAAGCGATGCGGATGATTTTCATGAAACGAAACTTTTCGTCAGCTTCCTTGTTTTCGCAGATATCTAAGAAAAGTTTGCGAAGATAGTCTATGTTGATAGTTTCTCTTTCTTTGCATCTGTGTAACGTAGAAAGAGCATCATTAAGAATGAAGGAAGATGAAGCAAAGTCAAGTCAAAGCTCTTGCTATAAGGAAATAAACAAAAAATATTATTTCCCTTCATTTGACTGACTTGCTTCACAATTCAACAATCTTGCAATGCTTTGCTTCCTTTTTAATTGTGAAATAAAACTTTGAAGTTCTCTTAACTGAATAAATTTTCATTTTTCTTTTAACTTTTCATATTAAACTTAATTTAGCTTTATGAAAGATCTAAAAATTCTTAGTTTAACGATGTTAGATTGAAAAGCGAAAGATAAACGTAATGAGAATATTTGATAATTAGGCAGATACTTATTAATTCAATAATACTCTAAATTGGAAGAATATCTCATTAATTAATTAAGTTCTTAGTCACTCAATTATGTACCTTTCTAAAATTAAACTTTTTCCTCTCTTTCTTCCGCAACCTTGCGGGAGTAAATCAATTAAATTTATTTTTCCTAAATTACCCAATCCAAATTAAAATTCTCTCGTTGCGTTTAGATGTTCATCAGTAAACAAGCAACCAAATGTTTCCTTCTATGACGCAATTTTTCTTTCTAAAATATTTCCAAAAATGAGCAGATAAAATTTATTATACAAATAAACCCTAAATTAGATCAAAAAACGATAAATTTTCGATTAAACATAATTAAAAAATTTTGCAACATGTTCATAAATCCTTATTTACATATCAATATGAACGAGAAAAGTTTAATTATTTAAATCTTATGAATTACTAATGAAGCGTTAAAATTTATTGCAAATATTTGAATAAATAATCCTCCAGCCAACACCTAACGAAAAAGCTAAACCAGTAAAGTAATTGGAATGTTTAATTTATGCTTATTGATTAGCTTCAGGTATGATTAATTTTATTTTTGAATTTTTGATAATTTCCTCTTCATAATTTTAATTACAAAATTGAAATAAGAATCAAGTTGGAATCTTCTTCATTAGGATCGAAGTCAGATTCATCTTCGAACGATTGAAATGTTTGATTAATGTTTGTCTTTGACTTATTATAAGAAAATATAATACTTTGCTTCTTAATCCTTTCTATGTATGATTTGTCGATGGTTGAAGCTTGAGGAATTAAATCAAAACGTGATTGACTCAACTCACTTCCATTTATTCTTTGATCTGCTTCTACATCTGTTGATTGTTTTTTAGAGACTTCTGTCGACTTTCCTGATGCAACATTAAAAGTGTCAACCGGTTCGCTTGATTTCATTACGTTCTCATCATTGGCTTCAGGCATCTCATTCCAATATTGATCTTTCAACAGCAACGGGTGATCATTGTGCATATCATCAACAATCAAATAAGACATTTGAAGGTTCCGATCAATCATGTAATTCACTTCAAAATCGTCGTCATCTTTCCCGAAGGGGTTCAACATCGTTTCAGCGACTTTCAACCAACCCATGTAAATAATGAATTGGAAAAATGAACTTTCAGGAACATATTCGAAAGCATTTTCCTTTTTATTGACTAAAAGAATTTGGTCGAGTAAAATGTGAACGATGAACTTTGAATAAATGGCGATGATGACGAGTTGTGTGTACACTAAAGGAATGCAAACTCTGTTATAGACCGTCAAAGTACCACAAGATGATCGAAATTTATTAAGTTCTTGGATCAACGTCATTGCTGTGATGTTATCTCTAATCCGACCTTCATCACGAGCGCGATTGACAAGCGACGACGCCCACACAATTGGCAGAAAATTTTTACTATAGAGTGGAAATTTTGCATCTAATTCTTCAATTATTTTCAATTCATTCTCGTATAGAAGTCCAGCATCGATTAAGTCTTTCATTTTGGGAAAACGTTCTTTGACACGCGGTGAGAGAACACGAAACACCATCGTGAGACTTAAACAGACGTAACGCATGATGGTTCTTCGCATTGCACGACCAACCTCGTCGTATCCTTGAATGTTGGAAGATACGAGAACAGCGATGGAATAAGGCCATGGAATTGCCATCTAAATTAACATTTTGAAACTTCATTTAAATGCAAAATTTGTAACGTTCTTACATATTGATCAAACCATCGAATCATTACGTTTCCAACAAAGAAGCCAAGCATCAATGTAATTGGAATCTCATCTTCATACATTTGCACATAACTGGCATATTTTTGAAGCTCGTTTCGTGTATCCTTTGTGAGTATTGTTAGGAAAATCATCATCGTTGCTAAATACAAAATAGAAAAAGCTAACAAATGTGTCCATAAAAGTCTAAGCACTGACCCTCGCCAACGGAATAAAAGAAGTTTAACAAGTGAAAATAGTTTAACTGTTGCAACTGTGGAAAATATTTCATTTAAATTTTATTCTAATTAATCTTTTTTTATCTTACTGTCATTTGCATATGCGACAGTCATTCTTATCAAGATTTTATATTCAATCACAAATATTTAATTAAATCACTTTTTTAAAATTGGATTTTGATATAAAAATGAATTTAAGCTTTGATTGTTGACAACTTTTTATTCAGTTTCATGATTGCTTTGATTTCAGTTTTAACAAACAATTTTCCTAATGACACCCCTGAGTACGCAATCCCTGGACGAACCCCGGATAATTCAATTTTTATTCATTTTTGGATTTGTTTGAATTATTTGAAGACTTTTTTGATAAATCTGTCTTTGAAGATGTGAAGATTGTCTTGCGAGTTTCTTCCATTTGACGTTCAATTGAACTTTGTTTCTCTTCCACGCCCGGAATCTTCAACAAATAAGTTTCATCGATGACCTCAGGTTGTGGAATCAATTTTGGGTCGAATGTCACTGATTTGGTGTTAGTGACTGATTTGGTATTTGTCACTGAATAGTTGGAAGCTTTCTTATCCTCAGAGATTCGATTAAGTGACACTTTCTGTGTTAATTGTTTATTCTCAATGTTGAAAGTGTCAGTTTGTTCTCGAGGAATTTCCACATTTGTGGGCTTTCCTTGATCTGGCAATGACTTTGGAATCTCAAACCAATATTGATCTTTCAACAATTCCGGGTGATCTTTGTGCATGTAGTCAACAATCAAATATGACATTTGAAGATTCCGATCAACTAAATAACTCACATCAAAATCGTCGTCATCATTACCGAAGGGATTCAACATCGTTTCAGCGACTTTCAACCAACCCATGTAAAAAATAAATTTCATCGTTATGAAAATTGGAAAAAAATTTAGCAAGAAGTTATCGTCATGTGTGTTTGGATCTTCAATGCGTATAAATTGATAGCCCATTAAAGAAGCAAGACATTGTGAATAGACGGCAACTGTCACGATTTGAGTGTAAACCAAAGGAATGCAAATGCTGTTGTATATCATCAAATTGCCACATCCTGAACGAATTTTATTCAGTTCTTCAATCAAAGTTTTCACTGCATAGTCGTCTTTAATCCTTCCTTCATCACGTGCACGATTCACTAAGCTGGCAGCCCAAACAATTGGTAAGAAATTCTTACTGTAATAAGGAAATTTGCTGTCCAATTGTTCGATTATTTCAAGCTCGTTGGTGTTTAGTAAACCAGCCCCAATCAAGTCATTCATTTTAGGAAATCGATTTTTAACTCGTGGTGAGAGAACTCGAAGAACCATCGTGAGGCTTAAGCAAACGTACCGCATAATAGTTCTTCGCATTGCACGACCAACTTCATCGTATCCTTGCACTGTACTTGAAACATAAACAGCGATTGAGTATGGCCATGGAATTGACATCTAAAACGAGTTAGAATGTTTAAGAACACTTCAAAGAGAAGTTAAAACTTACATATTGATCCCACCATCTCGTCATGACATTTGTGACAAAGAATCCAAGTATGAAAGCAATCGGAATTTTGTCTTTAAACACGAAAAAGTAATTGGAAATGTTCTTAAAAACTTCTCTTTCAGCATCTGATGGGAGAATTATGTATAAACATTTCAATAAATAGAAGAGTGACCAATAAATAATTAAATCCTTCCATAGAAGTTTGAGAACTGAACCTCTCCAACGACAGAACAGTTTGAATGGTGTGAAAAATGTTGACGTTGCAACTGTTGGAAAGATGCTTTAATTAATGATTTTAATTATTTTAATTAAACAAACCGTCATCGCTGTAATTGACTGTCATCTTTAAAGTTTTTTGATTGAAAATTTCATTGATAGTTGCGATAGCTGATGGCCAATGAACGAGTCATTCTTATTTAACAATTCTAAGATTGAGTTAACGATGAAGTTGTTGAAGGTGTTTAAAGGCAGATGATGTTGAATTATTGACAGAATCAATATCAGATATCTGGGATGTCTAAAGAAATACAACATTCGATGATGAAATAATATTTTCTTAGGATCGAAGTATCTGAAATAAGCACAATGGAAACCTTATGTGAAAACGATTGCAAAAAGCACTCGTATCAGACTCTGATGCGTGAAAAAGGATTCGTTCAAAAATTTCCATGAAATGCCGCAAACAACAGAAATTGTCAACAAAAATCTTTCTTTATTCTTTTTCCCTTCGACAATTTTCAATTTCATGTTGAAAAACAAAAATCTTTTAAGAAATCAAAGGCAAGAGTGAAAAGTATTGCCGAGTTGTGCGATATTACAAATTTTCTTTGATGTTTAAAACCAAAGTAGATAAAATTGAAAAAGAATTTTTAATAAATAATTCTCTCTAAATATAAACCTTTGAATTCTTATTGAAATTTCTGCTGAAATGTTCAGTGTAATAGAAACATTGTAAGTACTCGTAATAAACAATCTAAATGTCAACCGAAGAGAGAAATTAAAATTTATTTACTTTTTTTCTTGATTTTATTTATGAGTCATGACACAAAATGCTTTCTTTAGAAATTTTCGTTAAATGTCTGTCAAGATGTTACAACCGATAATTTTAATTTCAAAGTTTAATTCAACTTTTCTTATTGTCCGATGATAAAAAGAAAACTGCAAGAAAGATACAGGCCAGAGTAGGATGGGAAAAGTTTGGGATATGAGAAATTTCTCTATTTAGTTCCTTGTGGAAAAATGAAAAGCTTAGAAGCAGCAACTGCCGGTCACTTCGCTGAACAATGTTATCTCAAGATTGTCGTCTTTCTATCTTCTCAATGCGGAAACTTTCTTTTTTTCTTATATCGTGGAAAAAGTTTCTTTCAGTACAAGTTTGACAAGATAAGCGAGAGAAAAATAAATTTAACTAGCAAGAAGCTCAACTTTGCAAACTACTCGAAAGTAAGAAAAATGGAATTAAATTTTTTTGATGCAATACAACATTTTGTGCATGCCATTCAAGCACACAATAAAACGATATTTCAACTCAACTTAGTTGTAAACTTCTGTTAAAAAAGAATTAACATTTTTTTTGTCTTTCAATGTGAAACTCTTCGTCTGCTTCCTTTCTCTATATAATACAAAAACGAAACATGTGTCAAGAAAAAAAGAAAGTTGGATATTAAAAAAATCTAATTTCTGGAAAATCATCTTTCGAATCACATTGGACAGCAAAAAGTACTTAAATAAACATCAGAAAAAGAAAGTCAGAGACTTCCAACACGACTTAGCAACGTCATGAATGACTTGATAACAAGACGAGGAAAGTTCGTACAATAAATTTTTATTAGGAGCGAAAGAAACATTTCCAGTCAGAATCTAGGGCCCCATTTTTCGCGATGCTTGAATCACAAGAAGAAAGCAGATAATAATTTTGTGAATTTATTTCTCCCTCTCTTGAGCTTCCGTGATTCAGACGACAGTTTTTGTGTCTTTACTTTAGCTCAAGCTTTGCATTCTTTAGGGAGATTTATTGAATATTTTTAAAAAATAAAAGTAAATTCTTATAAAATTTTCATGCCAGCCAACACCAAGTCAACTTTCGTTTTTAAGTTTCAGATCATAAATGTTGAAGGTGAAAGAAACTTTGACACTAAAACATTTTTTTTCTTATTTTGACCCTTAAATTCTTAGCAAACGACGATAGTGTTGAAATCTCAACAATTTCCCTGTAAAATAAAAAAGAACGGAGGAAGTCGGTGAGTAATTTTCTTTTCACTGTTTTCATCTTTGCAACAAAAATAAAACCTTAATAAAAACTTCACATAATTACATAATTTCTCTTCATTCTTTTCTCCATGAAAAGAAAAAAAAGTTTTATTTAATTTTTTTATGATTTTGCAGAGTGGAAAATTAAAAAATGACGATGACTCTACAAAGTCCTCAATTTATTCTTATAAAGTTCTTAAACATCATTTAGTCATGAACCCCAAAACAAAACAACAAGAAAAGAAATAAAAATTATAACGAAAAGAAAAATTTTTTATGACTATCTTTCTTAACAATGTTTTTCTCAATTACTTGTGGAAATTGATGGAAATTACCATAAAATATTTTCAAGACATTCAGAAAAAACACCCTGCAAGGTTAATTATTTATGTTGTGTAACTTTCATACTCTGAACATTATTCAGGAAGGGAAATTTGACATATTTATTCGCTGCACAAGATTTCGATGTTGTTTATAAGCTTTTACATTAACGTGGAAATAAAGTAAAAAAGTTGATAAGTTAAAGCACTAAAACGATTCGGGAAATCTCTTTTAACATGAAGAATCAGAGATTTTTTATATGCTCAAGCGAGACGAGCAATTCTTTCCTCATACTGCAAATGACATTAAAATTTCAGCAAAAATATTCTTTTTTTGCGACGCAATCAAACAGAATACAAAATCACACAAAAAGACGGAAAATTTCCTCCCTTCGTTTCATGATAAATTGCAAAATTGTGAACAAATATTGAAACGGCAAATATTCGTCATACGCGAAATGGGGAAAGCGACAGTTTTCCTTCATAACTAACAAAATTGATTTTTCACACATGAATTCATTTGATCTGTGATGCTGTGATGCTGTCTTTCCAAAGCTATTAATTCTTTGATGAAAACATGTATCTAAGCAGTTTAATGGATATTAATATTGATACATAAATAACAAAATAAAACTGTTTAGTTATGCGATAAAGCACAATGAGATTCAATTAAGATAGTTCCATGCGGAACGTATTTGTGGATTGTAATCAAAATATTAAATGATTTAAGACGGAAATTTGTGATATTTGCTGACTCAGCAATTAAAAATTAATTGCATTGTCAACATTTATTGAGTGGCTTCCAACATTCTTGACTTCACTTTAAGATTTGACAATTGATTGCAATCGCAAGATTCATTAAAGATTTTTGAACAAGATTCGCTTTTTGCCGATTTTGGAATGTAAACACTGCAGACTTTTGATGGTCGACTTATCTTTGGACAGCAACAAGTTTGACAAACATTTGAAATTTTACAGCAAATGTTTGGTTTGACATAAAATTCACTTTGTTGATAGAAATGCTTTGAGTAGGATTTTCCCATCTTGAGGAATTTGATTTCTTTGAATTCGTGAGATGACACGGCGAATTTAATCGAGAATATTTTTAAAAATTAAATTTATATTTAGAAAGACTGTCGTCAAGTTTGCAATTTGTAGATTGCTATGATTTTATGTGTTTATAAGACTTGGAAACAAACTCTTTAAATGTTCAAATATTTCTTCGTATATTTAAGCACTTGAACGGCAGATTTTTAATAAATCAGCATTATCTACAGACTTAAACATGAAGCTACAGAATAAATATTTTTCCTTCTTCTTCATAATTCTGCATAGCTTTCAATGCGATCCTTCGTAAGCTTCTTCGATGAAATATATTTAAATGCTTATTTAGATACTTCAAAGCTTTTCTAATTTAAATTCTTTTACTTATTTATTTATTTAATCAGTTTGTTTGTTTGACAAATAAGATTTTGTCATTGATAAAAGCACGCGCAAAATATCACTTCAGCAAATGACGATCAATATATTTTCAATAATTCAAAAACAAAATAAAAAATTGTGATTGAAAGAGCTGAAATACGAGGAAGTTGAGAAGTTGTGCCTAATCAAATTGAAATTATGCTCATGGAAACAGAAAATTTTCCAATATATTGAATGAACAAAATAGGAGAAGAAAGAGATTATGTAAAGTGTTGACAAATGATGTGAAATGGAAAAAGGGAATATTGAAATTAAGAAAGAAATGAAAAGGAAAAGGAAAGTGGAAATCGAGGTAGGTAGGAAAATTGATGCTTTTCGTTTAAGTAGTTAGAGGCAGTCGAATGGAATTAAGAAGACACTAGCAACGAATATTTAAGAAAATTTGCTATGGCTCCGTGTCGTTGTTCCAAAAAGATAAATCGTTAAATTAATTTTCTCCTTCGCCGGTCTCGAACGAATACGTCGCATGTCGATTATCACAGTCTTGAATTTTCTTCTTCCTTCCCTCGTGACAATTTAGCGTCACAAAAATGTTAATGTCATTTCCAGGGTCCATTTGTTTCTTTTTATCACTTTCATATTACTTTCTGGAACAAGGAAGCAACAACAAAAGAAGTTGAGGAAAATTCGCGCTTTTCTTACAAAACCTTTCACAACTTGTGAAGGAAAAATAAAAGAAGGAAAAGGTAATTTGAATATGTTTCAATAATGAAGGTTGCGTGAATGCATTTGAATAAGTAATATTGAAAGCAAAACAATACTTTAATTTCTTTTAATCCAAAGCACTCTGTAAACAAAGGAAAAACAAAAATTCTCATCAACAGAAGAGGAAAATTTTCCATTAAAAATATTATTTGAGATTTATGTAAATCTTTAAATGTAGGTGTTTGTTTTGACACTTTGACCTCATTTTTGAGCTGGTGTTTCATCAAATAATAATGACGACAGTATTTAGTGAAGTTTTAAAGAAGCCACAAAAAACCTTTCATCGTCTTTCCTTTTAAAATTACACAAAAACAAAGCTAAAGGGGGAAAAGTTTATATAAATATTGTTGGACTTCCTACATTTATAAGCTTGACTTGTTTCATTTAAAATAAATTTACTTTCAATATCAACTTGTAATTTATGCAACAACAATAGCCAAGAGACGATAGAAATGAAGCTAAGAAGAAAAAGTAAACGTAAGCTTCATGAGAAAATCAATTTTCTTTATTAACAACATTAATATTCAGCATTTTTTTCCTCCTAAACCATGCTGAGTTGACATTTGCAATATGTCACTCTTTCCCTTGTAACGTTCATCGTCCCGCCTTCATACAAAGCAGAAATGATTCAATTAAAATAAAACTTAATTAATCGTAAATATGCCCAGAAACATATTCGCCCTTTTGTGCTGAGCTAAGTTATGAGCAATTAGAGAGAAAACCGAAAATTAGCTTCTTAAGTATACATTATTAGAGAGTGTTATGCATGCGACAGCAAATTTTCGATCATGGTGTGAGCAGAGGCAGAGTATAAAGAAAAAATAAAAACTGAAGAACAAGAAATCACCGCAAAGCTTTTCCCATTGAGATCCATTAAAGTAACAAAGCCACTTTGATGGAAGAAATTAAATTGGAATTTATTTGCTTATTTCTTTTCTTCTTCAATTTCTCTTCGTCAATCGTCGATCTGACCCTGACTCACAGCAACTTTCTACGTGAATATTCATGGAAGTGAATGAGAAGGAGAAGAAAAAAAAGCTCTGCTATCGAATAATTTCATTTCCATTTATTTTCAATTACATTATCGCAACGCGTATCTCTGAGTATAAAAATGGAACACGGGGCTGCCTTTGCCTTGCCACTGGAAAGTGTCATTCTAACTCTATCTTCTTCCTTCTATTTCTGGTATTATGCTGTCACTATAGAGCTGTAAAAAAGGGCGAAAAGAAGTTTTTTCTCTCTTCTGAATAAATATTCGCACAACACCCACTCATAACATGATGACTTTCAATGAAGGGTGAAATGGGATAAGAAGGGAATATATTTTTATATTTTTCCGTTTATGAATCGAGGCGGAGAAGAAAAAAAAATGTCTCATAAGTTCTGAATGTTTTTATATCACGCACGACAGCCTTCGAGGACTACGATTTTTTTCATGTCAAGCCTAAGTGTATATAGTGCGAAAGATGAAACGACTTCTCTTCACACAATTCTCCACTTTCACTTCTTGCTTATGAAAATATTTTAGATGAAAAATAAAGAAAGAAATTTGGGCAATAAAGTTTCCTTTATGATTGTCGGATTTGGGTTTAGAGCGAAGGAAAGAGTGAGAGAGTGGGAGAGAAAGGGTACAATTAGATTGCTTAAAATATGTAGAGCCGAGCTGCATGAGCTTGTTGTTCGTTTTATGTAAGTTCTGAATGTGAAGAAAGTTCTTCATGGATCACTACATTCACGTTAAATTCTTAACTTAACTTTGTTGAGCTTTTAAACTTCACTTTGTCGCTTCCTTGGCAAACAAAAGATTCTCAAATCGTCTCAAGTTGATACTCTGCTTAGTCCCTAGCTAAACATAGATTGCCGAATGACTAATCTCTATGTAAACTACAGGCACTGAAGATAATTAAAAGCTTTACCAACATCCAACATTGCTAGATGAGCTTTTCTTCAAGCGAATGAATGAAGTGATTTGAAGGGGATGAAGAGCAGCAGAAGCAAAGCTTAATTAATTAAATGATAGATAGCATTTCTTTTCAACCTCTACTCATGAAGATCTACAAAAAGAAATGGATGGATGGATGTTGAGGCGTCACCCGAGAGAAACAAAACAAAAGCTCAGTTAAAGCTTTGGTGTACATACACTCTTCCTTTTCATCATCATCCTCTCAGCTAATGATGATGATATTATGTAGATAAAATTAATTAATTGTAGCAAAAGGTAGAGTAAATGAAAATTTCATTAATTTTGTTCTCATTCTGTGCTTCCTGTGTATCATCCGTTTCAGTTCCACTTCTTATTCATTTTTACTTCCACCGTTGAAAGTTTTCTAGCATGCAGAATATAAATTATACATTTCAACATCGTATCATCGCCTCGTTTTAATTCCGTTGCCTCTTCCTTTGTTTATTATCTCGAGAAGTGTAAAGAAAGAAAAGTTATAAAAAAGAAGGAAAAAGGACTTTGGTTTGCCTAATAAGTCTTCTGAAAGAGGCTGTGATTAATTAAAATTTATTAGTCCCAACCTAACGTAGGGAAAAAAGAGATTTCAAAACCCTCACGAATCATCATGATTTTAAAATAAAAGTCCAAAACAAGAAATTTTTATGCCTGAGATGGTAAATGAAAAATTACCACCACGTACATTTCTCGAAAACCTGATGGCAGATAGAAGAGACGTGAAAGAATTTCCTAAAAATCTAATTTCATTTCCTAAAACGCCCACGCCAACCGTGATGATGAATAAAGATCGAATATCGAGTGTGCTTAAGATGTTCATTAAGAAATCATAATTTGATTTCTTTCATGAAACTCCAACGTGAACAATTTTATTGTTAAATTTAATAAATTAAAATGAAATTCAAAAGTAGAACTCAAATTTCATGCTGAAGATAAAAATTGAAGCACTTCATGATTATCTTAAATCTTTCTTTACGAGTGTTTCTATTCAAATATCTTAGTAACACGGGAGTTGAACAGAACTCTTTGTCGTATCATAGCATCCTCAACTTCCTACATCAACTCGTTTATTTTCGATTTGTTTACCTTCTCTCGAATATTAAATAAAATGAAAATTGTTCTGTAAAAAACTTTCTCTTCAAATTTATTCATTCAGAGTGCTAATTTAAGGAAAGAGCAAATTAAAAAACTTTCTCGCGAAGCTTTGGTGTGGTTGAGACAATAAATTTCCTTTCATTTTCCATTTGCAGCTTCCGTGCTGTTTGTTTCAAAAGTTTGCTCAATTTACGAAATAAAAAAGCAAAGACGGATTTACCTTCAAAAAGAAGAAAGCAGGTACATAGTTACTTAATTACAATTGTGAGGGCGGAACACAATTTTAAACAGTAAGTAAATGTAATAGGTTTCAGTAGAAACTTCTCTAACTTAGCCAATCTTCTGATAAAACTTTTTGCTTTAACAAACAAACGTTGACAATGATATATAAGCTTAATTTTCATATTCATGCTCACGATTCATAACTTTTCTCATTGTTAAATGTTTAGAAATGTTTCAAAATTTGGAAACTTCTTCTTGGAATACAAATAAGTATCTATCACGAAAAAAGATATCTATTTGTGCTTAGTAAGGTGATTTCAAGGGATACATGCATTGGAAAATTATTCAGCAACACATAAGGTTCATTAACTTTTGGCAGAAGCCATAAGCTGTAAAAATCATTAACCCATATTGTTGCTTTCTTCATCAACTTCTAAATTATTCAGTCTGTTAAATATGTTAGATATCTTTGGTGCAGAAGAAAAACTCTTGATTTTCTTCTCAAAGAATGCTAAACTCATAAGGGATGGATATGAATCTTAAGTGCTTTGACTCGTATATCTATGCTAGTCTAACATATATCCAAGCTTTGCTTCTTTTTCTATCTACAATTCATATGTTTACTTATACATTTTTTCTCACTCGATTATGAGTTCATTGATTCGAGAGAATTAAAATTTCTTCTTTCAATTGATTTTATACATTTATTCGATGTATATGTTTTGATGTTTAAGAATGTTATAAGAAAATACAATTGTGGAAGATAAACAAAAAGCATTTGCTTATTGTAATCTCGATTCCTTTTATATCATTGTCACTTTGTTTATCAACCCATTACTTGTTTTATAATGTTGCTTTATACTGACTTAAAAAGGAGAAAGAAAATATGTTTGCTTTGCTTTCTGTCATCACTTTTGCATTTAAAGTTTCATGAATTTATTTACACTCAGTTAGAATGAACTGAAATTTCTTTTCACCCTTTTGTATCACTTCAATTGCCCGAGAGCAACGAAAGAAAAGCTAAGAAAATAGAAAAGAAAATTCTTGCTTTGCAATATATATTCAGATATTTTCTTGCATTTTTCCAACAAAAAACAAGTCAAGTGATAACGAGTGGGTGGCTAGTAAAAAGAAGATGCTGTGAAAACTTCTTATAAAATGAATAATGATTTTGTCTTTTTTATATCTTTGCAGATTTCTGTCTCATAATTTATTATATCTTAAAAAATATTCATCTCTAAGCATTTGTCAAGAGTACAACATTTGAGATTCATTATTTAACTACAGAATGAATATCTACTTTTATTCTACAAGGAATCAAGTTTTAGTTTCGGTATCATGAAAGAGAAACAAATGAAAAGAAAAGCTTCAAAGCTCAACTTCTCAGACAAAAAATGAAATCGGCTTTAAGTTGTTAGATGCTTGTTATTTTGAATGCAGTTAACATCACTTTTCTCCTTCTTTGTATTGCATTTCTTTGACGAGAACATTTTCTATTCATTTCATTCTCTTTCTTTCTTTTGAAAAGGAATGAATGAGGCAACATTTTACTTAACAATGCTTTACATCGCATTTACTCAGTGTTAATAGCGCTACTAGCTAATTGGAGCGCCATTAACACCTTTTGAATTTATGGTAAGGTTTAATTTAAACCAAGGACCTTTTAACATTTCCATGACCATTACAAACATAAGCTAAATCTTTGAGAGAGATTAATTAAGCGTTAAATGCGGTAGAGGGAAGCTTTCACCATCAACTCACAAATTTTAATATCGTTGAGAGAGAACAGACTCTTGATTTAAAGCTTTTGATTATATCTCATTCCTGAAAGATTTTTGTGTGCAGTTTCTCTTCCACCTGTCAGTAATTATTAACACGATTCCTGATATTTATCATAAATTTTCGTTCAACTCTTGCGCTACTCGAAAATGAAAACAAAATTATTTTAATGGGGAAACAACATTATTTAAGCAGAGGTTTTTAATTGTTTCTGTAGCGACGGGCAACATACATTAACCATAGAATATTATTATGATGATAATAATGATGAGAGAATGATGAAAAATTTACACTATTAAATATTTTCTCACATGCTTGCACATGTTTAACAGAATAATCAAAAGCAAACGGTTAGAGGCAATCATCATAGTAAATTCTGTTTTAGCTTTGTGGTTTTATGACTATGAGTCCATTTCAACGACAGAACTATGTCGCTTTTCTGTTCAAAAGATTATACCGATTGAATTTTAATTAAAAATATTTCAAGGATAGTTTGATATTCTACAAAGGAATAAATAATTAAATGTCTAGTGAGTGAAAATTTCATTCATCATGTTTTTGAGCAACATGATTCGGATGAATGTTTCAAGTGAGAAATTTTAGAAGTACATGAAAACATAAATTTATGTTTCGAAAACCTCTGAACTTGTAAGGATTTTTAATGATAAATCTAAGCATTTGTAAGGTTTCGTGCTTCCCAAATCGAGACAATTCATCAATTTGATCTCCTATCCTAATTTATACCCAATATTGGGTATAATTTAAGCTCGCTTTAAGCTTACGCAGTGCTACACGTCTGACATTTGTAAATCATAGTCAAATTTAATCCTCACTTTAATTTATATTTGAAAATCGTAAAATCTACTGCAATGAAAGTATTGAAAAAGAACTCATTCAACATTTTTATTTCTAACAAGCAACCGTTGCTTTTGTCATCGATGAATAATTGAAGAAATTAAATATAAATGTCAAAAAGCTTTTTTTTAATTCGGGACAAAGCTTTCTGAAATAAATGGTGGAGAGATTTTTATGAAGCTTTTCGATTTTAGTTTGAAAAATACGTGAAAAGTCAAAATTATCTCACGGTAAAAATTAGATTGTTGGAAACGTTTTTGCTTTTTCATTCATTTCACGTTCATTCCAATGAGTGATGAAGCATCAAAGAATCCCTGAGGCAGCAGAGGAAGGGGCGCAAAAAAACTAATAAGTGTCATAGACACCCTCGTGCTTTATTAAATCTCACTCGACTGTCATGCGACAAAAAGACAAAATCAACGGCAGCAGGAGAAGAAAATTCAATGAACAGGAATAATGAAAAATAGAGATAGAAAAAAACCGAAGGATGTTTCTTGTTATGTATTCGCAATACTTCATCCTAAATGCATGTCATAACCTGCGCTACACTTTTAGAAAAGCTTCTGATTATTTCTTCCTGAAATATGTTGTTGGATGCCTGCCACTGATTTTTTATCATTTCCTTTCTATTTTTCCTTAAAGCATGTTGACACTATTGACAGATTTAAATCATTATAATATTGCTTTTTTTATCGCATTCTTGTCGAAGAAATGACTTTGTATATTTACAATGACGAGATAAAAAGACAACTCGAACTTGGTTATCACTCACTCACAACTTTCATAACATCAAATAGATTGAAAGAGGATCTATCTCATTAGTGTCACGTTTTAAGTCAACCTTCTTGCTCTTGCAACAGAAATGACAAGACAATTTTCCATCATAACTTGTATAAATATTGATTTTGTCTGAAACAAGAAATAATAAAAGAAAAGATTAGAAAATTTTAATTATAAAATTCTGCTAATCATAAACCACAATGCAATGGAGAGGATTTATTTTTCCATCAGCAACCACAGCTGATTTTCAGGAATTTTCAACAAATTATAAACGATTGATTGAAGATCTGACCACTTAAAATTGAAAATTTTCGGAATTTCGCTGCTTTCTTCTTTAATCTTTTCATTATTCAACAACGGAAGTAATGAAAGTTTATTGAACTTTAGAAATTGATTTTGAAAAACATCAAAAATTCCATAATTTCGATATTGATTTCTAATTATTATTATTAAAACTAACTGGTAAATCGCTATGCACGCTTTTCAATTTTAGTTCAAAGCTGACAAAAACGCTTTAATTAATTAATTAAAGCGATAAAATAGGACAAAATAATGATTTATTTGAATGAATTTTTGATGTAAATTCTCCTCCTGTGAACACGAAAATTATTCAATAATTGTTTTACACTGCACAGCAATGATCAAAAGAATCCACAAATTATATTTTTTGTCGCTCCTCCCACGCAACTGTCAATTAGCGAGAGAAAAAAAATGATTAATAAAGCATTGTTAAAAATGAATTTTGAGGGTAATGAATTGACGTAAATTTATTAACAATTATAAAATATTCAAACATTGCTTTCTACGTGATTTATCGAGATTTATTTTCTTTATTTAAATTCAAAGTTCGAATATCAAAATGTTTTATGTTGGCTACTACCTACATTTATGGGGCATTGTGGTGAATAAATGCTGCGAAGCATGATAAAATTCAAATACAATTCCAAATTTAACTTTTGTTAATACAAAATTTTGGACAATTTTCTTACTTTCTTCTTCCATTTCAAACCTTCAGATTATAATTACAAACGTTTGAAACTTTTGCACATAAAGTTCGTCTTGTTAATAATACTTAAATGATAAGAAGGTGTGAAATTGCTTCAATATTGGCAAATTCCATGTCTGCATACATGAAAACTTACTTTGGAAAAGTAGAGAAAAAAGAAAGAAAAGTTTAACACATGACATCGTCATTTTGGAATATCATGTGTAAGTATCAACTTTGAAAGGGTTTCTGTGGTAGAAGGGAGAGTGACATGTAAATAAAGAAGCTGTTTAATCAACTCATTTGAATCACTGCGTGATGCTGCAGCAAATTTCCCACTGTTAACCACAAATACGGTTTTATACAATTTTTTTGTTCCTCATTTGAAGTCACGAAGGAAAAAAAAAGAGTTTCATGATTCTTGGTATCACCCAACACAGTATGATTACGTTTTTGTTTTGCGTAATTTAAAATTATTGCTGTAATGCTTGAAGAATTGTGAATTAAAAAAATACTTGGAAAAAATTGACGTGGTTATAAAATGAAAAATATTTCAAAACTTCTTGCGCTTCCAAAATTAAGCTTTCATATCCTGAAATATCATTTTACACAGCAAATGTCACTCACTTTTTGTTATTCTCAGAATTTGTCTCGTTTGTAAACTCTTTTATGCGTTTTGATGTGTTGAGTCAACACAGGCAAAATGGAAAACGACGATTATAATAAATTTAAATTAATTCGAGTAACACATACATAAATGTTGGAATGTAAGCAAGTGAAATGGAATTACATTTGAATCTCGTTCATGTTTAAATATTCTTCTACTTATAAGTGCTTAGATAAGCTTGGAGAATCTTAAAAGCTTGTGAGTTGTTAACATTCATTTCTAAGATATTTTCAATTCTTTAATCAGGGAGGTTTATAACACGATACGTGTCTTAATCATCATGCTTCACGTGGTATTATCGATGTTTTTGTTAGCGTTTGGAAGTCATCGTCATAAATTATGGAAACTTTCTGAAAACACCAATTAATATACTTTGTGGCTGGCAGATCTTTACATTAATTGATTTTGTTCACTGGAGTGTAATAAATCTTATGTAATTTCGTTTATTGTTGGTGGTGATGAGGACAAAATAGCAACTCAAAGTTAAATGTCTTTAAAATAGCTTTTACAACAGAAGAATCAATTTAAAGTTAGCTTGTTGTCGGTGGAAATTTTATAACAAGTTTTGTGGTTCACGTTGCTTCTATTTTCGTGCTACGAGAAAACATTTTTCTGTGCTAATATTCAGTTGGTTGAGAACAAACCTCAATAATTTTAAAACATGCTATCCGAGAGTGAAGGTTTAATAAATAAACGGAAACTTTTTCAATTTATTGGTAGTCTGACACCCAAACGAACCGTTTGAGACTTCACTTCTATCTTTTATTTTTAAATGATTTCCTACAAAATTTCAACATTTCACTTTGTTCATCCAAAATTGGTTGAGAATGCCAAACATTGTTTTCATTACTTTCAAAGTGGATTCAAATTGGAACAGCAGAAGAAGTTGTTAAATGGAAATTGCTTTGAATTCAAAGTTACCAGAGGTGTTAACAGCTCCTAATTCATTTTTAACCAGATATGTTAATTTATAAATATAAAAACAATCTTCGGGTTAGACATGAAAAGTTTGCATTTTCATTAAAAATTTAATTTAAATTTCTATGCATAATTCTTTATCCTTGCATCTTTTTAATTAGATTAGTCGCTGTGTGACGGATTCACTTTAATTAAAACACCGCTTTATGATATTATTGCGTTTTAGACGTTAGAATTATGATTTATTTTATACAGTAGCGAGTTAAATCTCAAAGGAACCCATGCTGATCATGATGTAGTTGATGAAGTTATTGACGGCTATGCACAGAGATGATGACAAAGCTTATGATAATGGAAGACATTTAAATAATGAAAATTTATTTTTATCACTGGATTCGATTTTTACACTTTGACTCTCAAACTTTACGTTTTGTTTAAAAACAGCAATTCAACGTAAAGTTTATTGCGGAACTTCCTTCCACATTTTGAGTTAAGGTAGGTTGAATACTTTTACATTTATTCATATTGTTCTGTAAAACCGGAAGTAAAATGTACGACGTCAAGTGAGCTTGAAAATGCTGGTAATTAAAAATTTATGCAACATGTGATTGTCGCTGATTAAAGGGCAACTATCACGCAACAAGAATAAAATGTCGCTTGATTACTGAATATAATTATAATACTGAAGCTTCTCACGTGACCATTAGAAGTAGAAAAATACAAATTTAATTTTTATCGAAAACATTCTCTGGAATATCGTTGCGTGCACGTAAGTAGATGTGTCAATTAATATAAAATATTGTTATTAAAACTGAACAAAAGTGTATGATTAATTGGCAATTTAAAATTTAAATGAATTTTTAATAAAAATAAGCCATTCGTAACATTTGACGTCATTGAAGTCACGATAAGAAAAGTCAATCAAACTTCACACGAACATTTTACTGAAATATGAAGAAATTTTGTTACATCAATATTGATAAAGTTTCGATCAACTTTCATCTCTCAGGTGAATCGATTACAGATTTATTCAAGTGATTATATCAGTGGATGTTTGTCACATTTCCAAGGGAGAAACGTCTGGCATTGACATTGAAGTGAAACAATGGGAAGGTTTCGTGTTAGCGTATTTATTCAGTATTTTAACAGTTTCTATGGCCTTCCACAACAGAAACTTGAAAAAGCCTCAGTGTTCAGTGAAATTTCCCGCAGCGTAATTCTGCTTACTTATTCCATCGAGAACTTTTCGAGAAATTCAATTAATTGTTATGATTTCGCTATGACTTTGATGTTTATTTAATTCATGTCTTAAGAGCAAATACAGCTTAGATGGAAAAGAAGGAAAGAGAAAAGTTTCAAGGCATGAAGAGAAAAACCTGATGAAGATATCTTGAGAAAGAATAACTTTTTTATTTCTTATTCTTCTCGGCTGGCAAACTATGCGGAAACAAACCACATAAACATTAACCTTGAGTTGAATCCAAAGTTCGATGAAAAGAGATTTTTCTTTCACCCTTTTATCCAACTCTTATTAAGCAGTTATGATCTTTTAAAGTTGAAGGAAAACTACTAAAGAAAACTTTCTTTTTCTTCTTCCATTTTCAATAATGATCAGCAGGAAGTCGACAAAATGGATACGGAAAATTTCATTTAATGATACTCGAAGAAAAGAGAAGAAAAGCAAAAACACAACAAGAGCAAAAGAAAACTTTTTTCATCTTCTAAACTTACATGAATTTCCAACATGTTGTTAGCTTCGAAACAAGTGTACATAAGTTTTGAATTAAAATATTTTGATAGATTTCCGAATAGGTTTTGACCCTCGTTGTTATTTTTTTATTTCATATTTTTTATGTGATGTATGCGAAAGCTTTCCTCTTAAATGTCAATGATTGTAGGTGTATGTTGCGTTGACAATATTTTGCTCTACATATTTGATTTATCTTATGTTATCCTTTTGTTATATTTGTATTCACTTTGAACAGTTCATACCATTAAAATTTATTCCTTTGTTATGGTTCTCAGACGACATTTGAAACACTTTGAAACGAAATGTTACAAACATTATGTTTATGTAAATAAACTTGAAATAAATCATAGCAAAAGATTGTTGCGATATTTTCATCAGAATTAATTTCCTTTTTACCTTCTCAAAATAACAAATTTAACTAAATACGTCAATGTAATCAGAAACGATAATTTATTTGCAATTTTCAGCACTCTAAAGTTGATGAGAAAACAGAAATTAAATTTAAGACATGGGAAAATATTTTCTTTCAGGCTGAAATCTCATTGCAAAGCGTTCACTTTCAGATGATGAAGCGTATGTTTATATCAGTCTTAACTCCAAGCATATCTGTCATTAATTCTTGTATCCTGAGGGTGAAGTGTGTGAAAAGGAATCTCGAAAATATATTTTGTATTGTGACAACTGACAAGGCAATAACAAGACGCTTTACAAGGATGTTTCATCTCCTTCATCTTTTATTTTAAAGATAAATAAAATACACCCACGCACACATACCCACAAGTGTTTTTATTAGTACTCTAAAATATTAACATCACTGTTGATTATTTAGAATGCTCATCATGTTTTCGCTGTCATGTTTATTCAGCTTCATCCAAGTTTATCTGCGACAACTAGAATTAAGAATTTAATTGAAAACGAACAGCATTCGAATGAAAGTTGAAGATGATCGAGTAAATCAACTTAATGACTTTGAAGCTTTTGCCATAACGAAACCATAATTGCTTTTCATAATTTTGACCCCGTCAAAACGAGCTTGACATGAGTGAGGGGAGGCGAGAGAAGTTTCATATGTGAACTGTAGCCAAGAGGTTATTTATGCTTAAGTCAGCGGAAAGATGAATCATAACCAGAGAGGGTAGAAAAGTTATGATAATATCAACGTAAATGCTTCGATTATAAGTCTTATGTCCGTTGTATACTTACTTCAAACCCTCAGGGTTGTTGTGCAAACAATAAAGAGAAAAAAAAATCTGAATTCCCTGAAAAACTTTTGCTTGTTCACTTAAACTCGATGAAGCGCACATGTGGTGAAACATATTGTTTTAGACGTCGTTTGCTTTTTTTCCTTCCCTTCTCTCACTCACTCTATATCTCTCTCTCTCTCCTGCGTCATGTTATTGAAAATGTCTCTGTGAGGAAAATTTCTTTCATATTTTTATTTATGCGTTATTTGATTCTTCCCTTTTTTTTTACTTTGTTAAAGTTTCATCACCAATAAACCCTGAGAAATTCGATCAAATTTGTCTCGATAGCAAACGCACCACAATGGAGAAGTATTCAATAAAAGTCATGTTTCCACTCCCTACAGCTCAATATGTTTAGTTTAGGCATCTTCATTTTGTTGAGACCTTTTTCTGCTTACTGCTGCGTGCATGTTCATCATAAGTGTACATAAAATATTAGTTGAAGACAAAGCCAGCCAATAATCGATGTTGAATCATATGGTGCAAGTAAATATTCAGATTTTTGGATAGTTTGTGGCATAGAATGAAAAATATTTCTTGATACACTAAAGAACTATCAAACAATGAACAGTCATATTAAAATCATCGAAAACGATGACGTGGCACTTACTTTGCTGTCACTTTTCATGAACATACGCGATTGTAATTAAGCTCAATTAAATGAATTATTATACATGCTTTTAGTGCCTATTTTAGTTCAAATCGTGATTTGAATTGATGGTTTCTTTTACCAGTAGTTATTTTGTCACTTTGTTGTTAGCTTTTGTTTCCATTTTATTTCCTTTTTATAGCTGTCCAATTTTGTTCTGATGTGAAAGTACGTAAAATTGTAATTTCTAATGTCTCATTAAGTAAATACAATTTTAGACACTTTTTCTTCCACGCTGCCATGCCACGAGCATACCTAAATTAAATATTAAACTTTGGCAGATTATTTACTTACTTTAGATAGTTACCTTCACTTTGAACTTTAACTTTTCTTTTTCCTTACTATTATTAATATTCTTACCATTGTTCTTGACATAAAAATTTGTAGAAAATTCTTCGTCTCGATTTTTCTTTTCGTGAAACTCTTTCTGAATTTAAAGTGAGTTTCAGAGAAGATTATTTTAATATCAATAAAATACTTTCAATAAGTCAGCATTAATATTAATTCAATTGTTTCTGGTGAGATTACGTTCAGGAAATCAAGTTCAATGATGGAAAAATTTCTGTAATAAAATCAAAATCATAAACGTGAAAATCATTTTAGTCAAATTTATAAAAACTTAAAGCATCTTCCAATTGGACATTGCCAACAGTGCGTCAACAAGCTGCGGTTTCACACATGCGAATTAATTTTGACCTTCATTTTTATTTAATTTTTTGGATTGAGAACAAACATCGCACATAAATATAATTTTAATTATAAAATAATAGAACTGCAACTCCCATGTTTATATACTTGTTTGCTTTTATTATTGAAAATATAAATTAAAAATTTATTTTATTTTTCATCGATGTTTGTTATGCAGTTCATGTTGATGCTGTTGCTTGATGCAGTTGTTCTGTTGTTTCAGTAAATATATTTCATGATTTTGAGTATATTAGAGAGATAGAATGAAAGTTGTTCTGTTCGATCAATGCGATGTTCAAATTCATATCTCTCCGTTCTTAAATTGTTTGCCGTTCAATAAAGCGAATTCATTTTCTGATGTTATTCCGATGGAACAGATAACTTGGTGTCGTTATATTCATTACTAGATTTTTGCAATACAATTCCAAAACACTTTATTGTATTCATCGGAAAATTCATTAACTTACATTTAAAAATAATTAAAATATTGTTTTGTTATCATTCACCTCAATTAATGTTTTAAAATAAATGTAAATTTATGTTGTGCATGTGAAGTTAAGGTAAATGTTTACAATTCCACTTTGAGAGAGATATCACGAGACATTTGGGATTATCACACATCTAGTGGGTAGATGAAAATTTTATAAGCTGATGAGATAGATTAAGTTGAAAATTGAAAACAGTGGGTGGCATGAAACTTAGTGATTTGTTGAAAAGTTAAGCTTTTGTTGATATCTCGGGGTTAAGAATTCATTCGTTTCAAAATAACGTTGGAAATGTCATCGGTTGCTTCACAATGAGCGCTTTGAGACTATCACAAAGTTTCCCTTCGTCAACGTTATTTTTTGTGTGTCTTCTCAAAAGAATTGGCAAAACCGAATACAAAAATAAATAAATCGAATGATGCATGCGCCTATTGCCTGTTCATTTCTTCTCATACTTCTTTCTTGCTTTCTTTATACCTGAAATAAGCTTATAAAAATAAATAGATATAAAATAAATTTCCTGTCATTTTTGTTTGATCGTGAATTTTTATTCGTCTTCTTTGCTTTATTGTTCGATTAGCATAATTACCAGAAATGTGATTTTGAAAGGAAACGTTCATTTTCCGCTTTTCTGTTTCTACGTTTCAAAAACACAACCAGCAAATCATTTTCAATTTAATGCTTGACGAGTTACCCAATTTATTTGCTTCACGAGAACATGTCGAATATTGTTGGATATATTGGCAATTTTCGTCGTTCAAAATTGTTTTCTCTTTTTTTATTTTCCCTCAAAGCGATTTTTTTTCTGCTGTATGTGTTTAAAAAAGATGTGAGCTTAATATACATTAAGCAGATATACATCATATAAGCTGTTCATTCACAGCTGTTTTCTTTGGAATTTAAATGTTTTGCTTCGGTATCGACGTTGAGTGTTAAAGAAGCTTTTAAGAGACTTTTCAAGGATAATTTTGTTTTTCTAATTGAATTCTTGTCTACTTAACCGAATCGATAATGATGAATCATTTTTTTTGAATATACTGACGCAGTTTGATTTCAATTCCCAAAAGCAATTACTGTTCATAATTAATTGCCAATTTTATTATTCATTTGAAATTCAACTTTTATCGCATTAGGAAAATTTCCAGTGATATAAATGATGATTATCAAACAACATACAGCAATCAATTGTGTGACTCTTCCGAATGAATTAGTGGTTGGTTTTAATCTAGATACAATGCATTTTAATTTATTGGTTTCGAGACTTGCTTTGGTTTTACTGTTTACAGTATACGTGAATCATATTTCTCGAGTGGTTTCTTCATTCTTATTCCTTCTAAGCATCTTTGGTAACTTAAAACTTCCATTTACTAAGGAAAATGGAAAATTCCTTTGTTGAACATGGAAAATATTTCCATTCCTTTATTTCACCTCGCAAATATTGTTAATGACGTCGAAATTAACTCGGTCGCAAATTTTTTCCTTCTATTTGGTTTAAAACAATGTCTCTTTATGTTGTGATTAATGAACAATGCCATCATTTATAATGAAATCAAGACAAACAAATGGAAAACACGAAAATAGGAAAATAAACAAGAAAATTCGCCATCGTCATAAATCGTTTTAAGCTTGAAATAAATTTCTCAGTGATACAAATTCGTCTACAAATGTAATAAATTCACTTCAAGGAGCTTTCAAAAAATAAATTCCAATGGATGACGATTATTCTTGTACTCTACAACTTTTATTTAATATTCTTTTCTTTATGTTGATATAAATATTCAGATATAAAACAGGTGATATAAAGGCAAACGATAAATAAGTAATTTTCTACTCAAAGTTTAGTCAAGTTAATGTTTAACTTTTTCACTGGAAATTACTGGTTAAATTCTCTTTTGAATGTTTTATGTGACATCAGAAACTTCAATTGTTATGAGTGAAGTTCATTTGCGATTGTTGACTCAAAAGCCTTAATTTCATTTCAATCTTTTTATATCAAATATTTGTTAGGCAAGGGGTAAGTAAAGCATTCAAGAAAGGACAAAATTGGCCGTTATTTTCAAATTTAAAATGATCATCATAAGGATTCTTTCACTGACCTACCCTTTCCAATTAAGAAAAGAATTTCTGCTATTTTTGTTTCTTTTTCCTTTAAAAACTGTAAACTTCGAGAAACAACCTTAATTGTGCAAAGAAGAAACATCAACAATGTAGCTCACTTTTACCTCAATAATTTGATCGAATTCTTCTAAGCATTCTTATGAAACATTCTACATGTATTAATAATGCCATCAACATAAAAGTGAATGAAGTATGAAGAAGTTATGAATTTATAATAAAGAGCTCTTATATCGCTAACACATAAAACACGTTTGTCCTACAACATATAAAAAGAAAACTTATTTATTTTTTTGGATATAAAAAAGGCATTTCCAACAAAGTAAACGAAGCGACGACATTTACAAAAGTATAGAAATCGAATACAAAAATGAATGTTTACACTTCTGTTGTTGCGTGCCAAGAGCGCTATGGTCGTGGTGTCGCATGTCAATTACAGTTCATAAACTTCGCTTTAACGTTGATTTTCGACTCCAACATTCCATCTCAGCCCTCGTCAGCCCCCGCTAAATTAACAAAATGTGAAAATGATTTTCTCTACCGATAAAGAAAAGGCGAAAGTTTTTTTCCTTTGTAATTTTCGACAACATTTTCAGAAATTCAGTCACAGGCAAAAAGCAAACGCTTTATTTAATTAAACACGAAGTAAACTGCCAAAATGAATCAAAC
Source organism: Clunio marinus (assembly GCA_900005825.1). Taxonomy (NCBI): domain Eukaryota; kingdom Metazoa; phylum Arthropoda; class Insecta; order Diptera; family Chironomidae; genus Clunio; species Clunio marinus. The sequence continues at coordinate 415,753 of CVRI01000067.1, read as the reverse complement.
TGAAAATATTATTTGTTCTTTTGAATACTTGAACAAGTTTTTGTGAATTTTTACTGAATTTAATGAATGTAAAATGCTTTCATAACAATAGCTGTTCGAACATTCGAAGCAGAATGAAATGAAAGGCTGATAACTGAATGCAAAATGTTGATTTCATAAACCTAGAGATTATTAACTCACCTTTGCATATCTCACGTACTCTCTGTACATGAATTTCTTCCTGAAAGTTTTTCCATTCTCCTCTTAACTGATGAACCGAAAGACCAGCAAATGTATCTGCGTACACTAAGTAATAGCTCCACAAAAGCTGATTGTAAATGAACTTCTATTGTTATTGCATAATTTGTTGCAAACAATGAATGGACGACTTCTTTTCTGTTGTGCAATGACTTTGCACAGTGTCCAACAATTCATAACTACATTAAGGGATTTGTAGTTCGCTATTGCAGTATTTTTTCTTACGGAAGGAACAGAAAAGCTTTTTGTTGTTGTCTACAGGGATGCTTCTACTTTAGCATTGTTATTTGGGATGAAATAAAAAGTAAAGAAAGAACGAGCGATAATGAATGGAAGATAAGGTCCATTCACGGAACAACGCTCAAATTTCTAGAGTGGATGACAATATTTTATGAAGCGATGTTGAATTCTTTATATTTCAAAGCTTTCATTACTATGAACGTTCCGTTAGAATTACATTTTTTACGTTGAAAGCTCTTGAGTCACGTTTGTTATGTCTCCATCCCGTCTGTTTCTCTCTTACACAGTTTGTCGCTTGAAAGCAAACAAAACATTTTTTTTTCTTCTCTTCAATTTTTCTGACATAGAGGCATGGGATGAAAGCTCTCAAAAAAGTCAATAAAAGGTTGAATTATATTTGATCGAGATATCAGAGAAATGGGTTAACTACCTCTGCTTCTCGCGCATACCACAAAAGACATCTCAAGGCTGACAATATTGTCGGCTTCTTGCTATCCCGGCTCAAGCTCTAAATATGACTAACATAAAACCAAATGGAATCAAATTTTTTTGTTATCCAAAGATGCCCCTAGGCTCAAAATGAATTTTATGACAAACAATTTTTTCTTGCTTTTTTTATTCTCTGTGACTGATATTTCTCTGACATTTTTTCATTTTTTTATCCAACATAGTGCTGGCATTTACGAAATGGAATCTATTGTTAGATCAACTCTTGATTTTCTATAACAAATCAAAAAAAAAAGTTAGAATCCAATAAAAAATCGATTGAGAATTCGATATTCTGTTTTTCTTTTTTAAATCAATTTGTCTGGAAAGTTTAAAAGATGTTTAAGAAGTTGTTTGTTATACACCTACATAGTTTGTGATAGAAAATTAATTTGTGGTCGAAACGATTCTAGTCAGACAATGACTTCATTAACTTTTATTTCATTTCAGAAGTTCTATGACACTTGTCTAAAAACTTTAAAAGCCATGAAAGTTTGTCAAAATGCTTTAGATATAAATTATAAGCTTTATCATGAGAAGCACTCGAAAATTCAAACAAATAAATCGAATTGTATTTAACCTTTATAGACGCCATTTGTCAGTCACCCCCTCAAAAGTCAAAACAAAAAGTCAAAGACGTGATTGATTGTCGCATCAAATATTATTTACAAATATTGAAAAACACCTGAGCTTTAGAACACCCAAATGATGCGTGAAGGGAAAAAAGCCTTGAGAGATATTTTTCCCATTTTCATCCCCATCTCATTTCAAGAAGAATGAAAAACAATGAAAGTCAAACAACAAGTTGGCAGCTTTTTCACGGGGAAAATATTCAGAATGTTGGTGTTACAGCAACAACCGAACAAAAAAAAAGTTCCATGTTTTTCACCTAAAACATACATAGTAGAATCCCATTATACATATCAATCTGTCACATGAGTGACGTAAAATGGAAATAAATAAAATTCTTTATCCTCATATCTATGTATAATGTGATATGCTAGAGTAAAAAACAGAGCTTTTTTTCCTTATGACTCGCACTTTCCCTTCGCTCTAACATAGACATTGGAATTTGGTATAAAAAGCGTATCTCATCAGGAAACGAAGAGAGAGAAAAATAAAATGCGAACCGAAAAGAAATCAGACAACGTAGATATCTAAAACACCACGTTCGATGCGAATATATTTCTTGATATTGAATATCGTTTTTGATATAGAAAGCACCTGTCATTTTCACCCATAGAGTTTGACTTTCTTTTCATATGATGTTCGGTAAACAAATAAATGTTGATTTTATAACAATATTGATGAAGCGAACTGACTCTACATCGCAGATGCTTTCTAAGTAATTGAAGTCAACTTAAAGCTTCGAAGTTATGAACGTGCGAACAACAATTCTTAGTCTTTGGTTTCTTTTTTATAAAAGTGATCATTATTGAACTAAACAAAATGTTGGTTTCAATTAATTGACAATGTTAAATAGCGTAGAACGCTCTCCAATTAAATATTTTTCTTCTTCTCCTTTATTTTTCTTTTCGCAAAGTTTTATTGGTCATAATAACATTATAAAGACATTCTCCAATTCCATAAAGTCTTTTGTGTTGTGAGAATATTTGTTTTGTTTCCAAGAGACTTGCTATCGTTCTTGTATCTAAGATAATGACAAAGTATACAACGTAATTAAGAAAACAGAAAGCAATTTCTACACATTAGTAACTAAGGGGAACTTAAGAGAAAAAAGAGGGAAAGAAAGTTCTTGAGTGTCCTCAAAGTTTTGAATTTCTTGAAGTGCTGATGAAAAATAGACAGTCAAAAGCGTAGCGAAGAAGAGAAAGCGAATGAAAAAACTTTCTTCTACATTACCATTGCACATCCCTTCAGTGATATTTTTCTTCTTCTTTTTGTCCATTAATTAAAAAACATTGTTAAAAAAAGTTTCTTTTTTCATTAACGATTTTACCCTCACTGCTTTAAATGGAATGCAGTGTCGGAAGATGAAGTTAACAAAAGCTTTTGTATTCATTAAACAACAATGATTGCTCCAGAATACGAAATATAAGATGAAGCATAAAAAAGCATAAATTTTTTTTAATTTCTTTAAACAATTTTTTTTTCCTTTGCTAATAAAAGAAATGAGAAGAAAGTTGAGATCTTTTTCATCTCATATCATAGCTAAGTGAGGACTTTCGCTGTTATTTTTCTAGCCTTACAATGCATTCCAACGATTGTTTCTATATCTCCTTCCATTTCTATCATTCTTTAGTTGAGTTGACCAACTCAAGTCGAAAAGGTTCCATAAGCAGACGAACAAAGTAATTCAATAATAGAAAACGTGACTATCCTATGAAATTTCTCAGTCAATTCAATTCTTATTCAATAAGCACATTCATCTTCATCTAATTCCGAAGCGCTTTTCTTATCCTACCAATCGAGACGCAAGTGTCAGATGGAAAATGACAACAAATCAAGAAGATAAGAAAAATATATAAAAATCGACAACATTGTGGAATGAATTTTCATTTCGTTAGCATTTAAGAGTCCTTTTGAAATATTCCACGTTAGTTGTCTTAACATTCAGTTTGTTGATGTTTTCCTCACTCATTTTGCTGAATATCAAATCAATTCAAACAACATAATATGGCTTAATTAGTACTTATTCCCAACATGAGATATCTAATCAAATTATTGCTCTCTCCTTATTCTTATTTACAATCTCCTACTAAGCATTACATGAATAACGTTAGGAAGATAAAAGCTGCTTCCAATTTAGTTTAGTTTTTCTTTTTTATTATTCTACTGCATCATCATCATCATCATCATCGCTGTAGTTGACTAGGAAAGAGAGAAAAAGTAAATGTTTGCTTCTTTTGATTGTAAGTTTACATCACTTCTTTGTTCGTTAAAAATTTAATTCAACATTCAAATGGAGTTGAAAGGTAAGAAAAAGAAAAATGAGCAAACAGAATTTACATTTTAAATTAAATTTACAAAAGTTCAACGATTTGACATTAATTCTCTCACATCGAAGCTTTTTTGGATATACTTTCACTTATCTGCTTATTTATTTCATGATATTTTCTTCTTAAACATATAATCATATATCTGAATACATAAAATTAATGAAACCCAAGTGAGTTATCAGATTTCCTTTCTAAAACCAAGATTTACTATCGCTCTGAAAAGCTTATTCTTATACACATTTTCGAAGCTTTTTTTAATAGAAATCCTAGGTAGAAATAAATTTCAATGCAATATTATAATTGACAGAAGTGGAGAGAAACTAAATCGATTCTAAAAGTTATGATTGCAAAACGGAAAGTGGGATGTCTGCGTTTTATTTGGAAAAGTTCCATTAAAAGACTTTGTTCCTTGGTTATTTTATTTGGCAACAACAGACATAAATTCTGAGATAGCATTAAAGGAAGTCGAGGAAGGAACTATCTAAGTATAGATGAATCATCATAAACAATGTTATGTAATAATAAATAAATGAATTTAATTGTTTTCTCACCGTAAATCATTCCTCAAATCATCTGAATTTATTGTTATGCAGAAAAAATTTACACATTGGCAAGTGTTTTGTGATGCAGCAAAAATCCAATTTGAATCTCATTATCTTTTGTGAAAAATAAATTTCTTGGCTTTATGTATCTGATATATCAATTGTGGTGATGCAGAAATTCATCGATATGGAAGGAAAAGTGAGGAACGTGTACCGTGATATACCGCACGATACTTCAATGATTTATTTTTCTTCTTCAACTCGAGATAGAAGAAAAATGATAGCTTAGGAAGGAAAGCGAATAATATTACATATAGTGAGACATAAATAATAGTTGAAAGTAGAACAAAAGCAAACTCGATGTACTTACATGTGAATAAATGAAATAAATCGCTTTCTTGAAGTTTTTTATTATATTTCTAAGAGTTGTAGCGAAAACAATTTAAAACGCATACGAAGCCACCACATTAAAGCATTAAAGACAAAGGTAAACAAGTGTTAGACACAAAGTTCTTTCCTTAACCTTCGTCAATCTTTAAACTCAGTTATCAAAAAAGTTTTCCTACTGGCGACTTCTCAGTTTCACCAATAAAAAAAATTCTTCTACATTGTTTTCTTATCGATGTTCTTTTTCATTCAAAAAGCCCCAAAGAAAAACTTATCTTTATGGTTTCGTTTTTTCATACCTTTTCTTCCTTTCTGTTCATTCATCTTTAATGATTTTATTTCCCGAGTTACCTTTTGTTTCACCGCTTACGCCTCGAACTTTTACTTGTGTTCCTTGGGCTTGATGAGTCAACAAAAAATATAAAAAGAAAATTTTCTAATGGAAACTTTTGGTATTTAAATTGCTCAATTATACGAAATGAAATGTTAATTCCTTCTTGTGTGAATTTTCTTAAGGAAAATTTTTCTAATTTTCAGCTTACGATATTATCCGTCATTCCACGTCATCGAAAATCAAATAAATGTCGATAGGAAAATTTATTTCCGCAATTATGAAAACCATTGTATGGTGAACATAAAATCGAGGTTTAAATGTTTACTTCGACAAACAACTGCTTCCTGTTGATAGCAATGTTATGTACGAGTCTATTTACTCAAGTATTTTATCAATAAATTTCTCAATCATTAATCTCCAACTAAGCTTTTAGCTTTCTCCCTGGTTGGAAGAGTTCACTGAAAGCTAAATAACTGGAGAATGATTTTATATTGCAATTTCATTATTATCGGAAATAACCCGATTATCAAGGACTTAAATAAATCACACAAATAAGGGGTGTCATCATCTCCATTAGTTTCCAATGTACATGAAGCTTGAAGTGGAAGAAAAGTGCTGATAATTTTTAGTGTTTATCGTATGAGCTTCGAAACTTTTCCTTTAATGCTAGAAAATTTCATCAGCTATTTAATTGTGCGGAAAATTGATGCTTGCCACTCGAATGGACATATAAGGTTAACCAAAGATATCTGAAATAAGTTTCACTATGACACATGCATTAATTAAATTTCCTTTTTTAATTTTCTATATTTAGATACTTTATTTTCTTTCTTCTTTTAGATTTCTCTTCAAATATATTTTACATCCATAATTCTTTAATAATTTTAATTTATCGCTTCTCAATAAAATCACAAAAATTGTATTTTTTTTTAATAACAATGGCATAATGTTTTACATTTTTTTATTCCTTCTTCCTTTGCTCACTCTTTCTGAATTTTACAATTGATGAATGTTAAATTAAAAAAATATTTTCCTTTCCACTCTTCACATTGTTACACATCTTTTTGTTCTTATTTTTGTATTCGAAACTTAGAAATTTTGTTCATAAGAAGTAAATATTTACATGCACAAAATTATTTTCTCTCTTTTCGAATCAGACGGCGGAAAGATTTTAAATTATCGATGAAACATTTAACAACGTAAGAACACGATTTTCATGATGGAAAATTTATCTTTTGCGAGTAAACTAGTTACGAGCTTGTATTTAACTTATTTCATTTAATCATTCCACGTCTAAAATTATTTTCAAAGCTTCGTGTATCGTTCATGACGTTACGTATAAATTTTCATTATGTTACATAAATTCATGTTTGTTGTCAACTAATTTACATTAGATTTTCATTTTCTTTTCTTTATGCTCTTCAATGAATGAAAGAAGTTTTTGCAATCTGCAGAAATACTGAAGGACGATCAAAACTTTCGGTTTACAGCAATTAGGAATGTTTCCGTATTTTCTTCCGCTTTTATTAAAGTTGTAGATAATTTTTTGTTGTTGTCTTTTGTGTTCCTGTCTTCGGATAAACAAACTAAAAAGTTGCAAGAAAGATTCTGCACTTTGTCTTCTCATAAGTTGGAGTGGTTGGGTTGTTGGAATGAGTTGTGTAAAATGAAAATTTATTAAAAATTTATGGCATGCTTTACTTTGTAATCTTATTTTCATGGTAATCTCTTATTCCAAGTCTTATTCAGTTTTAATAATCATTAAAAAATCACCAGCTTGGATTTTTCATTCACTTAATTTTCCATGTTAAAAACTGCAGAAATTACAAAGCAAAATTAAGTTTTCTCTTATCCATTTTCTCTTGACCAATATTAAATTTGAAAGTAGTTGATACTCTTATTAAGTCGTATAATGAATATGCAATGAGATACGACATCACGTCATGAGTCATTAAATGTTCCTCAATTAACTTTATTGATTTCCATTAAATACTTCGACATGATTAGTCGTCAGCATATTGTCATCTTTGATGCGGAAAGTGAAATGATTTTGTTGAAATAATTAATTTATTAGATTTAGGTATTTAAACTGTTGGATTGGTATCACTATGATACAATTGAATATCTCATGCTACATTATAATTAATCATTCTTAAACTATTGCAAAATATAAATTCAATTTAATTCCACTTTCTTGGTTGAATAATCAATAAACATTTAGTTTAAGTGTACTCGAGAACTGAATGGAAATTTATTAGTTGTTTAATAACATGTTATGCTAATTAATTAAATTTAATTTAGCTTTTTGAAATGTCGGACAATATAAAAATTTCATGAAAGTAAAAGTAGAAAGAATTTTCCCATCAATTTTGTGTCTTATAAAATCCTTCGTATCAGATCTTTTAAATTTACTAAAACAATGAGCATAGAAAAGATGTTTCTAAAAACATTTGGTGAATGACTTGCTGGGTAAACAGTTGTCGTACTGCTACTCGTAATGCTTTTATTTGGTGTCGCAGCAATGTTGGCAGCTGGTTTTTCGCCTGAATGTTTGAGAAATAAAGGAAAAAGACAACAAGTAGTGAACAAAGGTTATTTTTATTGCACTTATTGCTACATTGTATGTTCGTGTGTTCACTCTGAAAGTTATAAAAATTTCATGCATATTTTTAGAACTCGTTTTGTAAATTCAAGTGCCGCAAAAATAGCGAAACAAACTGAAAATTATTCCAAACATTCCTTTTATAAAACATTTCTGAGTTTGAAAAGCGGGTCATATTAAACATTGCGCGATATTGGAGTCGACTAAAATATTTCATTCCTTGTACATGTAAAGATTTATGATACTTAATGCACCTTTTGAAACTTCTTGCATAAAACTGCTTGCAATTTTTGGTCGATAAAAGGATTTGTAGATAAAGTTTAAAGCTTTTCATTCCCTTGGATGTACGGAAAACTCTGATCATATGCATGTAGTTGGTAATTAAGTTTTAAGGATTAAAAGTTTTCATCATCCCCACTATCAATTTGGAAAATTATCATTATTCGTCATGTTCATTTAGAGATTTGTACTTTCCTCTTTCTTTAATGACCAAGAGTGAAACTTTTCATTTATTTCCACCCATAAAAAAATTCCGAATGAACGTTTTACGGAAATGAACGAATCGTTTGCCAAAATTGGAATTTAATTCTTTAACTTTTCTTTTGTATAATATATTCTTTTGTATAAATGTCCAAATATATCCATAAGAAAATATGTACATATAAGCGAGCAGTGAAGCGTTTGTTTTCTTTTCTCTAAAAGGATTGAAAAACGAATGAATGCAGACATGCTCAGTGTTCATGAAGAAGGCATGAAAAGTGGGAAATGAACATAATTTTTATAGTGCAGTAGATACGATCGTTGTCTGAATTTTCTGTTTCAATGTTTCATGAGCTTGAGTAAATTTTGAAATATGGCTTTTCTCTTTGCTTGCTTTTTTTATTCTCAACCCCAGCAGTCATCATGTCGAGCGGTCTCTAAAATAATATTACTTCTTGCCAGCACTTTTTAAGGAAAATGAGAGAATCTTCTTTAATTATTTCGTTGCCTTTAATCTTTTTCTTTATTTTTAAACCAATTTCTGGTTAAAATTTCATTTCATAAACTGGTAAGTGAGGTAAAAAGCCTGCGTGGGTGGATGTAACAAAGGTTACTTTAATAACAAAAGGTAGCTAAATATTTTAGGGAATTCACGAAGTAAATTTGACAAACCTTTAAGGACATGAACATAAATGCTCGACTGTCTAGCATTTGCTGGTGCACATGTGTAGTTGCCTGGAAGGAAGAAAAGTCAAATAAATAAACAAAAGGAAAGTCACGTTAAATCGAATATCATTGTTTTATAAATTACCTCCGTGTCTTGCAGTCGCATTTCTCACAGTCAAGATACTCGAAGTTAATTTAGATGATACTGAAACTCCGTCTTCATGATCGTAATTAATCATTCTATCCTCATGATACCTGATAGAAATTGCACGAGTAAAGAATCCATTAAGTTTGCTCTCATGAATTGTTGGAATAATTAAAAATAAAGTAAATGACAAGGGAATCGTTCAGAGAATCAGTCGATAGAGTGACGATACAACAAATAACAGATAACAGATTAAAATTGAGAATAATGCTCTGTAAATAAACAGCAAGAGATAAAATTGAACGGTTGAGGATTTCAAAGCGGATGTGAAATTAACGGTTCGTAAAATCTTTTGTTTCCAACCTTGAATTTGTTCATCAGTTGATTGTTTATATCGACAAATCAGATAAAATGGAATAAAAAATGAAAAATACGGAAGAATAGAAATAAGAGGAAACAGCAGCTTCCATCGATCTAAATAATTTATTTAAATCTCTTACCAGAATACATATAATGGACTTTCAGTAGCACGTTTCAGCTTGCATTCTAATCTTAGTGTGGACCCTTCATTTATATGCAAATCGGGCGCTTCTATTATTTCAGCTACGGCCTCTGTTGAATGAATGAATGAATGAATTGCGATTGGGGGGCGGAAAGAATAAAAAAAGGAAACGAACGTCAGTAGAGATAAGGCAAACGAATGGCAACTTAATGCGCTTTATGTCGATGAGTTCTCATTGTTGCCAAGAGCGTACTGGAGGCGATTGTTAAATGAATTGAATTAAATTAAAAAACATAAATTAACTTTCCGTATAATTGTTAATTTATCTTTTTCTCGCTCACCATGAGCCTTGAAACTTTCTCTTCAACGAAACATTATTTTCTATTTCTATCTCTCGAAACCCCCATCGTACCTTTAGTGTTATGTATTTTGATCATGGAACATTTTCACACTAAATTTCACCAACCCAAATATAAAAACAAGAAGAAGAAATCAGTTAGATAATTTATATAAATTAAATTTTCTATGAAGAATTTTGTTCTCTTTCAAATGGGAAACCCAATGGAAAATGAAAAGGGAAACCGTCTTGGCAGTGAAAGTCAAAAGCAATAAATAAAATCGTTATGAAATTAGCAATTCCAGTTGGTAGCGTAAACTATTTAACATTAGGCGGGAAGTTACACTTCCCATTCATTAAGGCATCCCTTGCCATAAGAAGAATAATTCTATGCTTAATTGTATTCAATTGTAAAACGGTTTTCCTTAAACCCGAAAAGTGGAAATGTTTGGGCCGAGATCGTTCAAGTATCCTCCCTCTCGATGCTAAAATTCCTTCGAGAAACATTAGCAAGAAAAGGAGAAAGAAGGAAAGGGAGAGAGAGAGAGAAAGAGATGAAGAACAAATGAACATTTTATGTTCTTGTTTATTCAGGTTTTATGTTTGAACGCATTCAACACACATCGTCTTGCCATAGTTCAAGTCGAATGATGAAGTTGAAGAGTAAATATTTAGTTGTGGAATGAGACAAAACTACTTCAATGTATTTATGTCGAACATATATATGTGCAACGGTTGTTGGAAATTTCTTTGGTTTGTTCAGGAAGGGAAATTTTATCCCGCAGATATGTTCGTGCTTCAAAAACTAACAACAACTTTTCAAACCTTCTACGAAAATTCCATTTGAACGCTTTCGTTTGCTTTTGTTCGTGTTTTTTGTTATTCTTTTTCAATGAACCGCAAAGATTAAAAACTTTAATGTTTTTGACAGAGGGAATAAAATACGTACCGACTATCCTAAGTTCAATGAATATCGACTCAGGTGGATGTGTCGATAGCTGGCACTCGTATATTCCTTCGTCATCTTTGCGAGCGTTCTTTATTCTCAGCGCCCAATTTCCTAAATGCCTCGTATGCTCCACTAGAAAACGATCATCACTACTATACGTACTAAGTCCAACAGTTAATAATAAAAAGTCTTTCCGTCTGAACCACGATACCTGGGAATAGAAGACGATTAAGTTTTCTCAATCACAAATTATCTACACAATTAGATTTTCACATGAATAAATAAACGAAAAAAAGGAAGGGAAAAAACAACATGAAACGAAAACGTTGAACAAGCGCTTTTCTCTTTAATTTAAGCAACGGAAAAAGAAATGGGAAAAAGGAAAAAGAAAAAACCTACAAAAACAACCCTCGTCTTCAGCTTGAAACGTTCAATTAGCAATAAAGGAATTTCTCAATCAAACGTATTTACGGATTAATAATAATCATCATTTGTCCTTTTTTTCTGAAGATTTTCATCCAAGTTTCCAAATGAGTTGAAAGCTTTTTATGTTTAAGAAATGGAGATTATAATTTGTTATGATATTTTGTTGATGACTTGATAAATGTGTAGCAACTGATGTATGTTGAGCTTCTGAGATCAAATTTATTTACTTTTCGTGTTTTCAATTTCAAAACTTTTCACTTTAGATTGAATTCATTTTTGAAGGAAAACAAAATCTAGAAAAAATATGTTGAATATTTCATGATTATCTCTTATGTATGAAGCATAACTTGTCTGAATAATACTGCATAAATGGAAAATTTCAACAAAAGGAAAAACATTGAATTGAATTTGCATTGCCAATGAAAATCTTTCCAACAATGATAAAATAAGATTTTGTGTTGGTTAGAAGTGATGGAGATTTAAATCTAATTTTTCTGATGCAAAGTTGGGATTGTGACGGTCTTTGTGAAGAATTCCCCTTTGGCCATTAAATTCAATATTTGATGGTCTCATAAATATTAAGAACAACCGATATCAACATATCGTTCTTATGTAAATACATAAATAAATATATTTTAGGCAATAGATGCCAATCCCATTTTCCCCGAACAGAATTTCATAAAACTGATATTTTATACGACTGTTTATGTGTCTTTCACCCCAGCCGACATTTAAAGCTTCCTAAGTGTCACTCTCAACAGAGCAAAGTGAAGGAAAGGCCTTAGGATTGAAAAAGTGAAATTTTGACGTTTTCTTTTGATTAAATTATCGTTTGAAAGTTCCTTTCATTCATTGATTCAATGTTTCTGCAATATTTTCATTCCCTTGAGTTTGTTTTCCTTCTTTGAACATTTTCCTGCTGCATTTTTAGTTCCTCTCTGTAGTGAAAGATGCTTCAAAAAGCTAATATTTATTTAATCGTTCAGAATATCAAGCTTGGAAAATCATCAGAAAACTTTTCTTTCTTTCAGATGCCAGTAAAATAATTTTTCTATCCATTTTTTGTGCTTTCAGGCTGTTTGATTATCGTTGTTGAGAATGAAGAGCAGACTCTACTTATATTTTCAATGAAAACGCCAAATTGAGGTTTATTTAACTAAACAACTTTGTGAAGAGTATTTTCCTATCAACTTCCAAGATGAATAAAAAAATTCTTCTCTATTGAATATTTTATTGTTTCCGCCAAAGAACTCTCGCTTACTTCTCATGAATTTTTCACAAACGAGAAAAACTTCATTCTCGTTGTTGATCTTCAAAGAGTCTTCACATTTATAGGCAAATCTTTGTGTATTTTTGAAGTAGATCTGGATATATTTATTTTGAAAACATGAGATGAATTTCTAACTTTTATTTTTCTTTTCTTCATCCCTGAGAAGTTTTTTCTCTTTAGGAAAAGCTTTAAACAATAACAATAGAAAATTATTTTGAAAAAGTAAAGTTTTAAATAAAATATTCAATTTTGTTTTTTTAAGCATTTTTCTCATCTTAAGATAAATATTAAGCACAGGTGAAGATACATTGAATAGTTTAAATATAAGAAAAGCTCTTAGAAAGTTTAATTTCGTTGAGAAGTTTTAAATTTTTATTATTTTACTAAACCTACATAAATATTTTAACGAAGACCGAACATACGTAGCATAATAAATTTCATTTACACTTCACTTAACATTAAAACTTCATTATAAAAACACCATAAAGTTTGACCTCAAACCTATTCGACTAAAACAGAAATTCAATTTTATTGATTTACTCTCTAGAAATGGAATAAAAAATGAAAACCTCTTTAAATGTTTTTATTTGCCTTCTTTTCTTCTTGATATTTAAGTTGAGTTTTCTGTTTGACTAGCTTCGAAGACAATTTTTCATTCGCTCTGCTTAGCGTAAGAATAATTTGTTCTTCGGGAGGGATTGTTTTTGATAGGATGTTTTAAGTAATATAAATACTTACTTACAGTGGCTGGTTGAGTCATTGTGACGCTACATGGCAGAATTGCGAGTCCACCACGTTGGCTTATCACTCGTGTACTATTTTTTGTTATAAAATGACTATTTACAGATGACAATGAATTTCTGTGCATGTTTCTCAGCTCGTTGGATTCTGTGGAACAGGAAAAAAATAGCGAAAAGCATTTGTTAATGAAGAAAAATGGTGAGCAATAAATTTTATTAATGCTTAGGTATTTCGGACGTTTTTCACACCCGAAACATATCCCGAGTTAACAGAAACAAGGATTGTGCTATTTTATTTTCAGTATGCTACAGCAGTGTGGAGAAAGCCGCAAATATTTTGATTTAAACAATTTTCTCGTTTATTTTTATTTCAGGGACGCTACAAAAATTTTGAAAGTAGACGAAAGAGAAAAAGATGTTCACCGCTTTGATATCTTCCATTGGTTGGTCGGCAGTAATTTAAAACACACATCGTAAAAAGCTCTTTTAGCAAACAGAAAAGAGCATTTGTTGAAGAATGTTTCATATTTGTTTGTTTATATGGAACGATTGAAGTAATTATTACATGGCTGGTTGGGAATGAAGCACATAAAACAACCTAGAAACTCAACATTTGTACTTTTTTACGATTTCTGTAATTATTGAGTTACAGTCGTAAGGGTAGGAATTTCGTAATTTATTTTACGGTGGGAAATAAATGAAAGGCTGACTTTGAAAATGTTTTAATGAGCATTTGTAACAAATAATTTGAAATGAGAAAAAAATGGGTGAAAGATGATTAAAATTTAAAGGAAACTTTGACGGGTTTCTGAAAAATATTTTAAGGAGATTATTAAAGTTTCAAGGTTAATTAAAAATCAGTAAATTTAACTTCCAGCATTCAATTATGAAAGGGAATAAAAAATTTAAAAAGGTTAACTTATTAAAGGATTATTTTAAGGTTGTGAATAAAACCTTTAATTCTTGTCGGTACTCTGAAATTTTAACAACCGAAAAGTTTTGAGATTGTCAAAGTTTCATAGATAATCACGCTTTTTTTGAGGTTGAGAAAAAGTTTTCCCAGATTTCCAAAGTTTTTCCCTCATAAATAAATATTAATCTATTAAGATACTTTTCCCCCCAACAATTTATTTATTCCTGTCATGTTTCTCAGTGACACAAAAAATAACAACAAAATACGTTTCAACGGATATGTTGCGTAAATGTCCTATAAATTAATTAAACACCTGTAATACCTTAATTAACACTTATAGCTAAAATAAATCTTTTGGGAACATGGAAAATCCTCCAGGAAACTTTTCATTGTTCATTCGACTGATTTTCTTCTAAATTTTCTTTACAACTTTAATTTAACTGCAAGCAATGTTTATAAATAATCGACACATGTAGACTGAAACAAAACATCCCTAAAGTTAAAGTTGTTTTTCAAAGAAAGGAAAGGAAAGAAATGAAGCTTTCCGTGTAGTATAAATATTTATGTGAACGATAAAACAACAGAAGATACACTTTGCTGAAGATTTTCCAAACATGGCAGAATAAATGATACGCATTTAAATAACATTTTTCATCCTGAGAATTATCCACATAGACAGAAAAGAAGCACAACAAAAAAAATGTTTGGATTTATTCTTTGCTATTTATTTATTCAGTAGATTTTCATGTTGCGGCAATGTCGGTTCTTCCCGGATAGCTCTGCTATCATCAAAATCGCGATACATTAGACTAGAGTCAGAAAAACCAAATCTTTTATTTATTCAATACCCAAGAAATCGAGATGATTACTTTAAAGAGCGAAACTTTACCTCCTGCGTTTGCATAAACTCTCGTTTAATATTATCACATAAAGAAGGAAATGCCGAATGAAAGTGATGGATAAAAAGCACACACAGAGAGGATATTTGCCAAGGATAAATTGGAATGAAACGTACAATGAATGCATGAATATCTGAATTACTTTTAGGTTTATTTATTTCAGACACACAAATGTGCCAAAATCATTTTAAAAGCTTCTCAAGACAATATGAATTTTTTTCCTTGCCAGTCATCATTTATTTATATCCCCAACGCTTTCACAACCTCTTCACTGTTCTTCTCATCACGACATTATTAAAACGCCAATTTTTCCAATTTTTCTCTCTGCCAAAGACAGGTGAAAATGGTCACAAATTCTAACACACAATGCCGCACAAATATATCACTTTCAGTGGCATTTGTATTCAACTCAAACAGGAGTTTTCACACAATTAGACTTTATGGAGTTGTACGTGAAATAATTTATGTCGATCGATTTGTTTTGTGAATTTAGAATCAAACTTTATTTATAGAAAATTCTCAATTAGAAAATATTTTAGTTTTTTTTAGAAGCATTTTTCGTTACTTATTTAAAACAAAAATCTTTTAATTTTCCCACGCTACGACCGCAAAGTAAAAATTATGAAGCAAATTAGCTCTGTAAACCCAAATACGCTGGAAGCTGTTTGAAGACAAAATTTCGAGCGTCATGTTTCCGTGTAAAAGAAAACAGCTTTTGGGAAAAGCTTGAGAGATTAGAAGGAAAAAAATGAGCACATAAATATCTACATATTGGATATGAAAGAGATTGAAAAACCCTCGAGGACATGGAACGAGTTTTCATGTTTAATTTCAACATTTTCATGTCTTTTCTAATTTAAAGTTAAAACAGGATATGCGGATTGAAGTAAACATGAAGGGATTAACAAAATTTTGGGTAGCAAGGTAACATTATGTTGCTTGATATCCGTCCATGACCTATTCTCACGAACTGAATTCAATCATTAACATTTTCCCTCCTATCTCTAAATTTGAACATCAATTAAGCCAATCGATCCCTGTCGTACCCGTATCGTAATTTACACACCTTTTCGCCTATGTCTACCAGTTCTCTGTAATTGATTATCCAAAAAATATCCATCCATCGAATTAAAGAGTGTAAGCAAGTAGATTATAAATAATTTTTCAAGCCACATTTTACAATCAGCGCTTCAACATTTGATTCCGGCATCTGCTGTTCTCTTCTTATAATAAATCTCTTTAAATTTTTTCAACAAACTTCTCCTTCACTAACATTTCTTGAGATTTAATTTATTTCTCTCATTTTTTTCTTCTTTATTTTAAAACTTTCATCAAACACTGGAAGATAATAAATTTTAATTTAATTTTAATTCTTTTCAGTGCACTTTTCCTACAACAAAAATTCACAAATATTCAGTGAATGTGACATAATCCAATTTCTTCAGCTTTTCTTGTTTTTCCTGACACGCAACACAGAATTTCGATATTCTTGTTCGTCATATTTTATTTATTTATTCACCAAAGGCAGTTCATGCTATTCCTTAAGCTTTTCTTTTGAAAGAGCCGACAAAAATGAATTTAATCCAATATCCGGTTTGGGGCTTATAAACAGCCGTGATCCTCATGTAACGCGTAGTCACAATTGATTTCAACACTCTTAATCACTCAAGCTACGTGTATCAATGACCTTCAAACTCTTCACTCTTAATATTTTTTATGTCATTAAATTTTCATCATCACAAAATGTTTTTTTTCCAATTTTTATTCTTTTTTATTTGGTTTGACTTACGCTCTCTGATTTTTTCGTGTCTACATCTTATCACAACACAAACTCAACTGATTGAAAGCTCGTTGCTGTTCTCTGATTCTTCTGACTACATTTGGATCTGCTGAATACATGCGCAGTTGATTGGACTGGAAAATTCATTGGAAGAAGAAGGGAAAAAGCTTTTCTCGCTTTTCTTCTTTATTTATTTAAAGACATGCAAAGTTCACGTCGTGTCAACTAAACAAACAAAAGCAATTTGTTATCGTAGAATGTCATCGAATTATTACTTCAAATTATGTTCTCAAATCGATCAGTTTATTCATTGAAAAATATTCTTTGGATTCTTTTCGAATTTCATTCAGCAAATGAAAGGTAAAAAGACATAAAAAGTTTGAGAGAAATTACGTGGATGATTTTATTTATTAGCTTATCGTATTTCCTGATTTATGACTTTCATACTTAGAAAGAAACATTTTATCATTCCAAGGATTTTATGCTTCGCGTAACTCGTTTATTTACTCTTCCGATTGATTTCACCTCTGCTAAAAGACTTCACTTTCCAATTCATAATTCTTTACATTTCTGCTTTTTTTATTTTATTATTTCTTCTTTTTTATATATTTTATTTCTCTAGGTTCTGTTTGCTACAGGAAATGGCATAAAGAAAGAAAGAAATTTCCAAAACAACAAAGAAAAAGTAAGGCTTGGAAGCCGAGAAGAACAAATGAATTGTAAATTTACAACTCAGATGTCTAGAAAGAAAATGTAAGAAGAAAAGGCTTCAATTGTGTCAACTTTCACTTTGTTAACTTAAAAAACTGTTCTTCTTCTGTCGTTTGCTTTGTAGGTTGAGTGGAGTGTAAAATAATATTTTGAAACTCACTGTCGAGTTGAGAAAATCATCCCAAAGGAGATTTCAAGAAAGTCTTCTGAATCGATATTGAAATATGTCAAGGATTCAGATTCAAAGGCTATTGACATTTAAATCTGGAGAAAAGAAATAAAAAGCCTCACAAGGCTTTCTCGTCTTTCTTTCTAAGAAATCTTTTGTTACATTAGTCATGAACTCAACCCAACTTCATTTCAAATTTCAACATAAATTCCTCCCACGGTACTCTAGGAATAGGAAGAAAGGTTCTTTTCCCATTTGATTCAATTATTTATGAGGAAAAAGCTTTTTTCGTTTGCAATAGCGAGAGAAAGTCAATTTACAAGGCGAATCCCTTTTCACTACCAAAAAATAAAAGAAAAAAACATCAAAAAGTTTCTTTTTAAATCCGGAAATGGAAAACTTTTTTTTGTGAGATTTTTCTTTTATAATATTGTGGTGCGCCTTCAACATAAATTGATTAAAAGTTTTCTGGTCAGTTCTTATTAAGTTCATGCGAAGAAATTTCTTTCAACAAATGTACAACTTTTCGGCAATTTCAGGATTTTAACTTTGCTCGTTTCGCGAATTAAATTTTCTTTCATTTCTACTTGAAAAATTATCAAAAGAAAATGTAACATGAAATTTTCTTCTTTTTTTGAGTTTTCCTGCTTCAAGCACCGATTTCTTTTATAATTGCTTGTTTTCTGCTATTGAAACAAGTCGTTCACAGTGCAGTCAAAGTCGTTCACCACTTTTGTATCCAATTACATGAAAATGAAAGCTTTTCATGCCATTTCATATTTTTTTTACTCAAATTAAAGCCAAATATTTATTAAACTACAATTCCTGTCGTTTCCAGCAGCTGTGCATCAATAATATTTATTATATATTATAAGTTTTCAAAAGCTTTGATTGATTTTATTTGAAAAGGAAAGAGCGGAACATGAATCATGAAGAAGAAAACTATTTTTTACATTTCTCCATCATAAAGAACGAAAAATCACTTTATTGTTGACAAGGGTTTTGGTCAACAAGCACACCCAGGAAATGTGAATATAAATCAAAGAAAGGTAGAATTTTTCCCCATCATATCCAACATGGGGCTTTTTTTTTCAAAGGTTTGAAAATTTTAGGCAAGCAGAATCCCTTTTCTGTTCGCCTTCATTATCGACATCATGCTTTAAGAAAATCTCTTAGCTTTCACTTATTTATCATAAAGTAAATTAGTATAACAACACTTTCGTAATATTCATTTAACGTCGTCATGATAGCAATGATAAAATCGGTGTGGAGGTAAATCGTGTTTAATTTGAAAACATTAGAGATTAATTTACAGAAACCCGCATTTTACATTTCAACACCTCACACCATTCACGCTTTTCAATGCTGCTTTTAAACGGAAAAGTTTTTCATTAATCCTACTAGACGGAGATAATTTTCGTTTAAAACGAATTGTTAATTGAATTGAATGAAATTTCCTCTTAATTTCCTAAACTTTATTTTGTAGACATTTAGCGATTTGTCATTAAAGATTTTCAGAGACGATAATAGGAAGTAAAGTAGGAAAATTTACTCAAATCTAAAAATAGGTAATTGAGTAGAGTTTTATTTCAAATTATATTCATGAATTTATCAAAAGCTCGTTTAAAGTATGTAAACGTTTTTATAAGCATTTCATATTTTTCTTCAGAAGCTTTTCATGAATTTGAAACAATTATCCACAGTTAACTTTCCCCTTTGAGCTTTGTAAAGCTTTGTAGTGAATAATGAAAATTAATTGATTATAATAATTTAGAATGGAGTTTTTTTTTCCATTCTATTCTTTCAACTCTTCATGATCGTAAATTTCTTTCTTAAAATAATGCCGCGGGTAGAGTGAAATTAAAAAGAATTCTTATAAATATTTAGTGGTTGTTTTTAGTAGAGGCGATTAACCGAGAAATTTCTGCCGTACCGATAATTTCTACGAGTTTTCCTTTAGCTCCATTTAAACGGTCCAATTCGCAACATTGAATTTTAATATAACATAAACATAAATCTTGTTTAACGATTAAACATTTCTCCGTATGTTGTGACATTGAAATTTATATCTGTTAACATATACACGACCTTTTAAGGCCCTTTGTTCTTCTTAAATTTCAATTCGAAAAGTTTTCATGTGTTAAGCTGATAAAATATTTGCACGAATACATTTATTTGCGTAACAGAAATAAAAGAAGAAGTCGAAAGAATAATAAAAGTAAATATACGAAAACATGCCCCAACATTGAACTTTAACATTCTCATTCAATCTTCATGTGACAATTTTATCGGAAGAGCGAAGGGAGCTTAATGAAACTTAATGTCTACCAATTACAAATCAAGCTTTTAAAAAATTGCTGACGACACATTTTATTGCTTCAATGCAGTTTAATTATGTAATTAAAAGTTTTCACATCTTCATCTTCATTTGTACAAAATGGTAGTTAGATATGTTGAAGAAAGATGTTCAAGATAATTTCAGAAGCTTTTACAAATAATTAATGAACAGTTTCTTAATGTCCTTGCAATAAATGTGGTAAGTACTTGAAGAATAAGTTGAGCATCATCAAGAGAAGCAAAGTTTACGACATATGTAAATGCGAAAGTGTCAACGACCGCATAAATTCTGCGAAAAGTTCATATCTGCGTGGGAGTTAATCTTTTATAATGTTAACAAAGCCATAAACGTCGAAATATTTAATCAACATTTCCGAGATTGCTGTAAACCTCTTGAATTATTATTTTAAATTTAAAAACAACATGCGATTAGATAAAATCTCGCCACACTCCACTTGTTTATTTCTTATCTTGGTTAATCACAAACAATTTATTGATTTTTGAAGTAGCCCAATTGTCGAGATTTTTGCACCATCCCCACCAACGAAGCAAGAACTTCTTTTCCGTTTGGAATGATGAACTCTGGGGGAAGAACAAAGCCATGATTTCCGTAATCGCCATTTCCTCTCATTTCATAAGTGTAAGACAAAGGAATGCGGTGATGACCATAAGCATGATCACTGCTTACTCCCGAAGCAGCATCTTAATTAATTATGAATTATCAATCTATTCAATTTCAATCAAATTCATCTTACATAATGTTTCACGAGTTGGCCCAACAGTGTAACGAACTCCATCAACTGCAAATAATCTATCAGCTGCCGCTTGTCCAATGTTAAGATGATCATTAAAATTGGGCTTGATTGTGATAGAAATAATACTAAATTGATGAATTATTCTGTTGATGATTTAACTTACAATACGAACGCTTGTATGTCCGAAGGGGAAAAGCATCATATGAGCGAATGAATGGAATGAAAGATAAATGTCGAACTTTGCATAATTTTGACTGAGGAAATTTTCAATCGCTTGAGTTTCTGGTTCTGAGAATGGTCGAGAACCAGCAAAGGTATCAGAACATGGTAAACGAGAAGCTCCTAAATTGCCCGATTCATCAGCTGTCAACCAATTGAAGCCAAAATTTCTATTCGGATCAACACCATTGCAAAGTGTGGAAACAGGTGAACGAGTCTTGCGCCAATTTCTATTAGAGTTGCGAGAAAATTCATAACCATCAGGATTGGATATTGGAATTATGTACCAATCAACGTTATTTGCCAGATCTTGAATCTCGGGATCGGATGAGAAAAGCAATTCATTCAAGACATAAGTGGAAGTTGCACCTGAAATCCATTCGCGTGCATGAATGTTTCCCTCGATAAAGATTGCTCGATTGTTCTGTGAAATTTTAATAAAATATTGCACGAACTTCCTTCATGTTTCAAAAACAATTTGTTCACCTGCTTTTTAGACAACTTAACAAGCTTTAATGATCTCCCTTCAAACGACTTTCCAATCTCTTCGACAGTGATATATTGAGGGAAAGTTTGCTGAAGTTTGTCAAGCCAAACATGAATTTCAACGGTGCTGTAATAGCTTGTCCAATCCATATCACCTAAATCTGCTTTACGTTGCCTTTTTGGACTTTCGTTGTCAACTAATCTGTTTGAAAAGAATTTTTTAAGAAGATTTCTTTAAATTAAAAGGGAGAGAGAAACACAAACTTTTGAAAGTTGTCACTGTTTAAAGTTGTCTGCAAGTTGAACTTTTCAACAAGCTCTGAAAAGTGAGCGAATTGATGTGGTGGTACAATCACATCAGCACTTGATCCAACATAAGTTGGAGGATCAGCAAAAGTGTACTGAAGTAGAAATAAAAAAATGTTTTATAAGAATATTTGCACTCGATGTTGATTTTATTTTCCATACAGAATCGCTGACTTCTGACAGCTCCCTCAAGACACGTAATTGAAGTTCATTTTCAATGCTTATTGTATAGTAATGATAGTTATCGAATCGCGCTTTCTCTGCACCCACAGCAGTGAAGATGACCAAGGCGAAAATTAAAATACTTAAATTCAATTCCATCTTTTCGATATTTTCGTATCCCAAAACGACACTGAAAAGTTCTCACTCAACCAAAGCAGCTTAAATATAAATTTGTAATCATCGTCTCAAGTATTCTTGAATCCGATAAAATTGTAATCTGCTATTGATTTCATTTTTGTCCATAAACTTGGGACTCGGTTCCGTGTGCAAACAAACGATTCATTAATAGAAAGAAGATTACAGATTGTCAAGCAGATTGTATAATAAGATTGGATATTTCATAGGCTTTCTTCAATCTTAATTTGATTTTATTTGTCACAAGCAAGGTGAGTGAACGAATAAATGCCCTGAGGTGTGATAAATCCTTTCCATCCTGACATCAACACTTCATTGCCAATGGCAGAAAAAAACTTCAATCCTTTCTTGAATTTGAAACTTAAGCTTCAATAAACTTCTTGCTTGTTACTTTAGTAACTAACAACAACCGAAATTTTTGTTTTCTGTCTCTAAAGACACAAAGGACGCAAATATTTTCGACATTAATAGAAGAATCAAAAATTTCATTGTGGAATTTCCGAGAAATTCAATTCAAATCCTCAGAAACTTTTTTGGGACGTTCGATTTTTCGGTATGTGGCTTCAAAAAAAAATTCTGACCTTCGTTACATTTCTTATTTCATTGATATAAATGTAAAAGATCTCTTTACGAACGGAGGCTTAAAAAAGTTTAAGAAGAAGAAAAGTTATTGTTACACATATTGAGCCCATTCGTTCGTAAAGCTTTGAAAAGTTTTCTTTCTGGTCTGATAAGTGCCTCGATGATTGAGAACTGAAAATAAAGCCCGGAAATGGTAGAAAAATTCTAAAAAAAGAAAGAAAAAAGAAAAAATTCAACCTTTCGTTACGATTGCACCTAGGAATTTACACACATTGGTTCACACCCGCAAAGTAGTAGCCGATATCAATTTCTTTTGATCTTGAGAAGCCTTGTGGGGTATAAAAGGGATAAGCTTCGAATAACCGAAAAATATCGGTTTTTTTTCAACACTTCGTTATCGGAAAAAGGCCGAAAGCACTTAACTGTAATCTCCATGTGAAAAGTGTTCACGAACAACATGATATCAGAAACATATTCATAGCTTCTACTGGGCAGTGAATGAGATTATATGTTAATTTTATGATTAATGATGTCGGACTCGCATACAACATATTAATTTGATCAACTCATGTATCAGCTATATGTAGTCGATGGTGAGAATGAGAAGCAAAACGAGGGATGCTTAAGGAAATATATTTATTTGTTATTCAGAGAGCTTTTATAGCTTTTCAACAAAGTTGATATATGTATAAACATTTTTATGGGATTTTAAGAAGCATCATGGAGATTCAAGTTATCATTATGACTTCGCTAACAATGACTGATAAAATCTTTCATGAAATCACACAAATTATTATGTTACTACTTCAAGCCCCTCTTAAACATCGTAGTTTTATCTGATATTTTCATTATCTTTTCTTCTCTCATGTTCCTCGCTTGCTGAATGAGAACAGCAAGTTGAGGAGAACAAAGATTTATTATTCTATTTATTTTTACTTTAATACACTTCTCTTCTCATTCATTTTCCATTCTATATTTTTTTTCTCTTCTCTTTTTCAGCTCATATTTTTATGATCTATTACATGTTTTATGACATAGACACAAAATGAATGGGGCCGAGTGAAAGATGAAAGATACATCAGGATCATGGAGCAGCAATCTCTGATACGTCGTTTGCTCCCTTTCTCCCCTCAATCTTTTCATTTGCTTTTGATGATGTTTTTCAATGAGAATGTCTGCATCGTATCGTGTGGGAAAAAAGAGAAATTGTATTAATTTATTGTGTTTTTTTGACATGAAATTCTGCTTTCAAAATTATATATTGATGTTGATTATCAAACTTTGATATCATATAAAATTATAAAATATAAAAGTCGACTCACCTACTTGAGGAAAGGTTTATGATTTTTCAATAAACTTTTTAAAGCTTTCATGAAACTTTTCCGATTAAAATATTCTATATGATTAAATGTAAAGAAAACTTTGGAAAATTAAAAGAAGATGAAGAAAATTTTCTTTCAAAGAAGGGAAACTTGCAATTAGCTCATCTTGTGTATTGTTAAAAGCCTCAAACACACCACATCAAATACCATTGAGAAATATCATATTTTCCTACTTATCTTCAATGTTTTTTGAAATTTTCATCATTAAATGATGTTATCTTATCTATCTACTTAAGAATGTTTAATAATTAAAACTTTTCCAATCAATTTTTTTCTCATCTATCTACTTTGATAAACTCTTTTATGCAAATTTACCTCTTTTAAAATTTTTCCCATTTTACCATATTTCAATAATGGAAATTAATAATTCAATTAAAAGAAAACTGATCAACCACGAAAGGAAGAAAAAGCTTAAAATGTCGAAAAAGAAAATAATCTTCCGACTTGCAAGTTAATTTTAAAGTTTGTAGTTGCAATCAACAGTGACATACTTACTTATAAAAGGGAAAACCGATGCGGGAAGCAAATAAAAATTACAATCTACCGAACAAAAACATCAAAAGAGAAAAAATCGAACTGAACCCAATTCATGTCACGTCTCGCCATAAAAGTTGTTTTTTCTTCCTTTCGTGGTTAAATTGGAAAAGCATGAATTTTTTTTCTCTTTTCCATCATCGATTCTTTTTAAGAGTTTTTGTTTGAGTTGAGTTGTTAAGGGTGAAACATCCTAAAAATCAAGGTAGAATTGAAACAGCAATACTACTTTTTTAAAGTCATTTCGTGAATACTAAATTGATAATAAAATAAATTAGCTTAGAGCAAAACTTTTTAACGGAAACGAAATTTTTGAAAAATTTACATGAACCATGAAGACGATAATAGCGACATTCTTCCGCTTGCGGAAAATTGAAATTTGTATCAAATTTGTAAAATCATTAAAATGTCAGGAAGCACCAAGTGGTTGAGACCAGATGAGGTAATTTATAAAGTCTTTCAAATGGTCTAATGATTGTTGAAAATAATTCTTTATTTTAGTTGATCAAAATTCAAAGAAAATGTCAAAAACTTCAGGAAAGAGCGGTAAACAATACACGAGCTCAAAGTCAGAATCTTCCATCAGTCCCTTACTCTAATAGATTTGCTAATGGCAAGCGAAATAATCCATTCGCTAAGTAAGTAAACAATCATTTTCATTTACAAACTCTTCATTTTAAAACATTTTGTTTCATAGAAATTCAGATCAAGACTCGAAAAAACTTAAACAGAATGAAGATCGTAAACTAACAATTGATTCAGATGACACATTATTCGAGTTACTTCATACTATCGAAACAACACGATCTGCTAATCTTGTAGCTCCAAGTCACGAACTACCGAATAGAATTGTTAATAAAAGTGAAATCGCTGTTATTGACGATGAAGATGAAGATGACGAAAAAGAAGCAGAAGGTCCAAAATACTTTAAAAATCTTCCCATTGATTGGAGCATTAAAAATAGAGTGCGAATATTAAGTAAGACAATAATTGTAAACAACAATTTAACATCAAGTGAACAAGTATCAGGAATGACTGGATTTGTGCGATGCATTGACATGAAATCAACGTCGTCAAGTATAAACATTTCTGATGGGGCAAAATTCAATCAGAATTTGATGTTTTGGCAATATCCACATTTACCATGGCTTAATCTGGTTCAAAGGAACGCCAGCTCTAATAATGCCTTTAAAATGAACACACCTGAATCTGAATCTCTGTTAGTTCAATGGAAAGAAAGTTTCAGAAATCTTTCGCAACTTCTTCGTGCTCTTCAATGTCCTTATTTTTATGTATTGACAAATCAATTTATGGTGTTATTTCGTGCTGCCGGTATTGGAGGAAGAGCTGAAATGCATGCACTCGTTACGCCAACAACTCGTGGATTTCGTAAACTTTTGAAAGAAGAAGAAATCGAATTCACTCAGCCGTTAAAGAAAATTTATCGAGAAGGATCGACACCAAATACAAGTATAGACAATGAAAATCTTAATCCTGGAGTGGAAGATGAAGAGGAAGAAGATGAAATGAAATTTCTGGAAGATTTAGGCGTTGATACATCAGACATTAAATTTAAGGAAGATGTGAAAACAAGAAATAAAGAAACAGAAGACGACAATGGCGAACTCTCAACGATTGTGATTGAAGGTGTTGAATGTCAAGCTTTCTTTGCTTTTCTTCTGACTACAAAAACTTTAATAACTAACGTTGGTCGTCTGGCTGGCGTTCCACCAACTCTCATTGCTCCAGTCGCATTTTTAGGGTCTTCACTTCAAAAACAAACAACACGAGCGAGTAAATTACGTTCGGAGAACGAAGATTTCCACTCAATTGAACTTCGTGGAGCTATTTTACCACACACAGTGCATTCACTTTGCTCATGGCTTTCTGAAATCAAACAGAACTTCAGCCTTACAATGGCCAACTATCCTCAAACTGTCGCTTTCTCAAAAGTGTCCCGAAAACTTTTAGAAGATTCACATTTGTCGAAAGATGAAGCTGCTTACGAATTACGATGTAAAAATTTATCAGATTGCGGTGTCGCCAATTCAATTCTTAAAAGCATGTGTCGAGATGGTGGTGAAGCTGTAAATATTTTAGAAAGAC
The DNA here is from genome assembly GCA_900005825.1 of Clunio marinus. Classification (NCBI taxonomy): domain Eukaryota; kingdom Metazoa; phylum Arthropoda; class Insecta; order Diptera; family Chironomidae; genus Clunio; species Clunio marinus. The sequence continues at coordinate 388,914 of CVRI01000067.1, read as the reverse complement.
TGCAATTTGATCATGAGAAGGGAGGCTACTCGATCTTTTAGTTTCATATTTATTACATCTTTTTTTAAATAAAAATAATTTTTTTGAGTGTTTTAATCGATAATTATGAGTTCGTCTATAGACCAATCTTCAAATGAATTGTCTGGGAGATAACGACGAATTATGATGGGAATTTTACGTTGCTTAAGTTCTTTCATGGCTATTTGCAGTGGATCTGTTTCACCTTCTAACTCAACCATTATTGGAGCACACATTGCAATTTGTAAGGCTCTTGTACCAAGGACGCGTGCTCGCTCATATTTTGTCATATATTTTGTGGTAATTCTTTTAGCTTTTGGGACTGAACCTCCAGCCTGTTGCCCCGGCATAACAAGCTCAATGTTATCCCCTTCCTCCTCTTGGTTCATTTCATCCATATCTTCATCAACATCATCGTCATTATAGTCGTCTCCAACACTATAAACGTTTAAATATTCGTTATTTTATGTTTTTTTTTTAGTGAAATTAAAAATGTAAACAAATATTTTTTTAAAAGCATGAATTTCTTACTCATCAGCATCATAATCGGCGTCATCCATGTTTGTTGTGTGTAATTTATCCTTGTTGCACTTTCACAGATGGAATTTATTTTATTTAATGTAATTTAACAAGGATTTCAAAATGTTAATAATTTTCACGCTTTTTGTGTTTTTATTTTCTATTCGAATATCGAATCGTGTTTCGAAATTCGAAAAATTTTATTTTCAAATCCAAATTCAAATTTCCAATTTCTGTTATAAAAAATTATCAGCTAAATTTATTATTCGATTAGATTTGTCAAACAAAGCCTCAAATTCATTGTTAACTAACAAGCATGAATCTGAAACTAGTTGATGAATTTAAACAACGAAACTTGTGTTATGCTATCCCAGTGGAAGGGTTAGAAAAGAAGTAGAAAAGTATAAAAATCTCGCTTGAAGCTAAAGCAAATTAATTTGTAGATTGACTTGATTATAAATTAAGTTGATTTTTCAAATCACTACATTCAAAAACACCCCTTTCAGTGATGATTCCTCTAATAAATTTGGCTGGTGTCACATCGAAAGCGGGATTCCATACAGAGATTCCTGGTGCTGCAATTCTTTTGCCAGCAATGTAAGTCATTTCGTGTTCAGGACGTTCTTCAATGACTATTGAGTCTCCAGAACTTTTTGAAGAATCAATGCTAGTAAATGGCGCACAAACATAAAAAGGAACATCATGGAGTGCTGCAAGACATGCGATTTGGTAAGTTCCAATTTTATTCGCTGTATCACCGTTCATAGCAACACGATCGGCACCAACTAAAACAGCTTGAATGTGCTTCTTTTGAAAAAGATAAGCAACCATTGAATCACCTGAAAAAGAAAGAAATAATTTTAACAATCATTTGGTAATTACAAAGTTTTTAGGAAACTTACAAATCAATGTCGCTGGTACTTTGTCATGAACCATTTCAAATGCTGTTAACCTCGCGCCTTGATTGTAAGGCCTTGTTTCAGTTAAGTAAACTCTATCAAGTCTTTTCATCTCATGAAGCCTTCTTACTACACCTAAGGCAGTTCCATAACCTGCAGTCGCCAATGATCCCGTGTTACAATGAGTGAGAACTTTGATAGTTGTTTCTTGACTTTGAAGATTTGAAAGAATCGCATCCGATCCATGTTTGCCGATATTTTTGTTGTCTGCTATGTCTTTGTCAAGCATCATAGTAATTGCATCAATAAAATTCTTTTTCATGTCTCTTGTAGAGCACGTTTCATCACGACTTAGTTGAATGGCTAGTTCAAGAAGCTCATCAGCAGCAAGTTTCATATTCACCGCTGTTGGCCGAGCACTTATTAAATAATTTAATTTTCCTTCAATTTCTCTTAACAGAGTTTTCTTGTCTTGAAATTCTTCTTTCCAAATTTCTACTGCGAGTGATAAGCTTCCAACAATTGCGATAGCTGGCGCACCTCGAACCTAGTAAATTAATTTATATTCAAATTAAAAGTGTCACGATGCAAGATTGTAAAATTCGCTAATCGAATAAAACAAAATGATATCACTAACCTGCATTTTATTTATGACACTCCATCCATCTTCTACGCCTTTAATCTTAATATATTGAGTTTTCTCCGGTAATAGAAGCTGATCAAGAATTTCAAGCAAACCGAACTCCACATCGAACTTTATAGACTGCAACACCATTTTTTGTTTAAATTCTAAGTTTTGAGTGAAACGAGCGAAAGTTTAAGGAGATGGAAAACGATTTTGGTTGTCTGATAAGGCAAGAGATTACTAATAAATGCTATAATTCTTATCAAAACTACCGACAAAAGAGAATAAAAATGCTTTCGATGTTTGTTTTCGAGTTGAACTTGTTCCACTGTCTACTCACAAATAAAACGCACAGAATTTAAAAGTCTTCAAATTTCTCCGTTCAACAACATAAAATTAATTAAACAGGGAATAAAGAATGAACAATATTTATTTCATATAATGTACGATTGATTTTTAACAGATCAACATATTATTTTAGAAGTAACTTTGCACTGCTATAAAAAGAAGTCTTTGATTAATTAAATATATTTAACAGAATATGAAGGTTTGGAATTTGGGGTCAAAAAGATATCTCTAGTTATCTATGTAAACATAAATATATCAGCTTAATGACTTTATTTTTATTGAACTGCGAATCATTGCACGATTTTATCATCTTTCAAGTTTACGATATACCTACATATTTGACGATCTATGTATCGTTCAGTTTATGTAATAATTTAAAAAAATCATTATTAAATAAAAATTGTTTTAAGTTGAACCTGCAAAGTAATCTTCTTTTTGATTTGAAGCATAATTTCACTGCTTTAATATACTTTCAATGATTTAGTATTAAACTTCACACTGTATCGTCATGATACATCCATTTCGTACGTTTTGGGTCTTTACTGCAGGTTTTAGTATAGATAAGGTCATCAGGTGGTCTTTCTTTCTTTGTTGCTGAGCTAAGCATTGATAAGATTGAGAGGCAAACAGTTTGAACTGAAAGTGCTGGCGTCCAATCATCTGACAAGATTGATAAACATATATGACCATTGGAATAAATGTGAGAATGTTCAGGAATTTCCTGTCCGATGAAAGTCACACTGGGCGAATCGAATGGATATCGATCATTAAACTTAAATTTCAATTGGAATGTTTGACCTTCATATAGAGATCCTTTAGCGGCATCAATTTCGACGATCCATCTTAAAAGAAAAAAATAATTCATTTCTTCGAATGCAGTGATATGAAAGAAATAAATTAATTCCCACTCGTTAATATTTTTAGAGATACTATCAGAGTCTAAACGTATTCCTGGAGTTGGTGTTGTGATTAATGACATCAATTCCTTGCGTAGTCGTCTCTGATAAGAAGAAATCAAAACATGAATTTTTATTTATTATTAATAAAAGATCATTTCATTTAAACCAAGTCTATACAATGCATACATATTGATTTCATATGAAACGTGAGCTTACCTCAGATGGGCTACCAGTAGACATCTCACTGAGCACTATAGTTTACAAAGAAATTAAATAATCCAGAATTCAAAGATTTTGTTTTGTTAAGTTTAGTCCGAATAAAATTTAATTGCAAGGGGAAGGAAAAGATTTTTGTCCTCCTTAAATTTATTTGCAAAACAGTCGTTAAAAAATAAAATCTCATTAAACGTTTCCTTCTATAAAATACAAGAGTTGAGTAGATAAATTGAATTTTTTGCATTGTTACTAAAACTCAATCGAACGTTTTTGATACTTCATTTACTGAATATTCTTATTTGAAGCAATTTAATTTAATAAAATTTTAAAAAAAATTCGAATAAAAACAATACAAATTCACAACAAAGACGCCATCTAAAGTGTAAAATTTGAATCTCCGAAAGCAAATAAAATTTTCTCAAATTAACAAAAATAATCAAAAATTTGAGGAATAATAAGTGAAATAATTGATTGATCTGAAAGCCTACAATCGAATCTCCTCTTTCGTTATTATAATTAGCAAATTTTCATCGAATATCAGTGTTTTAGAGAAAAGATTGGTTTTGTTATTGACCTTTTCATTTTCAACTTTTTTTTCGGGAGATTTTGATCTGAAAGTGAATCGAAATTTTTCATCAATTTCTAAGTTTTTTGTGTTTCCTGGTGCTACAATCAACAAAGCTGGATTTCTCGAGTTTAAAAGATGGATTTCTCGAATTCGTTGGAGGGTAAGTAAAGACTTGAAATTATTTTCACAATTCATTCCGCAGTAAGAAATGTTTATAAACAATGTCACAAGATATCGGTCACAGTTCTAGTACAAGTCATTACCCTTATTATCTTCCTAAACTATTGAGCTCATTTGAATAACAAAATTATTTATAACTCATTGCATTAGCTTCAACTTTTTGACATCACAGACGCAACTTTCCCGTTCTCAGAAAAACGACGGAAAAAGAAGATGGGAAAAATCAAATTTGTTATCAACGAGTTGCTAAATAGTCTTAAAGTGAAAGGCATGTGTGTTAATAATATTGAATGAAAAAAAATGTAATGTCGAGTGACAAAATCGATTGAATTTTTTTCATGACGAGTTTCCTTTTTGAATTTCCTTCCTTTTCCCTTCAATTTTCTTGTCGCGGAGGCAGAAAGTATGTTTTTCAATTTCATCCACTGTTACGCTCCATCTCTCTCTCTCACAATATTGTACGCTTTTTTTTCTTCGTTTCGACTCTCTCCTCAATTTTCCACTTTCTTTCACCCGACACACCAACGACGTTGGAAAAAGAAGAAAAATCGGATGGTACCGTAAAAGAGAATGGAAAATTCTGCTTATTGATTTTCTCAACGTGATTTTTTCTTTGCACGACATTTCAAGGGCTTTCACATATATACACTCGCACACACACTTAATCCACACGACAATGGTTTGTTGGAAAATTTTGTTTCTGTTTTAAAGAATGTCTTCGTTTTCATAAGAGTCAACAACGAGAATCAAAAATTTGACGTTCCGTGTGACTATTTAATTTATTCGAAAGGAGTCGAAAATCAATTCGAAGTTGTAAAACAACAAAATATCATCTGTTTCAGTTTTTGTCACTGCTGGCAATTGTTCTTATTTTTTTATTATACATTCAAATTTCAAGTTTCGTGATTAATACGATTAGAGTGAGGTTTTTGTGTTATAAAGTTGTGCGTCAATAAAATTTCAAGCCTTCCGAAATGTGGCCATCTACCTAGTGTTATTACAAATCTAATGAGCCTCAGAAGCTCATCAACTGTAACTTCACCTGTCGATTCAATTAAATATTCTACAATTTCCGGTGATATTACGAAACATATTTCAAAGAACATTTACCTACCGCTGGATATCGAGGAAACCGTAACTTGCTTTTGTCGGTGAGTTTCCAATTGTTTAACACAATAGTTTAGAACACAAGAAGAAGTCGATTCATGCGCGCATTTTTATTGATATTTATATAAACATATTTTAAAAAATTTAGTGGAATAACAGTGAATCAAATTCTAAATCCAATCAAGTTTATCTTGAACTTGAAGTTGATGTTTCTTCAACTGGTGCGTTAAATGTCTGATCGATCGAAGCGGACACATTAGAGTTAGAAGACAAAATAGCATTTGAATTATTTAATTCTCCCACACTCATGTTCGTAATGCTTGCAGGCATTAAGCTTGAATTGTTAGCTGTAGGCGGTCCATTAGAAGAAATCACAATTCCTTCAGGAATAAATGGCTTGATAAAGTGCCAAAAAATAGCATTTGCTCCGTTTGGTTGCAATTTAACTGATACAGAGCTTCGTACAGTGTTGCCTTTGATTTCTCTCACCTGAACAGCCAAAGTAACAATCAAAACGATGCAAAATATTGTCGCTGTCTTCATACTAATTTAATTAAATTGTAAGCGTTGAATTTATATGATGCTCTGCAGTAAGATGCTGCATTATTTATATCATTCTGCGCCTGTTTACATAGAATGGCGCAATATTTCCATACACGAGTGTCTATTGATTCAATTGCTTTTTTCCCCACTGAGTGGGAATTTTGCCACGTGATTTATAATGCAAAACAAATATTAATGAAATTTGCTCCACTTAACGAACAGGAAGAATGGTTCGGGAAGAAACAGCTGCTCACCCTTGCTCTACTGCCTCATAAAGTTTTCATCAGCACAACTTCACATTAGCATCTTTTTCAATGGAACCTGCAAGGTCAAAATTTATTGCGAAAGAAATTAAAATTAACGATGAAGCAAAATTATCGAACGATTTACTGCCCACATTAAAAAATACAGAATTTACGTTGTTCACCAGAATTGAACGATTTTCTTGAAAAATGCATCGATAATTCGCTGTCGAAAGATTTTTTGTGGTTTCTACCTGCATCTTTGTGCTCTTTTAAAAAAACTGCAATTATGCAGATGCTTACAGACAAATCTTCTCTTTCATGTTTTATGATTTTTTGTCTACTTTAACATTTTTTTTTGTCGATTATTTTTTTTTCTATTTGGGAATGTTTTGCAACATGTTTCATTTATCTATGTATTGCATAGTGCAACATTTGACTCTAGGGATTGTGAAATGATATATACAAAATTTCGCTTTTGTCAATGTTTACATTTACGTTTAAATGGAGAACGAAGCCCATATGACTTCCTCTGATTATGACACCAACCAGTCGATTCCAATAAATCAAGTTTCTTCACGGATAAAACTTCATTTGTTTCCTAATTATTTCAAATACGATGTGAAGCACCTCAAAGCAAACCGCTGAATTTTATTACGTAGTCGTTCATGAAATTTGATCCTAGTTTATTCTAGCATGTGCTTCTCTCTTCCTTAAATGTTCTAAGAAACAGTTGTTGTTCACAAACATTTAAGGAAGAAGGCTGTCGTTATGATGATACATACGTCGAACGAAAAGGATCATAAAAATGTATGTTTTACGACTTCTTCAAATTCACACGAATAACAAAAAAGAAAAGGAAAGAAAGGAAAAGTTTTCCACTCTGAATTTCATCTCGGGTACAATTAACTGCCCTGATTAGTTCCATCTTCCAGGTAGAGTGAGAAGATCGGACAAAGAAAAAGCGGAAAAGTAATCTTTAATTTTTTTAGGAATTACACTTGATACCTGATATGACGATCGGATTTATTTTTAAAGGTATTAGAGGACAGAACTATAAATTAATTCGAGTGTTTCATTGAGGGTGGGCGACGTCAAGTGGAAATTGTAATCAGAATCTTAATAATAAATTACATAAAGGAACAACATTGATTTGTTTCCAACTTGTGTTGTAATGCTGACAAACATTTGAGTCAACCTCAAAGTGTTTCGAACTGAAAAGATTCAACAACGATATGTGCTCCGATACTCAGATATTAATGTGCAAACGAAAAGTAGATTTTTCGGACGGTATGTTAAAAGAGAAAAATAAAATGCGAAAATATGTTATAAACGAGTGAAAAAGAATTATTAAAATTGCTCCGCTCATTTTCTTTCTTCTTAAGCTTTTATTTCAGTTTCGCGAACGAAACAAAAATGAACAAATACCTAAACAATTTCCACTGCGATGAATATGATAAAATTAAACGGTAACTTTAATACTCTCTTATTGAGACTGTTCGTGTAAAGTTGTTGCAAGAGAGCTGTAAGAAGCTTCGTCTTGTATTTCTTTAACACGATGTAACATGTTATAAGTATGAATTCAATTATTCACCGTTCCGGACTTACCTCACATTATGAATGTTGATTAGAAGAAGTTAAAAGGATCAGCGTGAAAAATTCATTTGAAAGTATTCCTTCGTCTTCTTTTTATTACTTGTTTTGCTGAAGTCTCGTCACTTCAAATAAAAAAGAATGAACGAAGGAAAATTCTTTGAAGAATTATAAGAATGGAAGGAAAAGATGAAGATTCATGGCAAAGGTGTGAGCGAGAAGGAAGTGAACGTTAAATGTTTCAATGTTTTCATTTGAATGTTTCAATGTTTTTTCTTCAATGTTTTTCAAATGTGATTCAGCCAACAAACAAAACTTGTCTGAGCTCAGTCATTAAGAAACTATCGTCGTGTACAAGTCGTTGGTTATTTTTTTGTGAATAATTCGAACCTTCATTGGCCATGAGCTGAAACTGCTGCAGTAGTTTTTCATTATTTTGCTGTGCTTTTTAAGGTTTTGTTTGTTATTATTAAATTGTTCTTGTTTCAACTGAAAGTGCTTTCTTCGATCTTTTTCTGTACAATTCAAGAACACTCACTTTGTTGTTTTCAAGAGAGACAAAAAAAAGTGTGAATAGCAGTCGTGAACTTTAATAAATAAGAGAAAAAAGTTGCATCGTTATAAAAAAAGAAAGAAAAAAAAATCTGTTCTGATTTCCGTGAGTAAAAAAGTCGTGAAAATAAAATTTTCACATTAAGAGGAAAATTTAAGAGTTGAAAGAAAAATCATTGAAGCGAGTCGAAGTTTGAAGAGAAATAAACTGTTTAACAGTTAAGCGCAAACGAAGGTGATGAAGAAGAAGAATGAGAAAAATATATCGAGCTTATGTTGCACAGCACAATAAACAGTTTGATTGCGCAAGAGAATGAAACTTTCTTTATGAAAGATGAAAGATTCTACTTAGAAAGAAATATCTTTCTCTTTATTTCCTTTTCTGTCCGAATTAGTACAATGAACGGGACAAACTTGTATTCTATATTTGCAATGTCCCTCATCAACTGAATATGTAGTGCAACTTAACTGAAATCAATGTCCATCATTTGTGTGTATAGTTAGTTTCTTTTTCTCTTTTTTACTTCTCTATAAATTTAAAGATCAGCTGATGCTAAATGTCACGTTATGAAAAAAATAAAATAAAACGAGAAATAATCCGAAGAATCAAAAACAAAACGAGAAGAGAAAAATTTTAATGTTGTGCAATGGGATAAAAACCAGAAACGTGGACATACATTTATGAATGTGAGTGAATGTTCGTCGAAAATTTTCGCTAAGAAAAATCACCAATACAGTGATTTAAGCTGTCGGAAAAAAATGGACATTTTTCACACATCGGAAAATTTAGACATTTTTTTGTAGAGGAAAAATTTCTATTTCGGGAAAATGTCACTTTGAAGATGCACATAAAAATTTCGTCAGATATTTTCCAGATTCCCATGACATTTTGTTGTGTAATTTCGCGTAACTTGTACAGTTTTTATGACTCAACCAGCATAGGAATAAAGCCTCAAGCTTTAGCAACTATCTAATAACTTTTATCTCTCACTGTCCCTCCAAATGTATGTAAGCACAAGCACATTCGTCGCCAGTCGATAGCGTACATTGTCGCTGTTGTGCTACCAATTTTTTTCTCACTCACTCTCTTACTTTATTCCTCGGTTCTGTTTCAATGTCATTTAATTGAAATTAATTGAAAGCAACCCAAAACAACAAAAAAATTGAATGAGGTTGAAGAGAGGAATAAAAAAGGCATTAAAATGAACGTTTATTTTTGGAATTGACCGCGTGTGGCTTTTATTTTCTGCGACGACATAGAATCGCTTTATTTATGTTATTGTTGAACTGATAACATGATAAAAATCTACAGGAGCTTTCAACTGTTTGTTAATTCTTTCGAAAACTTTGAAGAAAACGAAAACCAAATCAATTGTCTTCTAAGAATGTTGATTTTGACAACGAAGTTCTATTGTGTCTCATGTTCCAATTATATTTATATGTTTACGCACAATCGCTTTGTGATCAATGTGTACATAAATGTAAAATCAACAATAATGAAAGGTTGATAAGAAGGGAGGGAAGAGGAAAGAAATTTTATTAGAAAACAATGAATCGCAATTGTAACAATTCCCATTTAAAGCTATTGTTACATGAAAAAGTCAGATTTGATATGTGATCCGCATATACTTAGATCGAGTTGCTTAAGATTGTTTGTCCATACCGAAAGACGGCGTTTAAGAAATTTAATGTTGAAGTTTAGCAAGAATAAGCTTAAGTTTCGGTTCGTAATATGATATGTTTCGTTGTACAATTGCAGAAATGCAAAAGAAGTAATAAAAAAAATTTCCATGGACATGTCTTGTGAATTGTCAGTTGACAATGATGAAATAACAAAACAAACTGTCGAGACCTCGAACGCAAGTAAATCGGGCACAAAACAAATTTCCATCCGTAATTATGATGATTTTTCTTATTGTTACAGTTGGAGTTATGGAAATTTTTTGTATATTTTTATTTCTTTCCTTCAATCGCTTTAAGATTTCGTTTCTCTCACTTTACATTGTATTCTAAACGTCATAGACATCGAGCGGCTTGGTTTGAAGGCATCACTGAATTGAGATCATGTTTCAAGTCACTCCATTGTTTAAATGTATGTAATAAGATGAATTGCTGGGTTGGTTGAAAACGATGATTAAATAAGAAAAATGTTCCATAAAGTCTTTCAGGCTAAAGCGTGTGATTGAAAGAGGGGGGAAGAGATTTGATGGGTCAAAAGAGGCATCAATTTGATGAATCCGTTAAAGCTATTAAAGCTCAAAGGAATCATAAGAAATTCTCCGAAGAAGGGGAGAAAATGATTTTGCATAAATTCATTCTCAGCATGATTGAAAGAATTCTTTTAGAGGGATGATGTTGAAGATTATGTTGATATGCTGCGAGACTCCTCGTGAGTTCTTATGAAAATATTTCCAAAACATTCTTTTCCATCATTCACGTTTAATAATACGAATTATGAACTTCAAGTAGATCTTTAAATATGAAGGTTTCTAAATAATTCATGGCTCAGAAAAAGGCTCGCACGCGAAAAACGTTTCACTTGCCAGGTATTTATGCACACGTGCATCGTATCAAGGCTTTTTCTTCTTCTTCTTCCGCTTCGATTTGCAATTAATTTTTGCAAAAAAAAAAGGCAGAAATTAAATCAATTGGCTAAACAAGTTTCGTGATTTAAAGCCAAAAAAATGTTTTTGTTTCTGACTTTTTACTTGATATCGAAAATGAAAATTTGCAATTTCTGTTTGCAGTTGTTAGGAAAGATTTCATCATAAAAAGCTTTAATCAAAAAAAAAGTAGAAAAAGTGAAGTTGCTACAGGCTAAAATAAGCTAAACATCAACTCAATTTCATGTTGTTCATACAAAGAAAATAAGAAGAAAGAAAAATTAGTTTGCTGAAGTGTAACAACAACTCAACGAATTGCGCATTGGGAGAACATCATATGCTTGCGTTTACATAACTGCGCGAAAAATCATGTAAAAAGGAAGTGAAAAAATATAAAAAGAGAAAGAAAGAAAAAAGTTTTTGTAACTACAAAAAGCAAAAGTTAAAAATTTTCTCTATAAACGCGACAAAAATCTCAAAACGTTGACGAAAATTGAAGGTTTAAAGAGTCTGGTGAGAATGTTGCGATCACCAGCACATATAATCGGCCCAACGGCCACAGCACCGACAACAACTTCGGGTCTGTTTGACTCATGCCATCGAAAGATAAGACTGATAGGTCCTGTCGCATTTCTCGGTGGTCTCATGTCGTAAGTATTCTCAAAACCTTTTTTAATTTTTAATTTAAATCAACATATCTAAGTTATCCGAAGGTCATTAAGGAGTCTCGTCAATGTACACAAAACATTCTCTCATTCGTTCTAATTCATAAATTCTTCAAATTGATTTCTTTCCAACGATGATTTCCATTTGAAAAATTGATTAAACTTAACTCGCCTTACCTTTACTTCTCTTTTAGAAGGAATGATCGTGTTAAAAACGATGATTGTTGTTTTTTAACGGAACTGAATCTTCCCAATTCAATATTCGTCTTCTTTTCTTATTCGTTTTAGTTCAACTTTGTAAATGTTCTCATCCGACGTTTATTAATTGACGGAATGAATAGAAAAAGGTTTCATGAAAGAGTGTAAAGGAAAAAATAAAGATTCGGAATGTTCTTTAAGAAAAAATAAAATAAAATAAGAAGATATGTGAAGTAGACTTACTACAATTGTGCTAGACTTTGTTGAGATATTTTGTAAAGCCCTTTGATGGAATTTCCTTTCATCATAAAATTTCAGTTTTATTTCTTTAACTTGTTGATGGGAAATTCTCTTCAATCAAGTGCTTATGAGTGCGACTTTAGGGAACTCAACTCAACTCAACTCTAACAATTTTTTGTTTCTTTTTCTCACCTTCAATTCTAAGACAATCTTACAAAGCTTTTTTTTCTTCTTTCGACTTATATAAGTAACGAACATTACGCGGGAATTTATTAATGCGTAACATTATCCGCAAATGGCTTGATTTCGACGTTTGCTTTTCCAAGCATATAAGACGTGCAAATTAATGGCGGATTTCTTCTTGCCTTAATAATGATAAACACTTCTCAAGGTTTCCTATTTCTGAATAAATAATTTTTAATAACGAAGGAAAACTTTAATCCACATTCATTACTCATTCATTAATTCATTCTTCTTAAATTGTAGTTATCTACTTTAAACTAAAACTCTTTTTCAATTAAATGTGCTCATTTCTCTCAATTGTTTCATCTTTTTGTAGATCATGTTTCATAATTTTATATGAAACTTTTGCTAGTGTAATGAACGCTCGTTCTTTCACTCACATCTTATCTTTATACTCCAACCGACAAAACTTCTTCGTCTTCTTCTTTGCTTTTCTCGTAAAGTAGATAATTGAAGGTGTTTGGTTTGAAACCAAGATAATATTCAAAAGAAATTCCAGCACTTTATCATTAGACAAGTTGTTGTTTCTTAAGAAAAGCAATGAAAATTCCTTCAACCGGAAGGTGCCGCGTGAGAGACGCGCTACGCATTTTCTTATCTCATGTTCTTTGTACAAGATACACAACAAGAAGCTCATCTTTATTATTCTTCTGTTTTGAAAGAAAATCTCGAAACATTTAATTCCATGATGTTGAAACAAAGTTATCTAATTAAGAAGATTCTTCATGATTTCAAAATTCAGCCAGCAGTATCATGAGTTAGTAATTTTAATTCAACATTGTTGCGTCACCGCCCTTTGTGTTCCCATTTATCCAAAGCTGGTTGATTTTCTCTGTGAAAAATCACGAATCTGTTTTGAATGAAAACTTCTGTTAATTTTATTTAATTTATTTTTATATTTTTTGCTTATTTTGTCGAATTTTTCTGACAGCTTTGAGCTTCATTTTACGAAATAAATTTTCATTCGCTTTTAGTATAGTTTGACTTTTGGTTAGGACGGGGGAAGTGAAGTGAAGTTTAAAAAAGAAAGTTTCTTCATGATCTTTCTGACGTGCCAGATGTTCTGATGATCATCTCCTCGCATTAGTTTGGGTGAAGCTTGAAAAAATATTTTCCACTCTTTGTTTAGCGAAGCGAAAAACAATTTACATGTTTGGTTAATTTCATTGAGATTAGAAATGGCCATTTCTTATTTCCGGAAGTCTTTTCTTCTCTCAGTTTCTCTCAGATTGTAAATCAGGCCTTAAAAGCGATTTCATGAGATTCATCGAGCATTAACGGTAACAACGGTCGATAGCAATGCCAGTGCCGCCGCGTGAAAGGAGAATACTTCACAATTCACTGACTCAAGAAATTGGGTTCTTGATAGAGCATTAACTTTGCTTTGGAAATAAATAGAACAGAAAAAAAATCGTAAAAAGTGGAATGAATAAATTTATCGTCTTTTGATTTTATTTTTTATTTTGCGTTTTTTGATGTCGTCTTATGCAATCTTTTGTCTCTTCCACGTTTTTAATCTTCTTCTAAATTTATGAAAGCGAAGACGTTGAAAATAGAATCGAAGAAACTCTGTGAAAAGAAACTAAGAGTCTAAAGAATTTTTCAACAAAAACGAAGAATTTAACATTCAAAGAATTCTATTGCCGAAATAAACTCCACGAAAACTTAAAATCACTTTCGCAAATCGCGCAATTTTCCACGCTAGAGACGTTGTTTTGAAGGAGAAATCAATTTTGGTTAATTTGTTTCTTTTGAAACTGAAATCGACAACGAGTATTTATATAAAGAAACAGTTTCGCTGTGAGTTTTTCCATCACTCAAATTCGAACTTAATCGATTTTCACACGTTTGCCTAATGTGATGTGTTGTTGTTTTAATTGATGGCAAATAAGAATTTGCTAGGAGGTTAAAGACATGAAACGATCTTGCTATTGAATCTTCTCTTCTTATTTAGTCGTTAATGGATTCACAAGTGGGTGATTTGTTGAAATTTCAAATCTGTTTGCTTTCTTTACGATTCGATCATTTCTTGATGAAAACGAAATGAAAAATTGAGATCAAAATAATCACGTTTGTTCGCGAAACGAAAAAGAAAATCTTAAATTATCCGATTTGAAATTAAGTAGGCGAAGTTCCAATGTTAAGTTAGCGTGCTGGGGGCTTAAAATTTTCAACTAATCATGGATTGATGTCTCAATATTTTTTCGATCGTGTAATGATGAAAATGAAATAAAATTTCTCATGATTGTTTACTTAACAACGATTGCTGCTCTGTTCTTAGCTTCACTTCTTCTTTCTTGCAACTTTTTCTTTTTTGAAGTTTGATTGAGCATTTCTCTTTGCCATTATGTGATTTATAAGCTAACCAAAACAGTCGCCAGAGTTATGTGTTTCTTTGCTTGAAATTGATCTGCGATAGATCATTGAAAGTCAGACAAGCGGGAGCTCTTGTAGGGAATGTTAAATTTACTGTGCTGACTACACATGATTGGACGGTTCGTATAATATTTAATAGAGAAAAAAGTTTCAGCTGTTGAAATCGGGGTGTGAATTATTGAGAAATCGAATTTAAGAAAAAAAGAATTAAGAGCAAGTCACAACAACATTTGTCCTTGGAATGAACGGGCGGGCGTGATTGACGCACATACGAAACCATAAAAAATTTTCTCCCAACTTTTGTTAATACTCACACGTCTCAACATTTGAATCAACAAACCGGGCAACATTTTATGGCTCCAGCATAAATAATCTGCGATCTTGATGTTTACCATAAACTCCAGTTTGATATTTTGTTTTGCGTCTCTCATATCGCCCCCGCTTTTGATAGTTGAAAATGTTTTTCCACTAAAATTATGTTTTTTGCAATTTGTATCGTTTATCTTGTTTCTATCTAAATAGAAGAAGAAAAATTGTAGGAAATTGTAACAAGTTCGTGCCTTATGTTGTGTTTGCATCATCATCATCATCATCATAAGCAATTAACGTGAAAAGTTATGGAATAATGACTCGCCATTGTTTCTTCTTTCTCTGTTTATTCAATTTTTCTCGGTTGTTATGTGATCAAGCACCATCGTCGTGTCAGTTTAGTTTCATTTTTGTGCTTTCGTAGAATTATTTGATGAACATTTTTATATGTTTGTTGAAATTAAATAATGTTTTGTTATGTTCAATAAAGCTTGTATCATTGACATTAAAAATTTAAGCCCTTTTTGCGTCATTCGCAATCTGTTGCATGTTTTCTTTTTGACGAATTGATTTACTTATTGCTGTTAATCTTCTCGACCAACAACCAACACGAAATATCATCTATAAGTCACGCGCCTTAAAAAAAAAACTGAAAAATCCAAGGCATAATGAATTAAGCACACTTTCTGTAACTCATGGAACGTCTGTCTATAAATCAGGTCATGCGCTGCTGTTTCTTTTTCTTCTTGCGTAATGAAAATTAATTTCCATCATAAAGTCTAAGTTTTGCGATAAAAATCTTGGTTGAACTTTAAAACATGATTTATGAATCGTCCCTTAGTCCCACAACAATCAAAGTTTCACGTTCTCCATCATATTCTCGTTGAAAATTCATGAAAATGACTTCAAATTTTGTCAAAAGATTGACGATGTAATGGAAAACGAAAGCGAGAGAGAGAGAGAGATGGAACAGTTTACATTATCTTTTAATTATTGGAGACACGATTCTGATGTCACAACAGAAAAACAATCAGAATGATTGAGTGGTCTTGGATGACGAAATTTCACTTTTGTTTTTGCAAATAAGTAGAGAGATGAGCAGAATTTGTTTGTTCATAAAAGAAGTTACTCAAATACAAAACCGGTTTTACTCACTTCCCTTGTGATTCGTCTGTTGCCATTGTCATGGCTACATGCTGACTTGTTTTTTTACTGCTTCTACTACTTATTCATATTGTAGATACAGCACTAGTCAATTACAAATTAGAAAATCTCGAGAAGATTCTTCCATCTCGAAAGTGCTTCTCCGGACTTAGAATTCTGGAGACGTTTGGAACTTTTTATGGGATTTCATCAATTAATAAAAAGCCAACAAATCACATCATCAGACTACTCGTTGACATTTCCAAAAGGTGAATTGACAATATTGCCAATGGCACACAAACAAAGAAATCAAACGAACATTGGAGAGAGCTGCACAATGACGAAATTAAGCATTCAACAGTCGCCGCCAGTTAGTCGCTTTCATTGTGTGAATGTTACAAAAAGTCGCGCGATCTGATTGAAACATTCGTTCAATGTTTTCTGTGACGCAATTCACAATGTTTTCATTGATGTTGCTTCTTGTGAAACAAAAGAACTGTTTGTGGGCATATTGTGATGATGTTGGAGCAGCATAGTTGCTTCTGAATGTTTCATGGCCTCTCCTCCTAAATACTTCAAACGTTACTGTTTTTATTTCTTCTTCTATTTATAATAAAACGCAGGTTTTTGTATTTTTTTTTAATTCTTCTTCTTCTTCTTTTGTCTTTCTGCTCTCATACAAATTTCTGATGATTTATCGCTCAATTTCGAGGCCTCATTATTTCCAATAATATAAAATCGCGCGTAGTAGAAAAAATGCATTGTTTTCAACTTTCCGGATGAATCGGATTTGGTGTTTGGTTGTTACCAATCGATGGCTCAATTATCACATCAAAAAGCGGAATTGCTTCGTAGCAGCACAAATTGTGTTAATTTTATTATTATTTTTTCGCGCACTCGACGCTTAACCTTCAGAGTAGTTTTCCATTTTTAATGTTGACAATGAAACCAATGATCCATAAATGCGGTCGGCTACAGCAATAACTCTTGGAATTAAAAATTCGTTTTCTATTGTTTGCACTCATAAAAACAGGGTCAAGTTGAGAAGAATGAAGAAGAGATTCATGCTTAAGACAGCTCCAGTTTTATTTTTATAGCGAATTAAGTAAACACTTCACACCCGCCTGCGTCGAAATCACAAAACAACGACAACAAAACCAACAAATTATTATTGTTTGTCGCGCACCAATTGTTGTCATTCTTTCTCTCTCACTCTTACCACCACCCATCCCATCCCATCTAAGGGAATGAAAGATGTTCTTGAACAAGAAGACGACGATTGTGACCTGGTGATTTCCATAACTTAACAATTGACGCCACAACATTTTCTTTTAAAATAATGGAGCAACGAAATGGCACAGAAACCAACCAAAGAAGACAATTGTCTTGGAAAGTTTTTTTTTTTCTTCTTTTCTTTATTTCTCACTTTTAATGATGATGATTCAACTCTGTGAAATTACCGAGCGACTCGGAAAGAGAAAACTAAACTCGCTTGTTATTTTTATTTGAGAACAGTTACAATTTCGTCTGTTGCCGTTTTTATTTCTTCTTGATGCATAAAATAAAATAAAAATTATGTACGTGCTCTATCTCCACGGTTTTGTTTTCTTTTCATGTTTTTAAGCTCGTGGAAAATTTGTTTTTCTTTTATGTGTGTTTTTTGAAAAGGTGAAGGATGAAAAAGGTTCGCGGATAATGAACAAAGAAAAAAGTTGCTGGCTGTCTCTCACATTCATCTATTTAATAGATACTTGCATGTGGTCGTAGTTTCTTCTCGCATGTTTTGTGTTATTTCAAGACCTCGCCCATTGCGAAAAGTAAATTTACGCATCCAAAGAATCTAATTTCATTTAAAATTCCTCACATAAATAACACATTCGAAGTTTCTTTGGCAAGTTTCAAATTTTTATTTATTTTCTTACGATGAAAATTCGCGATTTCGTCTTTCGACTGTTTTAAGTTCAAATTCATGGTTGGAATCGCCAATTATATTTTCTTTCGCCTTTGTTGATGACACATTGTCATGGCTGGTGGTGATGAACGACGACGACAACGAATGAATTGAGGAAGAAAAAAATACAAGAAAACTCAAAACGGCAAAATTCGCGCTTGATGAATTTTTGGTTCGATGGCACTTTGATATTTCAAATATATTCTAGTTTTATTTAGACAGTTCTTGATTGCTGTCTTCCTTCTCCTGCTTCTATTACAGATTCATGACTTAATCGCTGGTGATTATCTCACCTATTAAGCAATGATTCTCAAGTCACTCTTTTTTTTCTTCTTCATCTGAAGTATGATCAAGTTGAAGAAGTAAAAGACGAATCGTCGTCGAAAATGCTGATGAATAAGAAGGTGATGTAGTATTTAAACATCTTTCATCCTACAGATGATCGTTTCTTTGTTAAAGCAATTTGTTAATCGATTTGAAGCTTCTTCAAATTGTACAAAATGTTGAGATCATCTTTTAGTTGATGATGAAAAAGGTTGTTGAAGAAGAAAGAGATTTCTTACACACAGACCAGACCAGACCAGATGTTGATTGATGATTTCACACTTCCATCGACGACATCAACAAAGCATTTAATTTGCTGATACGATCGGACACTTTATCGATCTATCAAAGGAAGGTAAAAGAAGAAGAAGAAGACCTTATGTCAACCTGATGATGAGTAATTTTATTTTTATTGTCTTGCTGCTCGCTTTTCCCCTCTCTTCATTTGTGACAAACTACTTGCTGCCCGCCTGGCTTCGTAAATTTGTCTCATTTGAAATTCATAGTTGATCGTGACACAGTTAAGTGGTTTTACATTGTTGTTGTTGACGACTCTCATTGCTTTAAGTCCGCTTGATGGATACAAAAGCGATTTTCTGTTGTTTTTTTGTCGTATGAATTAGTTCTCCATGCTCTTTATGATTGGGGTCTGCTTCTTTGCGGTTAAATATTGTAATTTTTAATTCATTGCTTCAACTTATAGAGTTGAATGTTCGGGATGATTTCAGATTTAAATAAATTGCGCATATAACCAGGATATTGTGAAATTAATGCTTGTCATGTAAATATTACGTCACTCCTATGATGATTAATACGAGTGCAAACATTGACAACTGAACTTTATCGGATCTACATTCTCTCTGACGAAATATATAAAACGTTTTGTTATCAAAGTCATGTCATTTCTTATCGTAAATTTTTCGAAAAAAAAAACTGGCTGTCATTGAATCATCGCAACCACTTGATCACGCACCCATACATTTATTTAGTCATTGAACAAAAAATAAACATAACAAAAGCTTCATGCGGGAAGCGAAATCAACCGCGAAAGGGAAATGCGGGCACGACTTCAAAACAAAAGAAAGAAAATCTAAATGAGATACGTTTCTGAAGATTTAATGTTACTGAACTATATTTACTAGAATATTTAATTGTTGAGTGTTTGAGTTTTGATATCAGTAAAATGTTTGCCGTTCTATATTTATCATGGCTGATAAATGGCGTGATATCAAGTGGGATCGCGAAAATCAGCCGACAGCTTTTGATTTCAATTACTATTTGCGAATTTCCCTTTCAATCATATGTAATAACAAAAGATCAAAGACACGTTTACAATGCAAATAAGCGTTTTGTTTTTAAAATCACTTGTAAAGCTTTCCTTTCCGCGAAATCTTATCGTTATCAACCATAATAATAAAGTTCTCCCTTTTGTGATTTTATTGCACAGAAATTGACAAGCACAAACACACACAAAGTATTAAACACCTGATAAGTTGTGTAAAGTATTTAAGAGTATCAAAGTGTGATATCTACGTTCATAATTTTTTTCGCTCTCATCCACCTTCGCTGATTCTCAATTTTCATTCAACCATTTCGTGCTGAAGATTGTTGACGGTTCGAAAGACATTTCAACGGATTTTTGTTCGTATCGTGTTGTTAATTTAGTGCGACAGTTTCATATTACACAAGCTCTTTGATTTCGGTTTTTATTATTATAAAATCTTCCACTTCCGGTATCGTGGTGATTTCCCTTACAGAAAAGAAAAGCAAAACTAAAACAAATTACAAGTTTTTTAAAAAGAAAAAAACTGCATATCGACGATTAAAAATGTGCGATCAATGCATGGTGAAGTTTGTATCGCTTGCGTTTGCAACCGTAAGACAAGTTGATCACTTCCGTTGGTATCAATCGTAAATATTACAAAAAAGAATCGAAAGATTTTTTCCTTTTTTGGTTTTTCTTCTTATGAAAACTTTTATTTATTACGCAAGTGTTAATTGTGTGTGTGTGCGTTATCTAAGTACTTGCTAGTGAGAGCATTTAGCTGAATATTTTTACTTTGCTTATTGGTGAATCATTCACACTGGGAGAGAAACGAAGTTGCGTGTGGTTGTGGGAAGCGGTGGGTCGTCGACGTAGACGTAAACAGAAAAATCGCGTTCGTCTCGAGTCAATTTCAGAAGATTCTCTTGAACCTGTAACTTTTACATCAAATTCGCCTCAAACTTCCTTTTGGCGAATGTGGGATGTTGGAACTGTTCCGGGTCGATTAGGAGATGCTATTGGCATTCTCGTACGTTATGCCCATCAATCCATCGCCACGATTCTCTGCCCAATGTAAGATAAAATATTTGGAATTTATGTGTGTGCTTTAGCTCTAAGTCTTAAAATGTAATTAAGATAATGGCAATCACCACAATGTTGCTTTCATTTGTGTCGTTAATTTTTTTTCTTTTATGTTTGTTGTCATTACAATTGACCAAATCAAAACAAATCGAAAAAAATTCCTACGAAAAGCTTCTTGGCAAAAACAGAGACAAATGATCTTTGATATCTCACATTGTATTCTTCTTTTTTTTGGGCTGTTCAAGCCAAATTGATTGTTAACCACAACCAGCAGTCGTAAGGGGAGAAAATTGTGTCATTTCGATTTGTACGAGCCATGAGATTTAATTTCGCATGATTGATTTTCATTTTCTATTTTTATTCATTGTTACAAAGAAATATGAATTCAACTCATGTTTCTATTTAAAAAGAGAGAGAAAGAAATTTTTATGACGTAAAGCTCAGTGGAAAAAGTTATCTTAAACCTTTATTTCTTGTGAGCATCGTCAGATTAATCGATAATTATAACATGAACATTGATGGGATTTTCTTAGAATTTATCATCACTTTTGCGGCTGATGAGATCCCGTTAAAGTTAATCGCTTGCGCTTAGTTGGTGTAAAGAATCAATGATTATAAATCTGCGTTTTTATGAAAGCAATAATCTAAGAATTTAAGCATCAATGAAAAGATATTTGAAGATTTTTAATGTTGGTTTTGAACAATCAACATAGATTTCATGAAACATTGGTGAAAGTCTTGAAAGTCCAAAAATTGTCAACGTTTCTAATGTTCGTGATTGAAAAAGCTTTCTAAACTTTCGTGGATCTTCTGCTGGTGAAGCAATCGCGAGGATTCTTAATTGCATTTCTCCAATTTCCTTGAAAACTTCAGTTGAAAAATTAAACGAGACAAGTGAGAGAATTTTAAGATTCTTCTGAGATTTCAGGATGTTTATCGTCGTTTTACTGATCAAATTCTCCACTTGATTAATTTTGAAATACGTGAAATAAAGCTTGAGCGTCTCCAATGATAACTCGGCGATTGAACTTAACAAATAAACATTCTTTTCATGAGATATTAAAACACTGAGTGTTTTTAATTGATGTTGATTTAAAATAACTTTGGAAACGACTTCATTTGAAACATTATGAAATTCCAAACTTTCAAGGCAATTTCTTGGGAGTTTTATGAAAATTTTTCCAACTTCATCGTCGCATTCAATGACACATAAATGACGTAATTTCTTTAGTAACTTCATAATGTTAACATGTGTAGAAGTCAAGAGTTGTCGCCCATTGCTATTGTCTAATTTTCTTATTTCCAGATATTCAATCTTATTTGCCATTGACAAAATCATGAGAATGTCATTCGCGACCAGGTTGCAACTAATTTCAAATTTCTCGACTTCTGAAGCAAACTTTTTAAATGCTAAGAGAAGTTTCTTGACATTCTTGATGTCTTTACTTTCCGAGCTTAAGTTACGAACTGAGATGTTGAAGAATTTTCGCTTTGTTGTCATTAAGCTGTTGACATTTTCGTCATGTGAGAACTTTATGAACAGCGGAAGTGTCAGATGAATTTTATTACTTTTAATTATTTCTTTCTTACCTTCTTTGAGTCTAAAATCAACCAAAATCTTTTGACATTTCCAACAATTTTATAAAGATCTTTAGAGACTAATGCAATGTTGTTAAGGTCACAAATTGTCAACCATTCAAAGATCTTTAAAATTAAATTCTCAGGCAATTCCATGAAGTTCATTTTGCTATGAAAAATTTTGTGACATTAAAAAAGTTGACTGAGAAAATTGATTGCAATTTTTTTTTATTTACAGAAAAGCCCGCCGTAAGGAGCGTGATGGCGACGCGTCTCAAAGTGATACAAAAATATATTTAGAGGAAAGTGTACTTGAGCTGCTAAAGTTCACACCGGCAGAATTACGATCCATGGTCGACCTGCCGGCTGGCGTAGATTATAATGAATGGTTAGCTTCTTATAGTGAGTATCATCAAAATTGTCAACTGCCTCGAACACTTCACTCATAATATTTCCTTCTCCCAACAGCTATACAAATATTTGAATATGTAAATTTAGTTTATGGTACAATAAGTGAACATTGTACGACAACTGGCTGTCCCGATATGACTGCGCCGGGTTCAAAGTAAGTTCAAGTTGAATTTTATTTTTGATAATTAAATAAACGACATCTTTGTGTGTTTCACTTTAAAAATTAATAGAACCTACCTGTGGTACGATGAAAAAGGAAAAAAGAATCGTTGTCCCGCACCGCAATATATCGACTACGTGATGACCTACACACAGCGTACGATCAGCGACGAATCTTACTTTCCCACCAAATACGCGAATCAATTTCCATCTGGTTTTGAGTCGCATGTAAGGAAAATGATTCGTTTGTTGTTTCATGTCATTGCGCATATGTATGCCGCTCATTTTCGTGAAATTGCCCTACTCGGGCTGCATCCGCATTTAAATTCAACATTTGCCTTGCTGGTGGCCCTGCAAAGGTAGGAAGGAAATAATTTTGGATTTTTTCTGAAGAAGTTTTAATGATTTTGAATTTATCTTTTGAAGACGCTTTAACTTGATCGAGCCCAAAGAGATGGAAGTTCTATCGGATCTAGAAGCAGCACTTCATCTTAGTGATGATGCTTCAGCTGCTGTAACCACATCAACATCGTCATCGTCAACATCAACGACCCTCGCGTCAAGCGTGGCCAACAATAATAATTCATCATCTAGTGTTAGTTCCATAAGTAATTTAAATAGCAATACGATCGTAACGCAGGCATTAATCTCATCGCCTTCACGTTCTGGAGCTACGGCAGCGTCATGTGATGGCGCTCAAAGCCTAAATAGTCAAATCGATGATGTCAATGTGATCGTAAAGCAACCGGTGAGCGGGGGTGATGGTGTAAGTAGTCTGTTGAACAATAACAACGATTTGTCAACAAAAGATCGGACACATGTGACAGCCGTTGTCGTGGGGACGCCCCCAATTTAACGTCAATTCAAAATCTAGAAAATAATCGTCTTTTCATTTTTTTTCTTCTTCTGACTTTTCTTTTGTGTACCATATTTAATTTTCCCTTTCACAGAAATGAAAAGAAAAGAGTTTTCCATGATATCATTCATTTGATGTCATCTCTCGAAAGTTGGAAAATTCTGAGAAATCTTTTTGTTATTGTTCACAAAAAAAGAAGTTAAACCAAATATGTAAGAGAAAATGATGAGAAGAAATCAATTTTATTCCTAATTATTCTTCTTCTTAATTCTTGTTTTGTGATTGAGTAAAAAATGAGTTTTCTTTTTCTTCATGCAACTTTATTATCTAATAATTTGAAATGAATTCGTTTCATCAACACACTTAGAAGAAAAAGACACTAAAGATGAAAGATAATCGTCGTTAAACTGCATTAATTGTTAAGCATAAGAAGAAGAATAAATGAACAAAAAAATGCTATTTATAAAACGAAGATAACACAAATGTGACAAAAAAAGAAAAATAATTAATCATAGGCTGCCTAAAATGCCTCTTTCTTCCTTTTTCCTTGCGTTTAAATTTTTGTTTCATCTTATGGTTTGCCTCCATAGGGAGGAAAAGCAAGAAATAATTTAAAAGGAACGAGTTGCATGAAATGAGAAAAATTAACAAAATCTAGTACGATTTGAGATCTACAAAAGAAAAGTAAGATCTACTTGCAGAGGTTACGCAATTAAATGAAATGAAAAGTTTCAAAAACTTCTTAGATTTATCGCTTTTACTATTTATCGTACAACCAGAAAGGAAATAATTTTTTGTCCCTTTAAACTGAGAGGAAAAAAAACACTTAAAAAAAGAATTGTTGCTGCAAATTGAAAAATAAGAAAATGTAAAAAAAATATTTATTTAGTTATCAACTTGAGAGAAAAAGAAGAAATTAAAGATTTAAACAGTGAAGAAAAGTTACAAATTGTCTTATTTCAATGGTTTTTCTTTCAGCTTTTCAGCATTTTCATGATAAAAATTCTTTTCAATTCATATATTTATTTTTAGTCAAAATATGCTTTTATTTTATGCTACAAAAATAAACTAAATTCACGTGAAAAATATTGAGAAAAATTTTGACAAGGTAAATAAAAATCTTTTGAATTGAAATCCATCACGTGTTCAACGTTCAGTGCTGTCATTGTCGATATTTTTAATGGCAGCCAACAGTGACGATTTCTTCTTCGAATCAATGGTTTGTTTTCGAGTGCCGTTGCTGACTGCATTTCCATTGGTTTTGTTGTGATAATGAACGTAGTTTGTAGATTTTGACGACAAGATGGATGGAGAGTTATCAGGTGGCTGCTTTATAAATTCCAATTTTTTAATCTTCGTAATTGTGCTTTGTTTAGAAATTTCAGTTTTGTCATCAGCGAGAGTCTCACAATATTCATCCAAGAATGATTCACGGCGAAGAGTACTCATGGTCATTTCACGTTGAATGTAAGCGAGATCACCGTCTCCTCTACCATTAACAATTGTTTGTGGATCTTCTGACAACGACGATGACGACGAAGAAGATGTCAGAATGTGTCTTTGTTTCAATTTTGTCTCCAATTCATTTACATGCTTTTTATGTTCTAACAAATCCTTTGCATTGTGTGTCTGAAAATAATTCCAACAATGAAATTGTATTTTTAAAAATGTTTTTCATATATTTCAAGGAAAACTTTTTAAAAGAATCGAAGAGAATTTTTAAATCAAAACTTCTTTAAATTTAAATTCTAAATGAACAACTGAGACATTCTTCGATTCCTTTACCTTGAACAGACTCATCATTACCATTTTTGTGCCATTGTCTTCATTATTAATCAATTGAAAATCATTATCAGACAATTCACTGTCGTCACTCGATTTCTTCGTGTCTTGTTTGGGGTGCAATGGGATGAGTTTGTCATTTGTTATGTTTGGCTTGTTTAACAATCGAGCACGATTCATTCCATTACGAACGGAGACTACTAAATCATCATTGTCTTGAGTGTATCGTTCACTGCGAAGAAATCTCTCAGATTTATCGATTAGTGATTTGGTCATATCGATTTCATCTTTCTCCGGAACAGTTTTGACATTGCCGTTGAGGTTTGGTAGTGGTGAGTTGATTTTGATGGATTCATCCGTTTTCTTCTTCACTTCCTGACCTTCACATGGCGGCAATATTAATGTTGTTTGTTCCTTGTCCTCACCATTATTGAGTTGTGTTGCTGATTTCGATGAAAATGCCCGTGTTGGTGATTTCAATCGTCCGTTTTGGCGAACGTCCTTTGATGACTTCTTATCGCCATCAGCTTTCGTTCGTTGCATCATAAAATCAGACAATTCAATTTTGTGAACTAAATCACGATACTTTTGCTGTTCCATGTAAATATTTGATTTGAAAGCTTTCGTTTCCAATTGCAAACGTCTTGCCAGCAACTTCAAGTCATTGTCTTTGTCTAGCAAGCGTTGCTCAAGATCTCGAACACGATCAGTAAGTTTTTCACGTTCTTCCAAATGTTTATCTTTATTTAATTGCAGAAGATGCTTGTTTTGATCACTGAGGGTAAGAATTTGTGTTTCTTTCTGTTTCATTTTTCCTAGCACATCTTTATGCTGTCGTTGAAGATTGCGACAACGTGTTTGCCAAATTCGAACTTCTTCAGCGTGTGAATGTAAAAGTTGGGGAAGTTCAGCACTTGAACTTTGATACTTTGTTAATGCAGAGTCTTGACGTTTATGAAGTGATTTAAGTAATCGATTTTCAGCTGTGAGTTCCTATAATTTATAAATGTCACAATGTACATCGACTTTTATTAGATTTTTCAACTTACGGAAATTCGATGATGAGCTTCAGCGATTTGATTCTGCAGCTGCTTAAATCGTAGCAATCGAGCGGAAATTACTCTCTGCTTGACTTCACTGACAGCGGGGATTAAAGTTGGGTTTCGATCGCGATTCCGTTGAATGTTTTTCCTTCGATTTAATGCTGAGAATTTAGAACTTGACATTGTGAAGTGACTGCTGTTCATGCTTTTCGAAGAACTTCTAGAAAAGTTTTCTTTTAAAATGACGATGATGGTGATGATGTAATCGAAAAGGAAAAACTTTTTTTCTCAAAGGAATAATGAAACTTACGTTGGCGTATTCATTGAATTTACTTTTAATTCATGTTTACAATCTGGTAACATCGTCACAACTGACATCTTATTTATTTGAAACTCTCAAAATAAACAAAATTCTCAAGAAGTCTCAACAATTTTCACGTTATTTTGAGGCAACTGAAGTGAAATCGTAGAAAAAGTTGTTTGCTTTATGTCGCCAGTAGCAACAACTTCAACTTTTTCCTAGACTTTTTCTTACAACAAAACAAAACAGAAACGATTTCTCACGACTGATTTGTTTGCGCCTTCTGAGGGTTGTGAATAAAAAAACTTTTATTTCTTTCAACTTGAAAGTCTTCTTCAAAACTATTTTAAATATTAAACTTCATTGATAAATTTATCTCCGATCTGTCTTCGTTCGCTTGTAGGCGGAAAATGTGACAATTGTCGACCTGACCTCAATAAAAATTAATAGGCAATTCAATTAATTATGAAACGTAGCCTACATGAATCAACTTAATCACCGTTAATGGAAAACTATTTTTACCATGCTTTCACCACTCAATACACGACTACATAAATGCAAATCGAAGAAAACAAAAAATTAAAATTTTATTTGATCGATAATCATGCGATAAAATGAATTCAGAAGAAGACAATTCAGTTCTCGTTGACACATGAACTCAAAGTTTTGATGTTCAGTAAACAAACTTCTGTTGTCATCACAATTGACCATCAATTGTTTTATTTAACTAAAAGGATTGAAATTGAAAGTAAAAATAAAAATATGATGGGGGAGGGAAGTTAAACACGAAAGCGACATGCAAGTCTAATAAAGTTTTACGTGTCATGACCCTGAAAAAGTTCACTCATGATTTAAAATTGCTTTAATGCGTGTGTGAAGCTACTTAAGATTTAAGTAGCGAAACCTGATTATTCATACAAACAGCTCATTTTAGTTTGTTTTTAATTATTTTTAATCAGCGACTTTACGTTACCAATTACAGCAAAAATAACAATTCTACGTTTCTATATTAACAAAACATTGCAACATCGGCTTAAGATAAGTAAATGTAATTCCTGTTCTTTACTGTTTAGAATGTGAACGTTACAGGGCTTGGGATTGGAATTAATGAAATTGGAAGATTTTTTATTTGTTTTAAGGATTCCAAGCTCTGATTTCTATACATGAAAGTGTCTGCTTAATTATGATACAATTGCTTGTGTTGTCATTGTCAGTCATTAAATAATTCTCGAACCAGAATTCTCCCAATCGTCAAGTGCTGTCGTGTTAACAAATCCAAAATTCCATTTCTGATTCTTCTCATCACGCTTGCATTTGCTTACGAATACTTTTTTCTCATCAAAATCTCCTTGAAGACATCGACTTGAGTGAAGATGAATGATATGCTTCATTTTCTGGTCATATTTCCAGAGTTGATTGCCTTGCATGCCGTGACAACCGAAGAGAAGAATTGGCGCTTCGCCACTCTCCGAAACATCCCAACATGACTCACCATGCTTAATTCTTATGTCACGTTGCCAACTTAATGCAAAAAATTGCGTCGCATGTGGTTTCTTTTTATCATTTGCACAATAATACAAACCGATTTTCTCTTTGTCACCATGACTTAAAGTGTCAACACAATATGATGGATTTGCAATCGATTGTATCGCTCCAGATGCGAAATCTGTAAATAATTCATTTTGATTCATTCATACAAATCAGTTTTCCATTTCGAACTCACCTGGTGGATCAACTGGAGGATATTTCTCAACTAAATCTGGTGCAATCTCTTTGATGAACCAACTAAATGGTTTGCATTGCAACTTTTCTCTTATGGCTTTCTGCGCTGTTAAATCTCCAGCGTCAATTTTCTCATATTTTCCAGGACTTCTCGCATATAAATAGTCTTTATATTCATCCATCCAAACCTCAGCAACACGTTTGTAATTGATTGAAAGGAAATCTTTCGAACGAACGTTAGAGAATGGCGCGTAGCCTCGGTAGATGTGACCAACTCTTGAACAAGGTGCATCAACCATTCGTCCATGACATTGCCAAATCTTGAAGCTTAATTCATATTGTTCGCCACCCCAAATATCGAGGCCAGGATCGTAACCGCCAAGTTCCCAGAAGAACTTTGTTGAAATTGCGAAAAGACCTCCAGCCATGACAGGCGATGGAAAAGGTTCTGTCGGGTGGTCGCAATCTTCTTTACGTAATGGTAAACGTTTGTAGAAGAATTTCCAATCAAATGCACCTCTTGCACCTTCATCTTGTGCTCGATATTCGAAAGTATCGTAAGCAATCACATCGATGAAAGGACAAACGCATGTTTTATAATCTTCTGCGATTGGTTCGAGAAGTGGCGGCAACCAATTAATGTTGGCTTCTGTATGGGAATCTAAGAAGATTAATACATCACCAGTGGCTGCTTTTGCTCCAGTTAAGCGTGCTGTTATCAATCCACCTCGTTCTGGAAGATGAATCACTTTAACTTTCGGTAAGTTTGCATCGACAAATCTGTCAAGTTTGTCTTTAAGAAACTCTTTTGTTGAATAATCATCAACAAGAATTATCTCGGTGAGAAGTTCACGAGGTGATCGATTAATGACTGAATAAACTGTGCGAAGCAATGTGCTCCAATGTTCATTATAAAATGGCACAACGACGCTAACTGATGGCAACTCATTTAAATAATTTTTATCGCGACATCCTGGATGACGAATATCTGGCACAGAACGATTCAATGATATTTTGTCACTCAACAAAGCATTAAATCCATTTTCATGGAAGAGTTTGTCTTGAAGTGTTTTGTTACTTTGATCAAGTTGCTCAGCTTTTCCTTGTTCACCCAAACCTTTCCTACTTTGCTCATCACTTATCAAATTGTAATCGTGCCAGTCGATCTTCTTTCCATTAACATTCTTTGGCCTTCCACTAAAGAACGATCCATGTTTGGGATGTTGTTGGATTTTTGCTGATCGATAGAAATCTTTCGGTTGTTGTTTTGACTTGAAGAATAAAATAACTAAGCAGATAACGACTGATGCTAAGAAGGCTAATTTAATTAATGTTATAAGATTTCGTTTCATATTAAACTTTTATGTTTGTTTTTATGTCGTCTGAAATGAATATCATTGATTTTGTTATACAACTTGTTAAAATAATTATGTCGATTACCTGTTTCATTTTTCCTTCCTGTTTATGATTTTTTTATTAGTTTGTAATGTTGCCTGGGTGATGAGTGTAACTATCGTTCATTTAAACAGCAGCGAAATCTGTTGTTGGGGAAAGATTCTTCATTAATAAACAACTTTCATCATTATTAAATTTTTTCTTTTAAGAATTAATGAAATTTCATTAAAAACTCACTTGTAATACTTTTATAATCTAAAATTGTATATTTAAACACTAGACTTGCTTAATTTATATTCAATTAAACATTTATACTAATATCTGTCATTGCTTTTGTTCGAAATGCTTCTAAAACTAAAATTTTGTTAGAAACACCTGTAAGAGCAATTAAAAGAATCTTCAAACGTAAACAAACTTCTTTTATTAGTATTTTTAATTCTTCATCAACTTGCTCATGCAATTCTGAATTGTTTTGATACAAAAAAGTTCACTTGTTACTGTTTAACTCCCAACTTCAGTTTATTTTATGTTTTTAAAGTGAAAGAAGCTAAAAATTTATTTCTCAATATTTATTTTCATTTTGATATTATTCATTGTAAAACATCGTATAAAAGACCATCATGACGAAAGAGATTGCTTACATTTCATACGGTCCTGATTATGGTGAACTACTGCCAACAGAGGTAATTGTCAGATTTTAGAGATAAATTCGGAATCATGTGACCTCGGTTTTTATTGGACGCGTAATTCGTCTAACAATTATTCCGTAAACAGAAGAAAAGCAACACAACAAAGAATTGAAAGTATGATGGTTAACTTATTTTTCCTTTAATCCATCAACAAAGAAGGTGTTTAAGAGATACCGCATAGTCTACGTATAGAACCAGGTGATTTCATTAATCTTTATCTCCTTATCTACCTTTATGCAAACATGACGTCGAAAATAATTATTTCTAGCGGTTTTCAACAAGTAAATTACGAAAACAATTAAAGTTTTACGGAAATAATAATAAGACGTTGCTTGTTGTTAGACGAAATGCGAGTTTAAAATTGTTATTTGTTAATTAACAAGTCGTTTATATTATATTTTTTTTTCAACAATTCACAGATTCTTATTAAAATCTTCGAGTTCCTTCACCCGTCTGATCGCTTCAACGCAAGCCAAATATGCAAACGGTTTCAAGAGGTCAGCGAACATTACAAATTCATCAATGATTCGCAGCTTAATTTCTCGAAAATCACGTTCAGTCGACATGAAGCTCCAGCCAAAGATTTTCTACACAGCTTCAGAAGCTTTCCAAATATTTCCTTCACGGATGTTGAATTCAGTGATTGTGAAGAGTTTTGGCAACGTCATGGTGAAGCTGTTGAGACATTAACAATTAATTCATGCGACATCACTGTGAGAAAGTTAAAAATGATTCTCAAGGAGACTCCGAATCTCCATTATTTAGAAATTCAAAATTCACGTGAATTATTTATGAGCGGAAGATTATTTGAGGAAAATGATTTGCTGCTTGAAAATGTTACTTCACTGAGTCTACCAAACAATCAGTATTTGTCAGATTGTCTGTTCTCGCGCATCACAAGAATTATGCCAAATTTAGCAGCTCTTGATTTGAGTAGCAATAAAATTTCATTTCACGGTGGTTTGTATAAGAAATTTTATCCAAATCACGACAACGGCGATGATATTGGAAGCGATAATGTTTTCACCTTTCATTTCATCAAAAAATTCATCAAGAATCGAGCTGATAAAATCAAAGAATTGAATTTTAATTCAACACTTATTGATGGCAACACTCTTCAATTGTTATCGGAGATCGATGAATTAAATCTTTCAAAATTACATCTTCGACAATGTGACCAGCTTACGAATGATGGATTCACAAGTCTCATCAGAGTTCAACCTCAACTGACTTCGTTAGATTTAACGTTTTCAGTTCGTATTACTGACTCATCCGTCATAGCTATAAGTGAAACTTTGAAGGATTTGAGATTATTGAAACTCCGGCGATGTCGTTCATTAACCGATTTATCGATCAAAATGTTAGCAGATCTTCAATTTCTTGAAGTTCTCGACATTTCTGAATGTGAGGCTTTAACAAGTGCTGCAATAACTGATGGAATTGCTTTTAAATCCAACGTCGTGTTGAAGGAACTTTATTTAGCTGCACTCAACATTGACGAGAATGCAATCACCAAAATAACCGAAAACATCCCAAATCTTCGTGTCTTAGATTTGAGCTTTTGTTTCAATCATGTTGATGATGTTTGCGTTCAAATGATATTTAAAAATCTTTTATTTCTACGTGAACTTAATTTAGATTCATGTGAGAGAATAAGCGATGAAGGACTGACAGGAATGTCAATGAAAGAGAAGCTTGAAGACTTTTGTAAGAAAGAAGAACAACAAGAGAAGGTTAATGAAGAGATGAAACAAGAACCGATTGTTTCCGGTACCATAAATAATCTTCCTGAACCAGCACAACGCACAATCTTTAAGATTTCACTTAGAACAAAAGCAGAAGATGAAATTGTCAGCGATGCACTTCGAAAGAAAGCAATGATGCAAATGGCTATGGAAATAAACACAAATGAAGAAGAAAGCAGCAACTTTTCGATCAAAAAACTTAAAGGTTTGAGAGTTCTAAAGCTTGGTAGTTGCAATAAAATTTCTGATGTTTCTTTGATTTACAACTTCAAACTGCCAGAATTGAGGGAAATTAATTTAAGCAAATGTCAGCAGATTTCCTACGATGGAGTCAAAGCTTTGGTTGAGAATTGTCCAGGACTTGAAGTTGTCAACTTTTCTGAATGTCACAATATCTCTGATAAATGCATTGAACTCGTCGCTACTAAACTGCAGAGATTAACTTCATTGGATATAAGTCGATGTTTCAAATTAACTGATTATTCACTTGATTATATCGCGTTGAACTGCAAACGAATTAGAGAACTTAACGTTCATGGATGTCGTCAAATGTCTGATGAACCGCATTTGAGATTAATTAATGCGGTTTCATTGAAAAATATTTCGTTTGCAAAACCTGGATCCAATGTTGATTCAAGAGCTCCAATTCCACCATCATTTCGATTGGCAAGCAATTCAAGAAACTCGTTTCCGTTGCCGCTTCCATTTCGCTATTAAGTGATAATCCTTCGAGCTGGAATTGAGGGAATTTTTATGAAAAGCTTATTCAAACTAAATTATACCAACTTTTCTTATAAATTATTATTAAATAAAGAAACTATTAAATTATTCAATCAAGAAAGTTTTCTTTTTTTTATTACTGATAATGCTAATTTCACTCCTTTAATTATTTTTATTGTTTTGCTGAGAATCCAGTTCTTGTTTTACGATTGAGGTATTTGTAAAGGAAGCTTATACGTTTTTCCAACTCATTCCATTTGGTTGGTCTCTTCTCTGGAAAACCAGCATTCCTCATTATTTTCCTTTTACGCAACAGAACTTGAAATTCATTTCCACCAACACCCCGAAGCCAGGAAGGAACAGAATAAAGTACACGAGTTGGATGAAGATTGTCATTTCCCAATATGTCAATGTAGTCATTTTGTCCCATTAAAGCTCTTTTTTCAGCCCAAGCGTTTTTCGGTCTAAAAATTTAATTTTACAATGAAAAAAAGGTGAAAATTGAAAGATCCAGAATAAAGTTAAATTTATTTACTTATAAACTGGTATAGGTAATTTCTGACCACAATTAAGTCTTGGTAATAATCCTTTGTGAATAATGTCATCTTTGTATCCATATCGTTTTATTAATGGACCTTTAGCGATTTTACTAGCATAATAACGTGTTCGTACTGGAATCACTATGGGATTGAATAAATTTTGCACAAGTCCTCTGACGAAAGACATATTTCCGTATGTTAAATTATTCTTTATCCTCTATTTTGTGTGAATATGGCTTTTAATCACTTTTTAACTCAATTATACTCAGAGAAAAATTATTTTCCGGTTTTATTTTAGATTTTTACGAATCAAAACAAAATAATAATGAGGGGTATTCAGATCATGTTTCTATAGATTTACACCCCTCAAAATTCACGTGTTGTGTTTAAAGAAGTAAACAAAATACAAAAATATATCTTAAAATAATTAAATATGGGTGAAGATGATAGTTTTATGGATAAAAAGAAGCCTCACAAGTCGAAACATTCAGGTAATGCAACAGGACAAATTCATATAATAATTTATTTTAGTTGTTTTATAAGAAAAGGTTTCAAAAAAAATATTTTTTGAAAATTTTAAGGTGTGAAAGCTGAAAAGAAGAAAGGAAAGAAACAACTTCCAACAGATAGACAAAAAAATCCTAAAGGTTTTGCAATCACATCAGCTCGAAGTGCAGAATTGAGATTTCGAAGGAAGCAAGACTTGCAAACTAAGAAGCATCACATACCGTTAGTTGATGCAACACCTGAAGAACCTCCACCGATAGTAATTGCTGTTGTTGGACCTCCAAAAGTTGGAAAATCTACTCTTATTAATAATTTAATTAAGAACTTCACAAGAACTAATGTCACAAACATTAATGGACCAATTTCGATTGTTGTGTCAAAAAAACGTCGTTTAACAATCATCGAATGCAACAACGACATTAATGCAATGATTGACATAGCAAAATGTGCCGATCTCGTCTTACTGATGTGTGATGCAAGTTTTGGCTTTGAAATGGAAATCTTTGAGTTTCTCAACATCTGTCAAGTTCATGGAATGCCGAAAATTATGGGAGTACTTACACATCTCGATGCTATCAAAAACACGAAAGCTTTGCAGAAAAAGAAGAAACTTCTCAAGCATCGGTTCTGGACAGAAGTTTATCAAGGTGCAAAATTATTTTATCTCTCAGGAATTCAACATGGTGAATATTTAAGAAATGAAATTAAAAACCTTGGACGTTTCATTCATGTTATGAAGTTCCGACCATTAACATGGCGTGGCCAACATAGCTACATTTTAGCTGATCGTGTTGAAGACATCACGAATCAAGAAGAAATTCGTTTAAATCCGAAATGTGATCGAAATGTCGTTCTTTATGGATATGTTCGTGGAATTCCACTTAAGAAGAATTCAACTGTTCACATTGCTGGTTATGGTGATATCAAAATTGATGAGTTGGAAGCATTGTCTGATCCATGTCCAATGCCATCAAGAGAAAAGAAAAGAAATTTGCTAGAGAAGGAACGATTGTTATATGCACCGATGTCAGGTGTTGGCGGAATTGTTTATGATAAAGACGCGGTTTATATTGAACTTCAAGGATCGCATAGCCATCATGGACGAGAGAATGAACAATCAAAGCTTGTCAAAGAAATTATTAACAAGAAGGAAACTTTCGATGAACAAATTCAAAATCAAGAATTTCGATTATTCTCAGATGGCGACGTCATCAAGTCGATGGATTTCCAAGATGATGATGACGATGATGAAGAAGTTGAGAGTGAAAATGAAGGAAGTGATGATTCCGGAATGGATTCAGAACCAGAAATGCCAGAAATGAATGATGGAAGTGGTTGGAAACCAGATGAAGATGATGAAGAACTTCAAGACGAAGACAATTCATCAGATGAAGAATATCAAAACTTAGAAAACGACCCTGATGATTTAATTCACATGTCATGGAAAGAAGGTGTCGCCGATCGTGCACGAGATGCTTATTTAGATCGACAATCAAACAATCAAAATCTCATGAAGTTAGTTTATGGTAAAGCTAAAACTGATCAAGAAACAACAAATGAAGACGATGATGAAATCGGCGGACTTTTTAAAAATGTCACTAAACACCAAACACAATTACATCATGAGAAACAACAAAGAGATGCAATCGAATGCCCGTTCTTCGAGAATTATGGCGAAGGCGTGAGAAATTGGACTTCAGAAGAAAACAAGAAAATGCTCGTCAATTGCTTTGTCACTGGAAAATGGAAATCATCTGAAGATGCTGAAAAACTTCTTGCGCTTGATGACATGAGTGATGGTGACAGTGAAGTTTATGGTGACTTTGAAGATCTTGAAACTGGTGAGAAGTTTACAGGAAAGGAACAAGAAGATGATGAAGACGTCGAAGAAGCTCCAAAAATTGATGAATCAAAAAAGAAACGAAAGTATGAGAAAGATGAAGAAGCTAACTTGACACGTGCTGAACTAATGGCGAAGAAATTGAAGCTTAAGGAAAAGTTTGATGCTGAATATGACAATCCTGAACTCAAAGACAGTCACAGAATCGATGGCGAAGAATCCTTTTACGAAGCATTAAAAGCAGAAGCTGACAAACAAGCGGAACTCAATCGAAAAGAGTTTGCTGAACTTGATGAGAATGTTAGACTTGAAATTGAAGGTTTTCGAGCTGGTCTTTATGTTCGTATGAGTTTCAAAGATCTTCCTTGTGAGTTTATTGAAAACTTCGATCCAACTTATCCAATTTTAATCGGAGCATTGAACATGGCTGAAGAAAATATTGGATTAATTAGTTGCAAAGTAAAGAAACATCGTTGGTATCGTAAAGTGTTGAAGACAAATGATCCACTAATCATTTCGTTAGGATGGCGACGGTTTCAAACTGTCCCAATGTTTGCAAAAATTGAAGATGATTTAAAGCATCGTTTCTTGAAGTACACGCCGAATCATGTGACTTGCAACATGAGCTTTTATGGTCCAATTACACCGCAAAATACCGGATTCCTTGCTATTCAAACAGTCAGCAGTGACATTAAAGAAATGAAACGAATTGGATTTCGAATTGCTGCAACTGGCGCTGTCAATGAAGTTGATAAAACATCGCAAATTATGAAGAAGCTGAAATTGGTTGGAACGCCACATAAAATATTCAAAAAAACGGCATTCATATCAGGAATGTTCAATTCAGCATTGGAGGTTGCCAAGTTTGAAGGAGCAAAAATTAAAACAGTTTCGGGAATACGCGGACAAATTAAGAAAGCAGAACGTGAACCGCCAGGATCATTTCGTGCAACGTTTGAAGATAAAATTCAAATCAGTGATATTGTTTTTTGTCGAACTTGGTTCAAAGTTGATGTTCCACAATTTTATGTGCCGATTACGAATTTATTGCTACCAATCGATGCTAAATCACAATGGCAAGGAATGAAAACGCATGGACAATTGAAACGAGAGAAAAATATCAAAGCCGAGGTTAATGAAGATCATTTATACAAGCCAATTGAAAGACAAGCACCAAGCTTTAGGCCATTGATCATTCCAGCATCACTTCAACGCTCTTTGCCTTACAAAGATAAACCGAAGAACGCTTCGAAAGATCCTAAACAGAAGTTTGAAGCCACACGTGTTGCTGTTATTCATTCACCTCACGAACAGAAAATCACTAAAATGATGAAAATGTTGAAAGCAAATCATCAAGCAAAGGAAGAGAAACGAAAAGCAAGTTTAAATGCAAAGTTTGGCGAGAAGCTTAAGTTGAAAGAAAAAGAAGATTTGAGAAATTTGCAACGACAGAAGGAACTTAAAAAGAAAGTTTTTCGTGCGTTATCAAAAATTCAATCGAAGGAAGAAAAAGGAGAGAAAAGTGGAGGAAAGAAAAAATTTCAAAAGAAGAATCGCGGGAAGAAAATTGGAGATGAATAATTGAAAGATTTTTAATTAAAGAAATAAAGCAAAATGTTTAATCATTAATTGTTAATTTTTATTGTATTGTATTTTCTTTTTTTCCAGGTTTTATTAAACTTATTTGAATGCGATTGATTTCTCTTACAGATTAATTTTATAAAATGAATTAAGCTATGAGTATTGACTAGCAATTTTGTCTTCACTAGATATGAGCTTCTTGATGTAAATAAAGGAAAAGAGAAAATATCTCAGCAGTTGAAACCATTATCTACATCGTCAATTAATGAATTGTCTATAAATGCAGCAAAAGTATTAAAAATATTATTGAAAATGTCATTTGAAATGAACTTGACAAATGAGAAAAGCTACATTTTGGTTAAATGAAATGGTAAAATTGTAAAACAGAATCATTTGCAATTTAAAATTATTTCATTTTAAATTATTGAATTAGGTGAAAGATTTCTCATCATCATATTTAGTTACAGTCAGAGTTTTACATTTCATTTCTCATCGGAAAATCATTTTTCTACAATTGAAAAAATGATTTCTGTTAAAAAATTTGTTTGCTTTATATGAGAAAAATTTGCTTACATTTTTTATCTAGATAATGTTTGATTGTAAAGAACGATAATGAATATTTAAATCTTTGACAAAAATTATTTTTTTGTTGTTTAGTTGACTTTTCTTTAATGAAATATTCAAGTTCATGAACAAAATAAACATTTCCATATCATGTAAAGGAAAAAATTTAAACATCCATAAACGAGCATTGAAGATTATGATGAAACATTTTATTATTATTTTCATCCCTTTATTTGATTTTGTTAGGTAGCTAATTAAGATTTACCTATCAATATTTTGATTGATTTTCGCAGTCAATTCCAAAATTTCGATAATAATACTTGAGATAAAAAGAGATTTTCATTAAAAATACGAATTGAAATAGAACAGTATCAAAAAAACTTCATCAACTCATAACCAATGTAAGCCTTTTTTTCTTTTTTAAAAACCTCAAGACAAAAAAAAACATTTCTTTATTTAAAATCTTTAATTAACATGAATAAATAAAATAATATGAAACTTTTAATAAGAATTTGGCAAAATATTTGAAAGATGTCCATAATACAAGAATGAAAGCGGAGCATATTCTTGTAGAGATACGGAGGAAACCCCTCGAAATCGAACTGAAGAGAGCGGGAGAGAAAAAGATCATTCTTTGTGAACGACCGGAGCAGTTTAGACGTGTGATAAAAAAAGCTCAATTAAAATTGTAATTAAAGTTGCTCAAATAAAACATAACTTTATATTTATCACGTAAAAAGAAAAATAAGTATTTTAAATCATTTAAAAGAACATCGGAAAGTCACAAGTGTCACAATTCTAAAGTCAGAAAAGCATCTCAATCTTATGACAAAATCAGAGCGTATGTTTTTTTTACTACTAGCAATTAAGCCATGGCATCTGATCTTTTAACATATTGGGCCAAACTCTATATTATCAGCGATAAGTTTTGTTTTCCGTGTAGCTAATATTTTTATATAAGAAATAAAAAATAATTCTATTTCTCGAAAACGTTCCCTAACTAAAGTCGATTTAATGATGATGATGATATTGTTGCATTTTATTGTTGATTATTCTGTTCAACTCAGGAATGCATGTGGTAAAGCAGATTTCATCTTTAAAACCTTTGAACAGAAATTTAACGAAATTTTGAAAATCAATTTATTTAAATTCTTAAAGAACGTTAAAAAATATTTGTCTTACCTTGGTTCTACCACAATATTCAAATGTGAGTTTGATTTGCCGATCGATCCTATTTGGAAAACTTATTCGTAGTTTGTAGAGAAATTGCAACTGAAAAAGGAAGGTTATGTTCTTGTTACAAAATTAATTATTAAATTGTAATTAAATTACCCATTCTTGCGTCAATCGAATGATATTGAAATCATGTTGAATAAGTATTCGAATCATTTGTTAATCTTCACGAAATAATAGCCAACTTCATTCCACGTGGGAATTTCATCAGGAACCATTTGACTTTATTCAGGTTTTAAAAATCCTGTTGTTTAATTAACATCATTTCGAATCAGTTCTTGTTTTTTATTTACATAACTAAATGTGGTGATAAAATAAATTATTAACTAACTAAATTTTAAGTAAAAAGTTAACTTACATGTGACGATTAACGCTTGATAAATTTTAGAATTTACTTTGAAGTGATGCTGTCGGGATCTAACAATCAACTGAGATAATTTCACTTGTGTGCGCTTTTTTGTATCTTTCAGAATCGACAATCGAATTGATAAGAGAAGTTTGAAAAGTTTTCAGCTAAAAAAATTGAGAGAATTTTATAGCAACTCGTAATGCGTTCTTTACGTGTGAAGTACCTAAATAAATAAATTTCTAAGAACTTTACTCTTTATCCAACTGAAATAAATATCTAGGTAAATGAATTTAATTCTGTAAAAGATTTGACAATTTATTAACTTTTACCTCAATCCCTCTGACAACATTTAGAATCAATAAAGGGTTGCTTGCATTTTTGTTATCAGAAACTGAACAAAATTTTAATAAATATTTACCTAAGTGATAAGAATTAATAAAGGAAATTTATTCAAATTTATTCAGTTTCAGTTTTTGAAAATTGGCTTCAAAATTTATAAACACAGTAAGGTCAGAAATTGTAAAAAGAAGAAAATAATTTTACTTTAAAAGGAATCTTTCCCAATGACCAGTTTCATCATCAAATTAAAAATCCAAAATAAATCTTCTAGTTTATCATTCAATTGGTTAAATTAATCAGAAGCAAAATTGAGAATTTATGA
Source organism: Clunio marinus (assembly GCA_900005825.1). NCBI lineage: Eukaryota > Metazoa > Arthropoda > Insecta > Diptera > Chironomidae > Clunio > Clunio marinus. The sequence goes on along the minus strand of CVRI01000067.1, from coordinate 348,531 downwards.
CGATTTTTTTTTCAAAGAGAAACAAGAAGCGAAAGTTAATTAAAAGAAACATTTTTAGATGAAAATTACGTTGTAAATTGGATCAGATGAAAGCAGCAGACAAGTTGAGTACCGAAAATAGAAGTTTAAAGGGAGATAAAGAAAGCATTTCTCTACATTTTCTCGGCTCGACATCTTAAAACAATTAATCTGAAGGCGGGAATTCTTTCTTAATTTATTAGGAAACATCAATTTCGTGCATTTCTTACATATTTTCTCGCGACATAACATGAATAATTCTGGGGAAACCTGAAACAACAAAAAATGCAATCAACATTCTTCATTTCGAACTTCTCGTATGCATTTATTTATTTACACATCAACGTCCCGACATTCGAGTAGATAAATGTTTCAAAACGGCAACTTTTATTTTCCATCTCGATGCATTTCTCACTTCATCCAAAGCCGTTGAATGCTAAATCAACAAACGAAAATTATTTACGATGTCATTGTGGAACAAAAGATTGCAATTTTTTGACAAATGTAATCTCAACATTAGCATATATGCGATGTGTTCAACCCTCGGTTAATTCGTTACAACGACTGAGTAGACAGTAAAATAATAAATAAACATTTGTCCAAAGCCATGAGTAAATACATAAAAGAGTAAATCTCAATTGATTCATGCTGGCAAAACATGCCACAAAAAAAATTCGTTCAGCAAACAATAAATGTGAAGGGAAAAGTAACTTAAAAGAGAATTTTTATCGTGAATTCAGGAATTTCCGGTTTTATCATTTCAACAATCACGTAAGTCACGGCACACGTCGGATAATTCTCAAAAGGAAACACAATAACAAAAAGACTTACTCAATAAAATGAGTCCCAAGATAACAATGAAGAAGTCATTACACATTCCTTAAGCAGGTCATAATACGATCCTAAAATATTCAGATTTCCATACAAAACAACTAATAGTCGTAACTTTTAATTAACTTAAAAGGAATATTCTTTGTTGACGACATGACCTGTTGAATGACATTTAATGTTGTGGTGTCATGAGCTCGCATCATAATCTTCAATCATAGAAAATAGCAATTAATTAACTCAAATAAATTGTTTTTCCTTTCTATTCATTTAAATCTAACATTTACTGCGATATTTCACCAGTGAATTCTTTTCAAGTTTCTAGGGATAGGAAGCAAAACCTACGTTGTTTCAATTGAATTGCTCGCGTGCTTCAATTAAATTCACTCAGAAAAAGAAAGCATTTTGTAAATGATTTTTATTTTCAGTGCCGTCCAATACTACAAATGACTTCATACTCAACATAAAGTTGTAAGTAAAGCATGGAGATAGCAAGTCACACCTCATTTTTACTGTAACGATCGAATATGGTATATGTTAAGTACAAATTTCTTCCGAGGGAGTGGGAATAAAATAAAAATAAGGCAAAGAAGTCTAAAAATAAAACTTTGACTAAGAGAGAGCGAGAAACAATTCGCAACTGCTTGTAACAATTTCAACATCTCACTGCATTCCTTCTCTCGAGAATTTCTATCCATCAGTACTCTTTAAACACTAATTAATAATTAACAATACTACAATTTGAGAGCTTAATAGAGCTGTTGTGAAGAAATTTGTACAGCACATTTTCATGGGTCGTCGAACATTTTGCGCTGAAGTTCTTCCGTTAAAGTAATTTGGAAGTTAATCATAATTTTCACAATGCTTAAGACACGAGAGTTCAACGATGTTTGAACCATATGGAGCGCTGTTTTTCTTTCTCTTCTTCGTCTGCTTATTATTGCCGTCTCTCCATCCCATACACGCTTTTTTAGTATTTTGCGAATTGTTAGAATAACGAGCTAAGGCCATTAATTCACAACAAGCAATGCCAATACAACAGCAAAAAAAAAACTGAATGCAAATTACTAATGGACAAGAATTTTCGAATTCAGTTGTTGTTGGTTAATACTCGTTCAATTGCTTTGACTATGCAAATGGATTTTGTATGTTTGTTTGATGTTTCTCTATGGGAATATACAAAATATTTAAGTTAGAAGGTATAAAACAAAAAGAAATTTAAATGAGTAGGTGGAGAGAAGGAAATGGTTGAAAATCATTTAATTTATTATCTTTCATTCTTTGTACTTAAGTAAGTAGCCTAAAGAAATAATTATTCCACCCCTGAACTTACATGATTTATTAGGAAGGAGAATTAATCTACATTCAGTATGAGCGAAACTTGTTCATGAATATTTTGCAATCCGCAAGGCAAGTAAAACATTTTCTACTACAACAGTGAGGTGAACAAAATATAAATTTATGCTTGATGTCTTAACCACATTATAAACGTCAATTGTCTTCAATGTCACAATAGATTTCGACCAAAGTTTTCTTTTTTTTTTATCATGAATTTCAGTCTTCATTTAAAGTTTTTTAAATTTCTCACTTGAAGTTTTGTTTTTAAAAGAAGAGAAAAAACGAGTCGAATAATTGTTGTTATGCTTCGCAAAAGAATGAAATATAAAAGAAATGGAGCTGCGACTAATTGAGCTAAAAAATGCTTGAAGTATACGGATTATAGTAATACAATTAACATCCCGCGCAAATGAGAAAAAAGCAGTCAATTGAGTTCAAAGTCGGAGATCGAGTGAATAAAAAAAGCATGTCAGAGATGAAAGAAGAGCAAGCAAGCATCATCGGAAATGCATCAGATGAGAACGATAAAATAAAATAAAAAAGAATTAATAAAAGTAACAAAAATCAAATGTCACGATTCGTCTCAATTTATTTCAAGCTCATCGTCGCTTGAATGAAATATGGCAACGTTGCAGTGAATAACTTTTAATTAAAGGGTTCCATTGGGAATGTATGTATGCAGATGCAAAAATAAATAAATCAAGAAGAAAGAGAAGGAAGAAATGAAGCAATTAATTAACGAGTTTGAAAATCCATTCAATTCTCAATCAATCTCTATTTAAAGTTTTAAGTTGATGTAAAAAATCAGGGTTCACGAAGTGGAAGTGTTTAATTCGACATGCTGCGTAAACATGAGGAAGCCCTCACTAAATAACAGACATTAGATGAATCTTAAGTGATCGAGATTCGAACAAATTTGCTTACGCATGCTGGTGAAGCAAAACAATTTCACGATTGGTCATTTCTGATATTTGTTGAGGTAATGAAAGCCAAATGAAAGAAAAATTTTCTAAATGCTTCTAGTTTTTGTTCTTCCATCATTGTCTGAATGCCTCCACGCTATACTATCGTTTATAAATTGAAATTCCCTTTCCATCTTTGTTATGAAAGAATTAAAATTCGAATGTTTTACAACTCCATCAATTTTCCAGACATGATTCGTGATGTTTTGCGTTTTTAATGAAGCAAATAAGCGTGGGTAAGCTTGAACACATTTCTCAAATTAAATTCAACAGTCGGGATTATGAACGTTAAATGACGACACACCTTTCGTTACAATTATTACATATTTTCCTGTATTAATCTTCAAAAATCCCCTGTGATGTGTTGTGCTGTTGAACAGGTTACATGCTATTCTTTATTATGTTGAAAAGTCACATTTATCATTTGACAGTAACAACGAATTAGAAGGAACAGTGCAACAGAAGTCGAGAGGGGATCGGCTGTATTTAAAAAATAAGAAATAAAAACAAAACAGATCCAAAATGAAATATTATTGTGACACTTTAGGGATCTTTCATGACACTTTTTAGATTCCAGAAGCTCAAAAACCACTCATGTCTTGTGGCTCGAATGGTTTTTTATTAATGAAATAAATCTTATGAAAAGCGAACATAAACCTTTCAAATGTCAACCGCAAAAACTTCATGGTCGATCATAAATCAATTGCTTTTCAGTTTTCCCACATCACGAAGACGTAATTAACATTGCTTTGTGATATGCATGCACAACATGTGTACATTATGTTAAGGGAATTTTAATTATGATTTTTCTAGTTAGAATATTATTCAAATGTCACTTCACGTATTATTGTTTATAAATAGAATTATTACGTTAATAGAAATGATTAAGAGAAATTTGATATCCCAAATGAGGGGCTTAAGCTTTAATGGAAACAAATGTGCCGTCGAAATGAAGCACAATGGAGAAATTATTTAAGTGAAGAAATATGATGAAATTGAATGATAATGTAATGATTTTTCAAAGCATAAAAAATATGCTTGAAATGAGATTTATAATTTTCTCGCTCAGCGATTCATGAAATTTGTCTTAATTGAGCCATTGAATATTTTAAGGAACATTTAAATGCTTGAGAATCGGAAACAAAAATCTCTCTCGTTGATTGATCGGCTTGACTTCATTTCTACTTCCCGGGAAAAACACAAAAGTCACCGAAAACCATGTCCATAAATCAGCACGCTTGTTTGGGCACATAAAGTGCAACATGATACGTGAGTTTAACGTAAATTTAAAGTTTCTACATTTTTCACATTTTCATTTCTTCCTCAATGCTGACATTTCGCTTTCTTTCGAATTTCAATTGAGAAGCATGTTAAATTATGGAAACTACGAAAAGGTCACGTAATGTTAGAATGTTTGATGTTTGTGATAGGCTTCAGGAGAAACTCGTGTGTAAAAGTTGGGACATTTGTTCCGTCAATAATTTCAGTAAGTTCCGATGAAATCATTAGATATTGATTTTATTGTTTTGATATGGCTTACAATAATCATTTCGTGTGAGACTAACTGCTAAGCAGTCATCTAACTACCGTTTACTTACTTTCCATTAACATCTTAAGTAGGTATTATAAAAATCCGGTTTTAATAAACAGGAAAGAATTGCTATTAAAACTCCATGTGAAGTCAATTTAAAGTCTTAATGCAAGTTAATTAAAATTTTATATATTGCAAATTTAATTCTTAGATCTAAGTCTGTCATTAAATGTTACTTCAAATGCCTCAACACAACATTCTTCACCTGAAAGAAACTTAAAACCCAAAACCGAATAATTTTTCGTGTGTGAAAACACAACTGAAACCGGAAATGAATTTAAATTTTTTAACAAAACGAAAACGAAGTTGAATTCAATTGTCTTTTAGTAAAAATAAAAGTAAAAAAATGTTTTAAACAAAACAGTCACTAGAGAGGTAGAAAGAATTTAGTTCTGGTTTGTTTATTTCGTCCATTACATTAAGAGATATCAAGCACAACATAAGCATTGTAATAAACGACGACAACGACTACCTAAATAGAACCTATGAACATAACATGGAAATCTTTGAACGGTCGTAAAAGTCAACTGCTGATTATCACGGAAGGAAGACGACACATCGGTGAGACGACGACGTCGACGGTCAGTTAAATGACCGTGCACGGCTTTAAAAGTGCTGAGTAATTGACCTCAATTTCTTTTTGCACAAACATAAAGTGACACATCAACAACATCGCGCTTAAATAAGCATAAGAGTTGTTCCACTTTTTTCAGCGGATCCAAGAAGAAATAAAAATTATTTATCAACTCGTAATCTTTCGCTTCCTGAAATGTTGTACAATCACGGAACCTAGAAATTTCGTTAAATTAAGAACTTCGCTTTGGGTAGGTCTATAATCTCGTCATTATTATCTATGTCTCAAACATTAGATTCAATTCTTGAAAATCAAAATTTATTTCTTCTTTTATAAGCTTTGAACTTTCAAGAGAAGGAAGACAATGGGCTTAGCCAATTCAGAATTGTTTTGAAAATCAATAAAAAATTGTTTCTCTTCTATTCTTCGTGGTTTTACGATTGTTTTGTTACATTCTAATGTTGTTGGTTTCTTTACTGATCATTCGTAGCTTGGCTTAGTCTATTACTTAGTTTCAAGACTCTTTTAAGTAAGAACAATACGCGCCAACTGTTAATAAAATTGTCTTCTTACTTACGAACATAGTTCTTATGTATTTATGTATCTTTTTCACCTTTCGAAAGGGTCTTACTCTTTGATAGCGAAAGAAAGAACAATAAAAGCCTTGAGAAAAGCTGAGAATCTTAAGATCAACGATGAAGTCACCGCAGCCATGAATTCTTTCTTCATAAAACTCTCTTTAGGCTTAACAAAGAAACTCTTTTTATTACGTTTCCAACGTTCCTTTTTCTTCTTCATTCTTTCTTTGCTTCTGCTGTTTGCTATCGTTCGTAAACACGAGAAATGCCAACTCGAACTTCAGCTCTGAATTGCACAGTTGGAATATTAAGTTTGTTTTTTATTATTTAGCCAGAGTTGTTAAAGTTTAATTTCATCTATTTGTCAATCTGAAATCTCCAAATATTTTAAAAGATAAAAAAAATTAATTATCTTAAGTGACAATTGACATATGACAATCAATTGACAACCCTGAACTTCAGATTATTTCTGGAATTCACAACGAAAGAGAGCAGAAAATGTTTCGTCTGTTTCTTGAAAGAAAGTTTTACAAAATTTTTAAGCACCCGCATCATAAAAATGTTCAGCTATAAAACTTAATTTTTAACTGTTCAGTGGTTGTTGAAGTATCTTCGTATTTAGATTTAACGCTTTGGCCTTCCTTCTTTTCTTTTCCATAAAGTTACCCAAAATTCCGAGAAACCCGCAACAATTCTTGTGGTTTCACCACCAAAGAAGAGAGAGAAGAGTCGATAGATCGGAAATAGCGGACGATGAATTTTCTTCTTATTTCTTCAGACTTCTGGGCGTTCAAACTTTCGTTTAAAATTTGCTGCAGCAATAAACGAAATAAATTCTAATGTTGTGCATTATATAAGTAAGAATTTCCGGTTGAGTCTTTTCAAGCCTGTGAACTTTCTCAAGATGTTTTATAATTTTGTGCAACCCATCGGGATCAGTGATGCGGAATTATAACAACATATCGCTTTGAGTAAATAAACTTACTTGAATGATTGAATCCTGATTTGAATATTTTCCTTCAATATGTTTTTGAAAAAGTTTCTTTAGGCTCCTAGACAATCTTAAAATAATTAGTGTGATTTAATTATTCTAATTATTGATCTAATTATATTTTATACAAGATAGTTTGACGTCTATCTGACAGGGTTTTGAATCATTTTTTATGTTCTTTTACCTAGAATTTCAATCAAGACATTTTCTATTATTAATAAAATCATTACATATAATTTAAGTTTGATATAATTAACAGTTCAAAAATGAAATGCTAAAAATTCTGAAAGGCTCAAAATTTGACATTTCCATTTCGAAAGCAACAGTGAGTGGTTTTAAAATTTGTTTGTTCTAATCAAAGATTTGTTAGTGATCTTCATGGATAGAATAATGAAATTCTTGAACAATGGATTGGATTTTGAAAGAGAATTTCAATTTATTGAGAAGATTTACAAGATCATATGTAAGGAAATTGTGTGATTTAAATTAAAATAATTCATTTTTATCACATTATGCAGCTCTCGACATTTTCGGTGGAAGTAAAAATGTGTCAAAAAGATTTTTACTTCAATCTGCAATTTATTTCTTGTTTTGGGTAGTTGTTTACTCGAAGAATGTTTTTGTTGACTTCGTGTCAAATAGAGCGAAACAATTTGCCGGAATTATTGGCATCTTTGTGTTTTATCAGGTAAATTTTATATTTAGCAATTAAAACGTTTTCATTTAAGTAGCTCATCATCAAAAGATGATCGTGAAATCTTACGCAATATGTTCACAACTTGACATCGTTAGTAAGATAAAATCAGCAATAACAGAAGATGCAAATTGCACAACTGAGGAAGAAATGCAGATTGAGATTAAATATCGAAAGTATTCACGAATTCTGATTGTTGGAACAGCATTTCTTTCTTGCTCAGTTATGGGATTATCAGTTTTGTGGTCATTGATTTTTATTAAGCAAATGGTGATGCTTATTAACATTCAAATTCCTTGGACTTTGTAAGTATCAAGAATATATCTTAAAGGACTTACAGTCGAAGCTCTATAAGCGGAAACTGAAGGGGAATTCACTCATGGAGCTTTTCTTCTCATAGAGCTTTCGACTGTAATTTCAAATACATTATTTGACAGGCCAGACACTCATCCATCTCACGAAATAAATCTTATCATGATGTTCCTTTGGCATTTTATTTCAACTACTCTAATTGCTGGTAAGAATTAATACAAGAAAAAATACCTTTAAGAAAATATTAATAAATTAAACAGGTTTCGATTCGTTCTTCATCTTAGTGACATTTCATTGTGTCGCTAAAATGTCTGTTTGCTGTTCAAAAGCATCAAGAATCGATGGAAAAACTGATGAAAATTTTATTTCTGATTTGGTTGAAAAACATTTACGTGTTATGGAAATGATCAAAATATCTGCAAAAATATTCAACCAAACATGCTTTCATCAACTTTTCACAACGTTTGGCGTCATAGTTTGCTCAACTTTTAATTTTACAAACAGATTTGAATTATTTCCTTTTGTGATGCTTTCAGCAGCGATTTTCCAGCTTTTCTTTTATTGTTTTCAGGGAAATATTTTGTCATCAATGGTGAGTTACATTAATTTATAATTCAAATGTAATTACTTTT